>RJWH01000460.1:207955-774139 GCA_004363575.1 Solenodon paradoxus
TTTTTTTTTTTTTTTTTCTTTAAAGGAAAAGTGCAGACAGTAGGCAAGTAGGCAAGCAGGCAGGAAGAGAGAGAAGGAAGAAGCATTTTCTTTGGTTTTTATTATTTCGTTGTGCATTTTGATTCTCCAGGCCTGAGACACGAGCTGGTTCCTTGGGGTGTTTGTGGACTTGGCTCACCCAGAGTTGGAGGACCTAACCACTACTCCTTCAAAGTGTGGTCGTTGGTTTGCACTTTTGACGGCATGAGTTTGTGGGCTTATGGAAGGCAGTGTGATGTAGTGGCAGTAGTTTGAGTTCTAGAGGTAACTTAGCTGGGTTCTAATCTTCAGCCTGCCGGTTAGGGGTGGGTGAATTGGGGACAGTTTATTCATCTGGAAAGAGAGGATAATGATAGCATTTACTGTATAGGACTGCTATTAATAGATGGATCAATATATGTAAAGTCCCCCAATAATGCCTTACATAAGTGCTCAATAGATTTGCTACAATTATGTTGTAATTCTCATCACCCAGATCCAAAAATTATGAGGATTTTGTCACATTCGTCGCTTCTATCCACATACTTCCCTTTTGTCAATTGTTAATAAAGAATTGCCAGTGACGGTGACGCTGAAAATTTTCAGTTACCATAATAAGAAAGAGCAGAGCTGAGAAGCTCAACTTTTTATAGAAGAAAAAAGAAAAAGCAGAAGAGAATTTCTTTAATATGTGAAGAGAATGTATAGTGTTCTTCATCTTCAATATAGTTGAATCGAATTGCATGTTTATTTGCTATTTTAAGTGCTTTATTATATGCAGCATTTTATATAATCCTTATAACCACCCTTTGAGATAGAAGCTTTAATTATCACCATTATGTTTAGGAGGAAGCGAACGCTGAAAAATTAGGTAACATGTTCAAGATCACACAGTTCATAATAATCAGAACTAAGATTTATATCTTGGACGTCTGACAGCCTATATTAGTAGTTAAAATAGACTACGAAGTGTCATCATTATGTATACTTAAAAATATCCTTCCTGCCTTAACTCGATAATACATCAGGCCAGACATTACTCTGACAGCAAACTCTGTCAAGTTATATCCATATAACACTGAAGCTTAGTATCTCTGCGGAGGTGAATGGATTTCACACCATAAGACTTATGCCTTCCAGTTTTTATTTTAATGATGTTATATGCAAAGTGACACTAGTAGGACAATATTAGCCATTGGAATTCTTCATAGGAATCTTCATGTGCATCTTAGCCAAAAAGATTGGTTCAAAAGCAAGATAAGTCCATTTTTGTCAGGAAGATATGAAATGAAGCAGTCATGATACTATCACTGCTTTAAAGAAATCAGTGAGGGACATTTTTGCCATTCTTTTCTAGGTTGTTCTCCAATGTATATGGGCAACAGAAATCATAGAGTTGGTTCATGAAGTAAAAAAAAAAAAAAAAAAAAGACACTCAGGAAAACAATAGCCATTCTAGATTATGTGGAGCTTTTTCCTCAGTTCAAGAGAAGACTGAAGAAAATCTTGAATTGGGAAAGTCTTTTCCTTATTTGGAGTGTTTACTTTATGTTTGCACTGTTCATTATGGAAATAAATGTCACTGTAAAGCTGTTTAACTGATCTTTCTAGGCATACACGTGATTTTTGTTGTTGTTGAAATAGCTAAATACCACCCATCCTGGTCTTTAGCTGTTTTAACATATTGGCTTTACCCATTTCATTAAAATTAGGGCAACATTGTCCTTTTTTGATATTTGCATGGTTTTCAGTGGTGTGGATACACTAGAGTTTATTTAATCATTTCTTCAGTTCGATTCTTTTTAGCTTTTATCCATTATGTAGGACACATCTGCATCCATCTTTATATACATGCACAGATAATTCCTTTAGTTTTAGAAGTGGGGTTTCTGGTTAAAAGGCTGTTCAGGGTTTAAATGCTGTTTCACAACCTTTTTTATAAAGGAAAGGTGCAGGCAGGAATGAAAGCGGGTAGGCAGGCAGAGAGAGGAGAGGAGGAGGAAGCATTTTATTTGTTTTTAGTTGTTCATCTTGATTGACCCCCACCCTCAACACATACACACATGAACCTAGGTCCTTGGGATGTGTATGGAACGTGCTGGCCAGAGGCAGCAGACCCAACTGCTACTTCACTAGGGTGTGCCTAAAAGTCTTAATGAATGTCGTTGACTAACTTCAGCAACTGTGAACCCCCCTCCTCACTAGCTTGGATACTGCAAGGGGCGTGGCAAAGGATGTCACGGTGTGAGAGGTCTTGGCTGGGAAACAGACTCCTGAACTGTCTTCACAAGGGAAATGCCATCAGTTTCACTGTGGCAGGAACTGCGAGGTTCCATCTGGGTGGTTTTCAGTCTTTGTGTTTAGAAAGTTCAGGCGGGATCCCGTGGTTGAAAGCAGACTCTAATTGGATAGTGTGGCCATTTCTGAGCCCTGAAAAGTTGTCCTGCAAGGAGGAGGAGTGCTTAGGACAGGAGTTCCCACCTCCAGACCAGATCCACACTCGATGGAGCACTGGGCAGAAATTCTCCATAGGAGCGTCTGAGTCTTCTGCACTAAGTCCATCATTTTTCATCTGGGTTTCTTCAAGATGAATTGCTTCACACTCTCTACTCGCCACTAGTTTGTGCGAATATAGGATTGGTGTGGGTGTAGTAGAGGGGACTAATTTGGAAGAAGGAATGGAAGAGGAATAAAGGTCATATTAACAAAAGTCATTTTGGTAGCTCTGAGGCACATCTGGTTTCACACTCTCTTTTTCTTCCAGATTTGGCTTATCTAGACTCTGCAGTTTTCCAACAGAAAAATCTTGGAAAGTACTGACAGTGCTTGAATTTTAAAGCCATGGCGTGTGTAAGTGGATAATTCTTTCACCTTTTATGAAATACGGTTGATCTCTAAGTCATGTGTGCATACCTGTCCCTTATCCTGAAATTTCCTATTTAATCTCTAGCTAAGAACCTGCTTGCCAATCCCTGTCATTCCTATGAGGATTGTCTTCTTTCTGCAACTTTCCCTTTCTTCCCTAGTGTGGACCATTTCCTGTCGACAAAATCTGTCAACATCTGGAAGGCAGCAAAAGTGAAATATCTTGAGAAAAATGAAGACACTCTGTGCAGAATGTTCCCATTTTCCAGTAGGACAGCTTGTGATTTTAATTCTTAAACTTCAGAGAAAGCATGTTTCTCTGAATACAGTGATTTTTGGTCTGGTTTTTTGTAGGAAAAATTTTTGTCCCCATTACACAGTTTGACACTTTTTAAAATTTTTTTCTGAACTTTTATTAACATAAGAAACAGTGAAATGTGTGCAATCATAAATGTACAGCTGAATTTAAGTATATCTATGCCATCAACTCTAAGGTCAAAAAGAGAATATTACCAGTACTTTAGATGTCCTCTTTCAGTCACTCCCTACCTACCCAGGCCAAATGTAACCTCTAATCTGACTCTGAACACCATAAATTAATTTTGACTATTTTAAGAACTTTATGTAAGTAAAATCATAAGCTTCGACACAGCATTTTTTTTTAACAAAACCAATGTGCCGGAAAAGTCTTGTTATATTCCAGATATAATTGCTAGATCATCAAGGCCATTTGAAGATATTCTGAAATGCACACAATTCTGTAAATCGATGTCTATATCTGGTCCCGCAGGAGGCATCAGCTCAGGCTGAGTGTGAAACCTTCCTGCCATAATGTTCTTGTTGGAAATATATTTTTGTAGTGCATTTTACATATAGCCTTTGTTGTTTGTTTGTTTGTTTGTTTGGTTTTTTTTTTAGAATAAAATGAATTCATAAAACGTTAAGAAAGTATTGAAAACAGTTGTGGAAAAGAAAGAAAAGTAGTGAAGAAAATTAATTCAGTGAAGAGACAGTGAAAATACTGAAACAAAAAATATGTGTGCACTGACCCCTGTGTACTGAAACTCTAAATCGGGAGAAATGTGAAGCTAGTTGGAGAGTTGAAATTGATGTATCAAGAAAAATAGCACCTGTTTAATAATGTATTATTAGAATGTCTGATTTTTCAGGAACTTTTTTTTACAGGCAGGCAGGTAGGAATGAAGGTAGGCAGGATGTACAGGCAGGAAGAAAGAGTAAGGAAGAAGAAGCATTTTATATTTACTTAGTTGCTATTCATTTTGGTTGTCCATCCCACCCCATCCCCACCTCCAGCCGAGAACCTGGGTTTTTGGGCTTTATGTGGACTGAGTCCAGGTGTTGTGCCACCAGGGCACACCTGGAATGGTTTATTGATGGCAAGTGGGAGATCACTGATTTGAGTTTTCCTTGAAGATCTGTGGTTTGATGAAAGAGAGAATTTGGTCTTGTTTGACTGATGGGTTTTTTCTAACTCCCCCGGAGACCTGAGTTTTCTAAGTACATCAGATAGGCTTTAGTATTGGCTGGTCTCTGTCTCCGTATGTGTTGAGATCCTGTGGCATGTAAGGCTTTTAGGACTGAATGGATTAGGTAGGGATGTGATTGGCCTTGAATTGTAAGACCTAAAATTTCCCATACTGCCTTGAAAGGTTTGTCAAAATTCCAAAGACCTAACCATGAATTCCTTTTCTCTCATCTCATATGCCTCCCATCCATCAGAAAAAATTCCCATACTTGGCTGGTTCCTCTGTCAGTGAGACCAGTTAAACCCATCTTGGTCCTCAACTTAAGAGATTTCACCTCTTTGCCTGCCTGTAGATGTGTTTCAAACAAGACAATCACATCCTCCTGTGGGAACCAGGAAATACCTCATCCTCTTTTTACTATAAAGCCTGCCTCCCACAGACCCTGCTTGTTCACCCATTCCTGAGTGCAAGCCCTGTGTGGCCCTGCATGACGTGTGTGGTGTCCTCTTTCCCCCAGGCTGTGAGTATATGTGTCTAATAAACTGCTGTCAATCTCATCTGTTCACTGTTGGGTATTCAGCCAGGAAAGAATCCCTTCCTCACCACTAGAGTATATAGGAGGTGATCAGAACAGGATGCAAATAGAGAGAGAAGAATCATCTCTGGGAAACCCTGGGAAATAAATACCAGGAGCAAAATCTATTAGGCAGTTTCACAGAATGTGCTGGTCTAGAGCAAGTTTTCTCAAACTTGGAAATATTAAGCCAGAAAATATTTTGTTGTGAGGATTGTATTCTGCATTATAAGATCTCTAACAGTGAGCCTGGCCTCCACCAAGCAGATATCTGTAACACGCACTCCCTTAATTATCTACGTACATGGTCAGATGTCTCCTGGGGGCTAAAGTCACTCCCCATTGAAAACCACTGGTCCAGGGTGATGTCTTCATAGAGCAGTATCCTCTGACTCAGAAGTAAGGATACATTTTAGTGAGAGATGATGACTGATGAAGAAAAAGCAGATCATCCAGATGTATATGTGTTAGAAAATACAGGCTTTGAGAGTTGAAGACTTTTGAGATTGTGTTGAATTAAAACATCTAAATAAAAAAGAAATCTAACATGTATTAATGTAGACACTATGTAGCAAAATGTAAAAAGTTTATGAAAGACCTGGTCAGAACCCAGAAATTGTTTATAACAAAATCTAAATTTATGAGGAACTTGAATCTGTTTTCTTACACATTTTATCTACATTCAGGAAAAACTTTTATCAATATTTTTTCATGATTATTAAAGGGTTGGATAGAAGACTTCATCCTTCTTTGTGGTGGAAACATAGCTTGCAGGTTTTTGTCCACTGTTTCTTTTCATTGGAATTTTTGGGTTATTTTATTCATTTCCGGATAAGTTTGGGTAAAAAATAATTGTTTTAAAGGAAAGGTACAGGCAGGAATGAAGGTGAGTGGGCAGGCAAGCAGGAAGAAGAGGAGAAAGAAACACCCCATTTTTAAATTTTTATTTGGTTGGTTGCCTCCCCCTCTTGCCCCACCCCCTCTCCAACCCAGGACTAGAAACCAGGGGTGTGTGACCTGCACTCTTCTGGAAGCAGTTGATCTAACCACTAACTCTACAAGGGCAACCTGGGTAAAAATTTAATTTGAACTGCATCCAAGACATGTAGGCATTCTGCTTCATTGTTACTAATTTTCTTACAATTCCCTACACATTACAGAAGTTTCTGACCCTGTCCTATGATATGTGGCAATACTCGATTTCCTTTCTTTCCATTTAAAAAATAATTCATTTATTTTCACAAGTGAATTTAATTTTTTCAGGGTTCGATGACATTCAGGGACGTGGCCATAGACTTCTCGCAAGAAGAGTGGGAATTCCTGGATACAACTCAGAGGGACTTATACAGGGATGTCATGTGGGAGAATTATAGCAACTTCATCTCACTAGGTAAGAATATTTATCCTAAATTATACTGGATTTTCATACTGTTAATTTCAGAACAGTATGTATTTTTGAAAAATGGGAATTATTTTTTCTTCCCATTTCCAAAGAAACAGAATAAACTTTGTTAGGGTGGAAATAGGTCCTTCCATTTAACTCTTCATCACTCCCATCCTTCTGTATCCTTCAGACTTTCTCAGGCTCTGCAAGAATCTTGTTTCCTTGGTATCAGAGAGGCTGGATTTGAATTCCGGGTTGCTCAAAGCAGAAATATCTTCCAAGAAACCAGATTTTGCATTACATTTGAACTTCAATTGATGTAGATGCTTAACACTCTAATCTACCAGCAAGGAGAATACCTAGACAAAGGACATCTGAGTCTCCCTAAAAATCAGGGGAACCTACAGGACTCTACCCCATGTGGTATGAAATAGATATGCAAAATTCATTTAAAACTAAACTCAATACATTCTTTACAGCCATATTTAATTCTACCAGCTTTGTGGTTGAAAGTTAAAACCCAAGAACTTTGCACTTAATGTTGAATGAATAGCCTAGAAAGAACCTGAGGATCTCAGGAAGGCTCTCAGCAAATGATAATAATAAAGATGAATGTGTATATATACACATATATCTAGTGCATATGTGCATAGAGCAGTATCTATTTGTGTTTAAGTCCTGTTCTGAGTTGTGCGTTTTTCTCATAATGACTCTCTGAGAACTATACTATTTTTATTCTCATTTCAGATGAGAAAACTTAGGTACAAGAGGTTAGTAATTTACTGAGGTACCACAGAAACAAAGGCAGGATTTGAACCCAGGCAATCCGGTTCTAGATTCTATGTTCTTAACCACTATATAAGTCTCTCCACAGAGATTGTGAGTTTATTTTATGTTAACTGTTTTTAACTATCTGCCATCTATTTATTGTGGGCCTGTGGTTACCCTAATGTGAATGTTCTTTAGTTCCCTTTTTTTTTTTTTTTTTGCTCTTAAGCTTTATCAAGTACCATTTTGATCTATATAGTTAATTATAACTTTAACCAAGTCTGACTAAAGACTTTTGGGCTTATAATTTTACGTCACTTTTATCTTTTAAGCAGGACTTTCCATTTCTAAACCAGATGTGATTACCTTACTGGATGAGGGGAAGGATCCCTGGATGGTTGTGAGGGAAGAGACAAGAAGGCACTGCTCTGGTAAGTGAGGGCTGAGCATGCAGGGTGTGGTCATTACTTCTAGGAATAGTCAAGCTTGTTTAGGGTCGAGGCACACGTCCTTGAGATGTTTTTGAGTATGTCTCTTTAGAGACCATGGCTTGAGACCTTGGAATCAAATTAAATTTTTTAAGCTTAGACTATTATTCTCAGTGAAAGGAAAAAAAATGATAATAAAAGCCCTAAAATCAACAAAATAGAAAAATATAAAAAGCCAAGAAAATTAATGAAGCCAAAAGTTAGTTTCTTGAAAAGATCAAAGTTGGTAAATAAATCTCTTGACTCATCAAGAAAAAAAGAAAGACAATGTAAGTTACTAGTTCTAAGAATTAAAGAGAAGTTTTTACTTTACTTCCTCTACCCCTTAAAATAATAAGAGAATACTATGAATAACTTTAATTTGACAGTAATTTTGTAAATTTGATAACTTAGATTAAATTGAAAAATACAACTTACCAGAACCAACAAAAGATAAAAAAGAAAATATGAATGACCTTGTATCTGTTAAAGTTATTTAATTCATTATCAGAAATCTGCAACTGAAGTAGTTAAGGTTCAGACCATGTAAAGATCAAGGACCTGGGTTTGAAACCCAGGAAGAGAAGTGGGGAAAACACTCAAACAAACAGAAATAAATAAAAATTTAAAAAATAGGTGCGCCCTGCTAGAGCTGCAGGTGGGTCAGTTGCTCTGAGGGAGCAAGCCACATACCCCTGGGCTCAAGTCCCAGGTCCAGCTGGAAGCAAGTGTGTATTTACCAGAGATGTATTTACCAGTGTGAACAACTAAATAAAAATAAATTAAAAAGTCCTTCTTCCCCCTATCTCTTCCTTCCTGTCTGCCTACTTGCCCTCATTCTTGCCTTCGCCTTTCCTTTAAAAAAAAAAAAAAAAGTAAAATTTATTAGACTTTATCCAAATTTAAAACTTTGTCTCATCAAAATATACCAATAAAAAGATGAATAGGTAAATCACAGACTAGGACAAAATAGTAAAACATCTGGCAAAGGCCTACCATTCAGTATCTATACCGCTTCTTAAAACTATAATGATAAATAACCCAATTAAAAATGAGTAAAGTGTATATCTATACCATGGATCCTCATCCATACTCAGCAGCAAAAAGGAACAAACTGTTGCCACATCAGCTTGGATGAACCTCAGAGAAATTATGCTAGGTGAGAAAACAGTCACAGAAGGTTACATGCCACATAATTCCACTTGGATTATTGTGAAGTAACAATTATAGAGGTTAGTATTTTCAAGGGTTAGAGATATAGGGAACAGAGAGAATTGTTAGGGATATAAAGGAGTAACACAAATATATCTTGCGGTATCTTGTGATTATTCAAGGTTGACCATGTGATAAAAGTGCATAGAATTATACATACACAGGGCATGTATAACTGGTGAGATTTAAATAAGCTTTCTGGATTTTATCAATATTTCTTGATTTGAATATAGTATCTATAGTATGGTTGTATACGCGTGCACACACGCACACACACAATTTATAAGATGTTAACATTGAGAGAGGCTAGGTGAAAGGCACATGGCAGTGTCCTGTGCTTTCGTATGCAACCTCCTATGATTCTACAGCTGTTTCAGAAGAAATAGTCTGTCCCATTGGGGGTGATGGGTAAAGATTTCAACAAAGAGGGGGACAATTCTTCTTGATCAGTGACTATACTTCATATATATCTAAATCTGTGTTAGTGAGCATGGGCTGTTAAAACAAAATAACTGTAGACTGGGTCACTTAAACAACAGAAGTTAATTTTCTCAGATTTTTGGAGCCTGGGAGTCCTAGAGTAATGAGGACTCTCTTCCTGGCTTGCTGATGACCTCTTCTTGCTACCTTCACGGGGAGAGAAAGAAAGCTTTTGCTTTCTTATAAAGCCACCAGTCCTATCAGATTAGGACTTTACCCATATGACTTCATTTAGCCTATATTCTATTCTAAAAATATTATCTCCAAATACAGTCACATTAGGGCCAGGGTTTCCATGTGTGAATTTTGTGGGGACATCATTCAGTCCTTAGCAATACCTATCACGAATGATCCAGTTTCTTTCCAGCTTGTGTTTTGGTTTGTTTACATGTCTCTTATTGCCTAAACCTTAATTAGCAAATACTTGAGTGCCCAGTCAGAGCTAGGAACTGTGTGAGACACCAGTGGAACAATTGTAAATAAGAGTCATAGGTGCCAGCAATTGTGTTATTTACATTTTAATAGGAATAAGGTCATTAAGTGAACAAGTAAATGAAAAGATCTTAGGTAGAGACTAGTATAATTAAGAAAAGTGAGTGTACGATAATATAATTTTATGTTAATTATATCAATTTAAAAAGGCTCATAAAAACTGAACATTGCATCATCATATATATTAATGTGAAATTAAAAATTCATTATTATATAAAGATAGAGAACTTGATTTAAAAAATAAGAACTCAAAGAACAAAGGAATATAAATTGACAGATATTGATGGACTTGATTTAGGGTGATCAGGGCTTTCTGAGGAGATGATATTTGGGTGGAGATGTAAAAAAGCTCAGGCCGTATGAAATATCCAAAGCAAAAGCTGTCCTGATGGAACAGCAAATGCAAAGACCTTGGTTTGGGGGATGGAAAACTGTGTTCGAGAAATAGCAGGAAGACCAAGATGGTTAGGATAAGTATTCAAAAGGTAAGTGAAAAGTAGAGTAATGAGATGGAGTCAGAAAGACAGACAAGGGTAAGAGCATATAAATGTTTATATGTCATAGGGGAAGGCATTTGATTTTTAAGTGTGATGGAAAGCCAGTGGAGATTTTTGAACAGAGGAATGACCTTAACTGATTGTCCTATAATTATCACTCAGTAGAGATTAGATTGAATGGTGGAGGCACAATGGGTAATAGGAAAACCACTTAGGAGGCAATTTCATTTTTCCTGATTGAAGATGATAATGGTTTTGATCAGAATGGTAGGAGGAGGAGGTAGAGAGGTGTTAATGGTAGATTTGTGTGGTATATGCAGTTGGTTCTCTGAATTCTCTTCTCACCTTGCTTGTATTTTGACAGCTTGCACTGGGGTTGCCCTGTAATGTGGATAAGGAGCTTCTTTGTCTTTTAATGGATAAATTTTATCTTCCATATTTAATTGATTTTCTTATATATTTGTGTTTAAAACTGTCATCCTGCTGATTTTTCCTTTTGTATAATGTTCTTTTTTCTTTTATTTAATCAAGTATATTTTTGCTTTTATCTCTTTATCCTATTATACATACATTTAGTTTTCTTCTCATGCTCGCCCCAAGGATGAACATATGTTTTCTTTTGTAAAAAATTTTGATGAAGGAACATTGCATTATAACATTAGGCTTAAGGTTTGCATCATTGTAAATCAGTATTTGTATATAATACATTGTTTACCACCAACAGTTTAATTCCATCCTTCAGTATAATTGAACCCCTTTTACCTGATTCGCTCACCTCTCTCCCCATTCTCTTCTGATAACCACTCATTTGCTTCCATAAGTCTATTTTTGTTTGAATTTGGTTCATTTGTTTGTTTAGCTCTCCATATGCCACATACGAGTGAAATCATACGATATTTGCTTTTCTCCTTCTGACTTTCTAAGCATAATTCTCTCCATCCATGTTGTTGCAAATGGCAGGATATCATCTTTTTCAATAGTTGAGTAGTGTTCTATTACATATATATATATATATATGTTACATCTTCTTTATTCATGTATCTGTTGATGGGGACATATTATTTCCAGCTTTTGGCTATTGTAAATAATGCTGCAATGAACATAGGGGTGCATATATCTCTTTGAATTTGAATTTGTCTCGTTGCTTTTTTCAGGTAAGTACTCAGAAGTAAGCTAATAGGATCACATGGAATTTTCATTCTGAACTTTTTTGTCCCCCAGGTCCCAGGTTCCAAACTCAGATCCTTGGCCTTTGTATATGGTCTGCACCTTAGCCATGTCAGCCACCTGAGCCGCCTAGTTATATCTGAATTTGCTTGATTATTATAGATTCAAATATTGCTTTCCCATTTTTGCTCATGGACTTGGGTTATACATATATTAGAAATGTTAACTTTGTCCCAAGTATCCTTTTCTGATTTTTTTCCTCTTTAGAATTTTAGTTTTCATAAATCTGTTTCCCATTTACTGCTACCTAATCTGTAAAAGCCATCTAATAAATTTTTAATTTTAGGCATATTTTTCAGTTATAATAATTGTATTTGAATATTTTAATGGATTCCACTTATATGCTTAAATTCTCCATCTTGGTTTATTTTTTTAAAGAGAGGAAAGGAGGAAGGAAGAAACTATTTTTTAAAATTTTTTCGGGAACCTGGGACCTTGGGCTTTACATGACTCACACCCCAGCCATCTCAGCTGCCTGAACCACAAGAGAGTGCCCGCTGCTTTTTTCTTCTTAATTTTTTTAATAGAGGTACTTTATGTTGAAATTACTTTTATTTGTTACATATATATATTTAATTGTATTTTTTGAGTCCCAGGTCTCAAACTCGAGTCCATGGCATTCATAGCCTGCATCTTAAACACCTGTGCTGCAAGGAGTCACTAAATTCTCCATCTTGTTACTTGTTTTCTTGAACTATTAATGTACATTTTGGAGTAGCTTCAGTCTGTTTCTGTTGTCTATTTTACTTCTCGGTTCTTAGTTATGTTCTCCTAATTATACCTGATTATTTAGAGTTGAAATATGTATTTTGTGTGAAAAATTTTAGAAGCCTTGAGTGATACTCTTTCTGAATAACATGTATTCCTTCAGAGATTAATTTGCTTCAGGCAAGTATATAAAGTATGGGCTAATCGCCTTCATATTTTCAAGAATAATGTGTTTATTCTTTGTTGTTATTATTCCTAAGTGTAGCCCTTTTAAGGTCTCATCTGAATGTCTGGAGTGATTATCCTCCTTTCTCTAATTGTATCTTTAGTCTTTTGGAAGTTATTTTCTACTTAATTTCTCAGCCATGGTGGAGATGCTGAATTTAAGAATCAGCGAATGCTTCAGGAGAAATTCCATTCAGAATGTTGCCTTAAGTCAACATATTTGCTTTTTCTCCAGGGTTTAAGCTATCTAGTTCTGATTGCTTTGATTGTTCATTAGTGTTATCAGTTTTATTTTTAATTTTTTAATTTTAATTTAGCTTGTAGTTTTTAGTGGATTAGTCTAATTAACACCAACTTCTCCATCATAACCAGAAACAGAAGACTCCTTTCCCATCTTTTAAAATAATATGTATATATTTTAGAGCCAATAACATATAAACTATGTTATGTAACCCTTATCTTCACATTATTACCACAGTGTGTTAATATTGGTAATAGAGCTAAAATGATTGAATGTTCATACCAACATGTATGACTTATGATTTTCTTCTCAGGTCTCTCTTGCTTTTCTTTAGTTTATTAAATTCCTCAAGAATGACTCATGAGTCCAAATAAAAATGACTGCCTTGCTGATTTTGACTCTTTCAAATATACAGTCATATACATTTTAAGTTTTAAACTAGCTACAGTGATATTGTTATTATTTGTATGCTTATTGAAAACATTTATATATTTTATATATATTTTTATTCTGTTTTGTCATCAATGCCATACTATTTTAATTATTGAAAATTTTTAGAGCACTTACAATAACTCTTGGAGTATTTCCTTCTCATTCTTTTCCAATTTTTAAATTATTCATATATTTTATTTCCATGTAAATTTTTTAACTAACATGTCTAATTCTAGGGGAAGTAAATCCATTGCATTTTTACTTTGGATTGCATTATTGAGCAGAATATATAGAAATTTTCCACATACTTCCCGAGGATTGCATTATTATTTATAAATTGTTGAGAATTGACTGTGGTGTTTACATTTTTTAATATTTTGAAAATCCTATTTTTTGATAAATAGAATAGATAGATATTTATCGATAGATAGAATTTGTATATACAAAAATTTTCTTAATGTCCATTTTTAAGAATTGTACCAAGTAATATATAGAGTTGTGTAATTACTACTGCAGTCAAGGTTTAGAACAGATCCCATAGTGTCCACACATTCAGTGTTTCTTCATCAGGTTAAATCTAGCTTTAGGGCAAAGAAATATATTTCTATTAGCATATTAAGGAAATAATCATTCATTCCTATTATTTTGAATGAGTTTTTTTTTTTTTCATTTTATTTTATTAAGTTGTACATCTTGATTGTTCACCCCTGACCCAGGATGCAAACCCAGGTCATTAGGGTATATGTAGACTGCTCTCCACTGAAGGCAGCTGACTAAATCACTACTCTACCAGGGTACACCCACATTTTCTTTATTCAGTCATCATCTGCTTCCAGGTCTTGGCCATTTAAAATAATGCTGCAATGAATGTGGGGGTACAAATTTCTTTTGAGTTAATATTTTCATTTTCACATAAATACCCCAAAGTGGAATTGCTGCATACCATAGGATCTGGATTGTGTCTCTGTTATTATTCCAGTATCATACCATTTTAATCACTATCACTTTGTAGTATAGCTCTATATGTCTGGGAGTGTAATCCCTCCAGATTCGTTCATTTTTCTCATAATTGCTTTAGCTATTTGGGATCTTTTGTTCCACACAAATTTCAAGATTTAGTTCTACTATTTCTGGGAAATAAGCCAATAGAATTTTAATGGGAATTGCATTATCTGTATATTTCTTTAGGTAAGATGACCATTTTAACAATGTTGATTCTTCTCAGCTATGAGCAGGGGATGTCTTTCCATCTCTTTGTGTTCTCTATTTCTTTTAAGAAAGACTTGTAATTTTCATTGTATAGGTAATTCATCTCCTTTCTTAAGTGTATTCCAAGATGTTTGATTCTTTTTACTTCTATTTTATACAGTGTAGTTTTCTTGATTTCATTTTTGTCTAGCATGTTGTTTACATACAAAAGTACAACAGATTTTTGTGTATTTATTTTGTAGTCTGCCAATTTGCTATATTTGTTGATCAGTTCTATTAGTTTTTGACAGAGTTTTTAGGGTTTTCAATATATATGATCATGTCATCTGCAAATAATGATAATTTTGCTTCCTCCTTTCCAGTTTGGATTTCTTTTACTTTTTCTTGCTAATTGCTCTGGCTAAGAAATGTCATTAGCAGTGGTGAGAGTGGATAGCCTTGCCTTGTTCCTGACTTCAGAGGAAATGATTTAAAGTTTTTGCCATTTACTATGATGTTGACTGTAGGCTTATTGTGTATGACATTTATTAAATTGAGGTATGTACCTTCTATCCCCATTTTATGCAGAATTTTTTATCATAAATTGGTATTGAATATTATGAGAAGCTTTCTCTGACTCTTTTGATATAATCATGTGGTTTTTCTCCTTGCTCTTGTCGACAATGGTTTATTACACTGACATATTTAACATATGTTGAACCATCCTTGCATCCCTGGGATAAATCCCACTTAGTCATGATGGATGATCCTTTTGATGCATTGTTGGATTTGGTTTGCTAATATTTTTTGAGAATTTTTTCATTTATGTTCTTTAGAGATAATGGTCTATAATTTTCTCTCTTGGTGACGTCTCTGTCAGCTTTTGGTATCAGTGTGATGTTAGCCTCATAGAAAGTGTTTGGAAGGGTTCCCTGTTCTTCAGTATCTTGGAAGAGTTTAAGAAGAATAGGTAGGTATTAAATCTTCTCTGAAGGTTTGGCAAAATCATTAGAAAAGCCATCTAGTTTTTATATTTAGGAAGACTTTTGATTACCTCTTCAATTTTCTTGTGATTATTCTGTTGAGGTGTTCCAGTTCTCCCAGATTCAGTTTTGGTAGATTGCATTTTTCTAAAAATCTTTCCATGTCCTCAAGACTATCCACTTTGTTGGCATAGAGCTTTTCATACTAGGCTCTTGTGATGTTTTGCTTTTCTTTGGTCTGTTGTAACTTCTCTCCTTTCATTTCTGATTCTAGGTATGAGAGTTTTCTCTATTTTTCTTTGTAAGACTAGCCAATGGTTTGTCAATCTTGTTTATTTTTCAAAGAACCAACTTTTGGTTTCATTGATCTTCTGAATTGTCTTTGTTTTATATTTCATTTATCTCTGCTCAGATTTTGATAATTTCCTTCTACTGATTTCTGCCTTTAATTGCTATCTTTCTCTTATTTGTTTTAAACATAGGGTTAGATTATTTATTTGCAGTTTTTCTTCTTGAAGTATGTCTGAATTGCAATAGCCTTCCCTGTTAGTACCACTTTTGCTTTATTTATCGCACACATTCAAGTACCTCTTATCTTCATTCTCATTTGTCTCTAAGTATTTTTTAAGGTCCTCTTTGATTTTCTCTTTTACCCGAGTCATTCAGAAGCATAGTGTTTAGTCTCCAATTAATTTGGGGTCTTCCAGCTTTCTTTTTGTGGCTGATTTTTATTTTTAAGCCATTGTGGTCAGAGAAGATGTTTGGTATTGATTTCAGTCTTTGTAAATTTGTTGAGACATGTTTTGTGCCACAACCTATGACCTGTCCTTGAGAATGTTCCATGTACATTTGAGAAGAAAGTGAAATCTAATTGTTGGATGACATGTTTGGTCTCTGTCTATTAGACCTAACTGTTCGAAATGATCATTTAAAGCAGCTGTTGCCCTGTTAATTTTTCTGCCTGGTTTTTCTGTCCATTATTCTAAGGGAGATGTTGAAGTCTCCTACTATTACTGTGTTACTGTCGATTTCTCTTGTCAGTTCGAATAATATTTGCTTAATATATTTTGATGCTCCTTCATTTTGTGCCTATATTTTAGTGTTACGTCTTCTTGCGAATTGACTCTTTAATCATGTGATGTCCATCTCTCTCGTTATGCTTTTTAGTTAGAAGTCTGTTTTATCTGATGTGAGTATGGCTGTTCCTGCTCTTTTGTAGTTGTCATTTGACTGAAGGATTGTCTTTCAGTCAGTGACTTTGAGCCTTTGTTTATCTTTTGACAGAAAGTGAGTTTCCTGAAAGCATCAGTAGGTCGGGTTATGCTTTTTTAATCTATTCGGCCACTCTGTGTCATTCAGTGATTTCAGTCCATTAATGTTTAGAGTGATTATTGATATGTAGCTGTTTATTGTCATTTTGTAATTTGTCTTGTGTGTGTTGTTCCAGACAGTGCTTTTGTTCTTCACTTTCTCTTCTTGGTTGGCTTTGGTATAGTTATGTTTTGATTGGATTCCCTTTTTGTTTTCTGCTTTGCTTTTTCCCTGGGGGGTTGTATTTTGAGAGTACCTTGATGTTAGCATTAAGAATTCTATGTTTATTTCCTGTTTTTATTTGAAAGTAGATTAGTCTTATACTCATTCTAGCCATTCACATTTTTGTTCTCTTCTTCCCCACTTTTTATATTTGCTGTCATACTGTTTTTAAGTGGGGTTTCTTTACATGTTATAAAGCATCTTTTAGTATTTTTTTGTAGAGCAGGTTTTGCAGTGATAATTTCCTTTAACATTACTTATTGGAAAAGCTTTTAATCATTCCTTCAGTTATGAATGATAATTTTGCAAGGTATAGTATCCCAGGTTGAAAATACTTTTCTTTCACCACTTTTAATTTATCATGCCATTTTTTCCTGGCCTGTAGAGTTTCAGTTGAGAAATCTGCTGACAATCTTATGGAGACTCATTTGTATGTGACTAATTTTTTTCTAACTGCTTTTAAGATTTTTTGTTTTATGTTTTTGATATTTCGATGAATGTGTCTAGAGTACATCTGTTTGGATTTCTTTTATTAGGAGCTCTTTGAGCTTCCTGGGTCTGGAAGCTTGCTTCATTCCTCAGGTTAGGAATATATCCTCTATTACTTTTTCAAATACAGTTTCTGCCCGCTTTTCTGTCTTCTCCTTCTGGGACCCCTATTATGCGAATGTTTCTTTTGATGTTATCCCATAGGTCTCAAATGCTGTCTTCATTTCTTTGTGTTCTTTTATCTCTGCAGGTTTGCTTGAGTACATTCCTCTGTCCGGTCATCTAGCTCACTGATTCTGCTGGGGTATTCACCCATCCTATTATTGAGTCCCTCTATTGAGTTCTTTAGTTCAGCTTTTGTGTTCTTCATTTCTTTGATATGTTGCTTCAAATTTTCTCCCTTTTTTGGTTTACTTTTTCTTTATTGTTTTCTTGATTTCCATGATTTTATCACTATTGTCCTAAATTCATCCTCAGTTAGTTTGCATGTGTCTGTTGTATTCAGATTTTTTCCTGTATTTTCAATTGGATCCATCATTTCTCATATATTTCTCTGTGTCTTTGCTCTGGTTGGCATTCTGTTTATTGTTCTGTGGATTAGGTTTCCCTGCAGTGATGGCCTTGTGTAGGTTATCATCTGCACCGAGTAAGCCTGGATCTTGGTTTGAACACTACGATTTCTTGAGTTTTGTGGTGTCACCACTGGTTGGATTTGTTGAAGTTCTTTTGTGGTCCCTGTGCTGGGGCCTGAGAGTTCAGCCTGTGGGGTTACAGTTTTTTGGGGGGTATAGAGCCTTCCTCCAGCGTACCAGTGCCGAACCATAATGACCACCTTGTTATTGGCCCTCAATGAACAATCAGGTGCAGTTTCGCCTCTACCCACAGGGTAGCATTGATGCTTTCCCCCTCTGGCAGACTGTCTTCTTCCTTTAAACCTGGGGTTGGGATTTCCAGTGGGCAGGTCCTGAAGCTCTGGCATAATATGTGGCTTGGGGCAGGGATTCCCCTAGCTGCCTTTCATTTATGACTGTACCCAGTATAATTTTCTGCCAGACCGACCTTTCAAACCACTAGTACATTGGTCCTCCTTCCACCTTGGGCCAAGACCTCTCCCCTGGTTCTGTGTCCCGGTCCCACTGGGCCATCTGTCTACTACTTTCACAATTCCTGGGAGGCCTGGTTCTTCCTGCAGTTCCACCCTTCAGCCATGGCTCAAATCCTGAATCCCGAACCTGCAGTGTAGCTCTGAACTCTGGCGTTTTCGCCTACTGTTCGTGGTTGTGACTGCTGTTGTGTCTCTATAGCCTCCGTTCCTTTGTTTCCTCAGTGTTTGTTTCTGGAAAGTAGGTGAATTCCTAGTTGATCAGTTGGAAAGATGTGATTCTCACTCTCACTGCATTGCCATCTTAACCAGAAGTCCTGTATCATTCCATTTAGATGAGGTATCCAAACTCACCCACTTGCCTGGCTTTGTCACTGCTGCGTCAAGTACCTCCCTAGAGTTTTCTTTTTCTTTTTTTTAATTAAGGAACTTGAGTGCTAATTATATCAGATGTCTTTCTGGTGTCTACGGAAATAATTATTTGTATAATTAATACGATGAATTATTTTAGTAGATTTCTTAATGCTGAACTGTTCTGGCTCTCTTAGAATAGGCCACACTTAGTTATGATATGTTTTCTTTCATTGTACTCTACAAATTTGTGCATGAATTTTTGTGATATTCCTTTACATTTGTATTCCATTGATTTAAAAATAACAATTTTTCCTTTTTATGTTCTAGGCCATTATATACAAAATTATTTTTAAGTGAGTGGAATCAAAATGTAAAGGAAAATTATGCATGTATATATATAAAAATATTATTTGGACTATGTGTTTTCTAAAACTTTTGATAATCTTCAGAATAACTTTTAGAAGAAGGTCTTTGACTATGTTATCTTAGAAAATTACCCTTTATGGAATAGTTCCTTCTGATTTTAAAAATATTCTCTGTTTTGCTAGTTATTTGCTCATGTCAAGAACTGTGAGGAGTGTGCAAATTTACCCTATGTGCAGCTCACAAGTTAGTCTGACACAGTACCCTGTGTGCTGGCAGAAGCAACAAGAATCCTAAGCCAAAGAAAAAGATTTTATTTCTCACAGCACAAGCAATCTATGAACATTGATATTGTTCTTTGCCCACAATTCCATGGGAGTGATGGGGGTGCTGTGGTCTACATAATATCTGAACATGCATGATAGGAACGCTGAGCTTAGAGAACCCAGATCTTTCATAATGGACAGTAAGCAAGCATTACCTTTGCTCCAAGTAGAATGGCACCTTTATTGTACTAAAAAGTTAGCAAACATGCCTGTTGATCCAGAGATTCCTTTACTAAACTTTGGGTGCTATTATGCTAACATTCTTGAAAAGATAACCCATAACAAAGTTAGGCAGTGTATCTGCTTGCAAGATGTATAAAATATGAGACCTAAGGTGAGTTGTCTTTAAATACCTGCTTGCCATTATTTTATTTTGTTTGAAGGCTTTTCTTTTTTTAAATCTTAGCTAATATATTTCACTGATTATTTTTAAAACAATTTGGGTATTTTTTTATTAATTTCATTCTTTTTTCTATCATCTAATTAATGAAATTCTGCTTTTAATTTATTTTCTCCCAGTTTCCTCAGTATATATTGTTGTTTCTTCTTCCTTTTGAGTGGAATACTCATATTTTTTCTTTTATTTCTATTTCTCAGAGAATTTAAATGTACCGAATTTTTTAAGATCTATAAATATATTCATAGATTCCTGACAATGTTTTCAGTATTTTCTAGAAATCCACATTTTTCTATTTAATAGTTTTTTAAATATGAAGTGAAGATGCCTCTGGGCTTTATGATTTTATTCTTATTTTGTTTCAGTGTGATCAGACCAATTTTGTGTCACTTCAGCAGTTTTATACATTTATACTATAGTTGCTGAAATAATCCCAGCAGTCCTATCCCATTTCTCCCCATTTCTTTGCTTGCTTCAGTCAGGATTTAGATTTTCTTCATGCATATCATTTGCATCACTATTTTTGAGCGCACATCTAACATAGCCTTTGTTTTTATTCTCTTGCATTTAGGTGTTGCCATGTCATATGTGACAGTCAATCTGCTATAATCAATGCCTATCAGTGCCTTATAACAGAATTTCATATGCCTGTCAATGTTAGTATGAATGAAAACTACTTGAAATTGTCTCTTTGGGAGTAAAAAGTTGTTTTGGCTCTGTAAGATTGGAAAGGAACACTTAGGGAAAATACAAAGGAACAAAAGTTTGAGTAAGTGTAGCATTGATAAGTAGTAGTATACATTCTAGTGGAGACAAGTAAATAATTGTAGTACACTATAAAAGATTTGAAAGTGGGTGCATCCTGGTGACCTAGCTGTCTAGTACACCCTGGGCACAGTCTGCATACATCCCAGGGTTCCTGATTCAAGACCGGGGCTGGGGGCAACAGGCAATATGAACAATTAGATAAAAATGAATGAAGTACTGCCTCCTCCTCTCTCTTCCTACCTGCCTACCTACTCACCTTCATTCCTGCCCACAGCTTTCCTTAAAAAAAAAAAAAAAAAAAAGAGATTCGAGAGCATTGTACATTTGTTAGTGATTATATGAGAATTGAGTAATAGTTGTTGTATATTTGGGCTTTGTTATTTATTGATAAATAACTCAGAAATTGTTTCTGCCACTGGGGAAACTTAGGAGTAAGAAACAAATAGGATAAACAATGAGAAAGTTAATAAACATATTATTCCAAAATTAGGGAAAAGTATTATAAAGGAGAGCAACAGATGCAGCCAGGTGGCCTTCATGGTTAAAACAAGGTGTAGTCCATATACGTCCCATGGTCTACGGTTTAAGATCCAGGGCCAGGAAGTAACCAATGATGAACAACTAAATAAAATAAATAAGGTGCTGCTTCCTCCTCTCTCTTCCTGTCTGCCTACTTGTCTTCTTTCCTGCCTACACTTTTCCTTAAACAATTTTTTTAAATAGAAAAAAAAGAAGAGCAACTTTCTGGGACAGAGCATTGAGTGTATAGACTTAAATAAAGTCAGCAGTAATAGCTTTTTTGAAGAAGTAATTTTTAAAATTTAAGACCTGAGAATAAAAAGGAGTCAATCATGCCAAGTCAGAGAATTTCTCAAGAAGAAGAGTAGTGCATTTTGTGAGCTTAAAAAGAGGCATTTAGGCATGAGCAGAGAGAGTAAATGGGAGAGTAGTTGATAAGCAGCAATCTAATTATCCATGCTCAAGTATTTGTATCTTCATTTGTTAGAGAATATAAATAAGAACAAAGTTAAAACATGCCCAGGACCTAGTCCCATAGATTATATCTCAGTCAAAAATATATCTGTATAGTTCTAACAAATCATCATGTGAATTTTAGTCAGACTTAAATCAGCTCTCCACTGTTTAACTTGTTTCCCGAATCACCAATCTTGCCTCCATTCCTGGAATCTTCTTTATTCTGTATTTTTCTTTTGCTCTTATTAAAATATTTGCAATTACAGTATGTTCCATAATATAATAAATAGTGCATAATATAATTAGCTTAATGAAATGAAACAGCGAGTGACAGCATGGAAGTTAGGTGGTTCACAAATAGTCTTCATAGTTAAATAGAGCCAGAATAGTAAAAATAAATTTATAACATTGAGTAGGAAAGCCGAATGCCCTCTATTTGTTTTTTGTTAAGAGCTCTTTCACCTCTATATTAAGAAAATTAATAATAAGTACCTGCAACCTTGCCTCCCTTGAGATATATATCATCAACCTTGCGTGGCATCTGGCTAAAGACAGGTTGTACTTTATGACCAACTTAATGGTAGCATAATAAAGCTGAGGGCTTTATTTTATGTAGTGTCTTAGCACCTGAAACCCAGCATTTCCACTTGATTTTAATATCCATGAAGTGGCTATTCACCCATGTTGAGCTACGTTTTGGTTTTTCTCTTAAAATAGCAATGATTGTATTTGCTAGTGCTCTGCTAATCAAGTTGCATAGGTTTGTGTGGTCTGCCTCAGCCTTCTTTGCCTCATTAATTCTGTAATTTTTGATGTGTAATTTGCAAAAGTTGAGCTTTTTAGGCTCACTTATGTGGTGCTGTAGTAGAAATGCCTGTGTTTTAGAGATGTCCAATTCATTCACTGTTAATAGGCATTATTTTGCATACCTTTCATTTCTCTGTAGAAGTTTTCTTTCTTTTGGAACAAGAAAACAGCATGTATTTGCTTTCTTGTTTTTTTTCAGATTTGGAATCCAGAAACAGAACCAATACTTTATCTCCAAAAAAAGACATTTATGAAATATATTCATTCCAATGGGAGATAATGGAAAGAATAAAAAAATATAGCCTTCAGGACTCCATTTTCAGAAATGATTGGGAATGCAAAAGCAAGATTGAGGGACAAAAGGAACAACAAGAGGAATATTTTGGACAAATGAAAATTACCTCTGGAAAAATGAACACTTACAAAAAGCATAATTTTCTTACTGAATATCAGATAGTTCATAATGGAGAAAAGTTATATGAATGTAAGGAATGTAGGAAGACCTTTATTCGTCGCTCAACACTTAGTCAACACCTGAGAATTCATACTGGTGAGAAACCTTATAAATGTAAGGAGTGTGGGCAGGCCTTTAGACAGCGTGCACACCTTATTCGACATCACAAACTTCATACTGGTGAGAAACCTTATGAATGTAAGGAATGTGGGAAAGCCTTTACAGTGCTCCAAGAACTTACACAACATCAAAGACTTCATACTGGTGAAAAACCCTATGAATGTAAGGAATGCAGAAAGGCCTTTAGAGTACATCAACAACTTGCTCGACATCAGAGAATTCACACTGGTGAGAAACCCTATGAATGTAAGGACTGTGGGAAGACCTTTAGGCAGTGTACACACCTTACTCGACATCAGAGACTTCACACTGCTGAGAAACTCTATGAATGTAAAGAATGTGGGAAAGCCTTTGTATGTGGCCCAGACCTCAGAGTACATCAGAAAATTCATTTTGGTGAGAAACCCTATGAATGTAAGGAATGTGGGAAAACTTTTAGAATATCCCAACAACTTACTGTCCATCAGAGTATTCATACTGGGGAGAAGCCCTATGACTGTAAGGAGTGTGGGAAGACTTTTAGATTAAGGCAACAACTTGTGCGCCATCAGAGAATTCATACTCGTGAGAAGCCCTATGAGTGTATGGAATGTTGGAAGACCTTTAGTAGTTACTCACAACTTATTTCACATCAGAGCATTCATGTTGGTGAGAGACCTTATGAATGTGAAGAATGTGGAAAGGCCTTTAGACTGCTCTCACAACTTACTCAGCATCAGAGTATTCATACTGGTGAAAAACCTTATGAGTGTAAGGAATGTAGAAAACCCTTTCGACTGCTCTCACAACTTACTCAGCATCAGAGTATTCATACTGGTGAGAAACCTTATGAGTGTAAGGAATGTGGTAAGGCTTTTAGACTTTATTCATTTCTTACTCAACACCAGAGAATTCATACCGGTGAAAAACCCTACAAATGTAAGGAATGTAAGAAGGCCTTTAGGCAACACTCACATCTTACTCAACATCAAAAAATTCATAATGGAATTTAATTCAAGAAAGCCTTCAAATGTGTGCATTATGTTACAGAATATCCGAAAATTCACTTTTGAGAAGATTTGTGTCAGGTTTACAAGTAAGCAAAATAAATTTTATATTGTAGAAAAACGTGTTGCTTTAAAAACTTTCCATCACCATTTAAACATTGTTTATCTTCAGTAAATTCATGAGAGAATAATGAATGTAGGAAAATCTTTACTCTTGTCATTATCTTCATTTCACTGCTTTATTACCAGTGTGTAATTGAACAAGTTACCTAAAATTCTGTGCCTCATTTTGCTAACTTGTAAAACGGTGATATCTTTGTATATTAGTTATTTATTGTGTAAATATACCATGAATGTAGTAGCTTAAAATGCACATTTATGTCATTTCCTGTGAGTCAGGAGTCTAGGCATAACCTAGTTGCGTCCTCTGCTTCAGCATCTCTTACAAGGCTAAAATCAAGGTGTCAGCCAGGACTAGGTCTCATCTGAAGGCCAGACTGAGGAAGGGGTCTACTTCTAACCTCACTTGGTTGTTAGTTGGATTAATTTCCTTGAGGCCTTGTTTTACTAAGGTCCTCAGTTTCTAGCTGGCTGTTGGCTGAAGGCTGACCTCAGTTCGTTGCCATATGGACTTCTTCAACATGACTGCTTACTTCATCTGAGTGTGTAAGCCAAGAAGACAAGAGAAGATGCTGGCATCATGGAAGATATAACCTTGTGTACTCTAATCACTAAAATAACATCCCATCACCTTTGCTGTCTTTTACCGGTAAGAAGCAAGTTACTAGGTTTCTTTACACTCAGAAGAGGATAGGATTACACAGAGTATGAATAACAGGAAGGTAGAGGTCATTGGGGACCAATTCATAGTCAACCCGCCATACTGTGTAATAGGATTAAGTAGTTCACATCGCATGCTTCCTGTATATATTATCTGCAGTTGTTATTATCATCATTAGTATTAGTGATTTTATATTAAAGGAGTATCCTGTAGAAGTAATAAATGTAGAATGTCTCCTGTCATAGGTCTGTAATCATGAAATTTAAAATAACTTATTCTGGATTAAATCTAGGTGGCTATATTGAGTGAGACTTTTTAAAATCACTTTGAGTTGCATTAGAAATTTCATGCTGAAAATAAATGTCATGAATATGAGGGTATTAAGAGTACAGTTGTTGAAGAATAAGAAATATGAAATAATTTCCCATAATAAGTTCCAAAAAACAAATGTTTTACAATCCCTGTTATCTAATCACATTTCAAGATTAATTTGAAACTATCAAAAATGGCAAAAAGGAAATTATTCATTTGGAAATTTAATATCGTATGTGTGTAAAAGAAGGAAAACATTATAGTCATCGCACTACTTGAGGTTCAAGGTGATCCATCCTGAACCATAGGAGTTCAATCTTTTGACAGGCCCCCTCACTAGTAGTTTGTTGCTTGTGGCTGCACAGCATCGTTGGCCATGGAAGGTGCATGGGCACCTGCTCATCATTCTGAAAATTGATAATAAGGGGAAATAGAAACATTTATTTTGCTTTATCCATGTGAATCAAGACTCAGGACCACTAAAAACTCATCAGGTTAAAGTGTGTCCTGCTTTAAGTAATCTAATCAATAAGTACAGAAAGACTGACAGAACTAAAAATCATTTTTTCAGTCCTGAATGGAATAATGAGTTCAGAAAAGTTATCTTCAGTGGATATTAAAACTCTTAGATGAAAGAGTTTATAGTAAGAACTTGATATTGAGTTTATCATGTTGACAGTCTCTTGAGTTCTTTGATCAGTTTTTAACCTCTATAAGGTTGACACTGTCAGTATGCATCTCCTAATACATTTCAGTAGGAAGCAAGTACTACCTATGCAGCTGTATAGCCACAACTGCCAAATGAACCAAAGGAGTCAAATCTTTAAATCAAATTATTTAAAATGAAGAATTTGGGGACTATATGGACAAAGTAAATGCCACCACAAGGAAGCAATCATCAGATACAGAATGCTTAAAATTCTTCCCCCTAAAAACGATTGATAGTGAGTGACCTGAAAAACAAAGGGCAACAGTTAACAGATCGAAAGAGACTTAAACTACATGTCAAGTGAATTTCAATGTATGGCTTGAACTAATACACAAATTTAATCACTTGGACCTAGCTGAAAAAAATGTCAAAAGACATTTTGGAGACATTGGAAGAGAGATAGACATGAAGTTAGGTGGTATTTAGAGACAGTAATTTTTTTAGGAATGATAATATCAATGTAGTTATTAAAAATAAAAGATCCTATTTGTTAAAGATATATTCAGGAAGAGATAAGCTATCCATATTTACATTAAAATATTCCAGCAAAAGAAAAATAGTTAGCAAAGGATGGAACCTGATTGACAAAATGTTGATAATTACTAAAGTTGGAATGATTTGTTTATGGGGAGGTCATTGTTTTAATGTTTCTACTTTTGTATGTGCTTGAAAATTTCCATAATAAAATGTTTAAAATCAAAACTCACAATATCGACTACTTTGAAATTATTCACAAGATGCCTGCATATCTGTCAGATAATCTTGTTTTATTCAGTGAGAAATTAATGCCCTTTAATGCATTAAGGAAAAACAGTTTTTTTGTGGGCTTTGTGTTGTTTATCTTCTCCATTTACCTCCAGCCATCCTTGAAAGGCCTAACGCATGGATAAATGTGTTAAAGGAATAAATAAGCATTTATATCAAGAAACCAGAAACAGAACAAAATAAAGTAGAAATTAAGAGGCTAGTTAATAGACTTCATTCATTGCTAATAATGACTAGATTTTGAGAGGTCTAATTAACAATGATAAAAGTCACATAAAAGATGGTCAAAGAAATGTTAATTATCACAATATGTATGTACTATATTCCAATGCATGTGAAAATACAGGGGACTACATTGTTTTCTATATTTTTGATAAGGACACATGATCACAACTGACTATAGAACCCAAATAGATTAACAAACAAATGTGTATGAATTTCCTCAAGAAAAAAAGTTGATAGTTGTCCAAGTAAAAGCCTTAATATTTTTTTCTTTTAAGGAAAGGTACAGGCTAGAATAAAAGCAGGTAGGCAGGCGGGAGGAAAGAGAGAGAAGGAAGTAACTCTTTAGTTGTTCACATTGGTTGTTCCCCCCAGCTCCGGGTCTTGGGTCTTGGATCTTGGGCTATATGTGGGACTGCTCCCAGGTTTACTAGTCCACTAGGCTACCAGGGTGCACCTGCATTAAGATTTCTTAGCAAGATTTTACCAGTTAATTCTGCACAACTCAAATAATCCTAATACAAAACTAAATGCAGTTTGTAAAAAGCAAAATCTAGGCCAACTGCATTTATGAAGACTTCATAATTCTAAATAAAACCTATTACAAAATTACTCTTCACTTATAGGGTAGTGTGTTACCTTTCCCAAGCACCAAATACCTCTATAAGACTTGTGCTTGGCATACTGTCAGGCTTTACCCTAATATTCTCCACAAGTTTGTTCAGAAGTCCTAATCCTGACAATACTTGGAAAAAAACATTTCTTGGGAAAATGTGTAAGTAAAAAAAAAAATATATATATATATATACTTTGGGGAAGTCCAAGTACATATTATTAACTTGTCAAAGGATATAGTAAAAAAATTTTATTTAACACAGTGCATCTCAAATTTACTTCATTGAGGAATCCCCCACTCCCAATATCTTAACATCTGTTGAATGTGAAGCACTTTAGTAGATGCCACCATAACCACCATAACAATGTCTTTAAGGACATAATTTCAGACTTTGTGGTGAGTGGGTGTGTTGGGAGGGGAGGCAGGACACTTTTCATGGCAGTTCCCATCAAATTTTGAAAGCAGCTTCCTGCTTAAATGGAGGGCTAGTGCTTTTCTATAGAATGGAAAATAATCCAGCCTGGTCCTTGATATATACATATTAAATATGCTTAAATATTCTGGTAAGCAGTGATTAAGATATAAGCAAGTTTTCCTCATAATAAAAGGCTATATTGAATACTGCTGTGTGTATTTTCTGATCTCTAAATGCATATAGGAGTGGAATTGTGCACTGTAGCTATCTATGCCTACAGTTTTACATACTGACAGACTGTTGTTCCGTAATTGAACCAGTTTTGAATCCCATCAAGTATTTTTAAAGGAGAAATCATATTGCAACTAAATTATTACAACTCTTTGTTACTCTTGAAGAGACCCCACAGAACAGTCGCAAGTAAAGAAATTGAAGAGGTAATCAAAAGTCTCCCTCAAAAGAAAAGCCCAGGATCAGGAGATTTTTCTAATGAGTTTTGCCAAAACTTCAGAGAAGAGTTAATACCTATTCTACCCAGCTCTTCCAAAGAGTTAAAGAATAAGAAACACTCCCAAACACTTTCTACCAGGTCAACATCACACTGATACCAAAAGCTGACAAAGACATCACCAAGAAAGAATATTACAGACCAATATCTCTAATGAACATAGATGCAAAAATTCTCAACAATTAGCAAATTGAATTCAACAATGCATCAAAAAGACCATCTATCATGACCAAGTGGGATTCATCCCAGAGATGCAAGGATGGTTCACCATACATAAATCTACTAATGTCATGCACCATATCAACAAGAGCAAAGAGAAAAACCACATGATCATATCAATAGATGCAGAGAAAGCTTTTGACAAGATCCAACACCCATTTATGATAAAACCCTCCATAAAATGGGAATAGAAGATTCACACCTCAACATAATAAAGGCCATATATGAAAAACCCACAGACAACATCATAGTCAATGGTGAAAAATTGGAAGAATTTCCTCTTAGGTCAAGAACAAGGCAAGGCTGTCCACTCTCACCACTGCTATTTAATATTGTGCTGGAGGTTTTAGCCAGAGCAATAAGGCAAGAAAAGGAAATAAAAGGAATCCAAACTGCAAAGGAAGAATTAAAACTCTCATTATTTGCAGATGATATGATTATGTATGTTGAAAAAAAACTATCAAAAATCTTCTAGAATTCATCAATGAACACAGTATAGTGGCAGGCTACAAAATCAATGCACCAAAATCTGTTGCATTTTTATATGCAAACAACATGCTAGAAGAAAATGAAATCACAAAAATCACACATTTAAAATAAAGTTAAGTGAATTGAATACCTGGGCATATACCTCACAAGGGAAGTAAAAGATCTATACAATGAAGACTATATGTCTTTCTTAAAAGAAGTAGAGGAGGACACAAAGAAATGAAAAGACATCCCCTGCTCATGGCTGGGAAGAATCAATATCATTAAAATGACCATCTTACTCAAAGCAATATATAGGTTTAATGCAATCCCCATTAAGATCCCACGGGACTGTTTCCAGGAAATTGAACCAATAATCTTTATTGGTTCAATTTGTATCAATCAACAAAAGACTCCGAATAGCCAAAGCAATTATTAGAAAAAAGAACAAATATGGAAGGATTACACTTCCAGACTTTGAACTATATTACAAAGCAATAGTGATCAAAATGGTATGATACTGGAATAATAACAGAGACACTGATCAGTGGCACTGAATCACCAGAAACTGACCCACTCACATACAGTCAGTTAATTTACAACAAAGGAGCCAAAAGCATTTGATGGAAAAAGGAAAGTCTCTTCAACAAATGGTATTGGGAAAACAGGACAGCCACATGCAAGAGAATGACACTAGACCACTCTCTAACACCATTCACAAAAATCAACTCAAAATGAATTATAGACTTGAACATAAGACCAGAAACCATAAAGCTCTTAGAAGACAACATAGGAAAGACTTTCCATGACATCAGTCATAGAGAAGCCTTTGGGGACTCAATTCCACCATCAAGGGAAACAAAGAGAAAAATGAACAAATGGGACTACATCAAGCTAAGGAGCTTCTTCACAATAAAAGAAAACATTACCGAAACCAAAAGGAAACCTACTAACTGGGAGAAGATACTTGCATTCGATATTTCTGACAAAGGCTTAATATATAAAATATACAAAGAACTCATAAAACGCAACAGCAGGAGATCAGGCAATCCAATCAAAAATAGTAGGAGGAATTGGAGAGATACTTTCCTGAAGAGGATATACAGATGGTCAGCAGGCACATGAAATTATGTTCCTACTCGCTGGTCTCAGGGAAATGCAAATTAAAACAATAATGAGATATCACTGTACACCTGAAAAACTGGCTAGTATCCAAAAATCTGGAAACAACAAATGCTGATGAGGATGTGAAGACAAGGCAATACTTTTGCACTGTTGGTAGGAGTGCAAATTGGTACAACCCCTAAGGAGAACAGTTTGGAGATTCCTCAAAAAACTGAAGATGTAAATCCCATATCATCCTGTCATTCCACTCCCAGCATCTACCCAAAAGATACAAAGGCACACATCCACGACGATGTATGTATCCCCATGTTTATTGCAGCCCTATTTACAATATCTAAGAACTAAGTGCCCAACAACAGATGAATGGATAAAGAAGAGGTGGTACATATATACAATGGAATACTACACACCTCTTAGAAGAGATAAACCCTTTCATTTGAATCAACATAGATGGAACTAGAGGGGATTATGCTAAGGGAAGCAAGTCAAAAGTTGAAAGATAGAGACCAGATGACCGCACTCATAGGTGAAATGTAAATAGACAAAACAAAGGAACAGATGAACATAACTATCCCTGAAACATTTGCAGTAGAACTGAGGTTACCAAAAGGGAACGCAGTGGGGTGGGGGCAAGTGGTATTGGAGTTCACTGGACAGTGGGGAAGAACATTTGGTGATTTGGTGGAGGGCATGGTGTGTTGAAAATATATCTAAGAAAAGGGGAACCTATACACAGGAAATTATTTTAATGTGTAGAATAAATGCTACAATAAAAAACCCAGGTCTATTAGATCTATTCATTTATGTTCATTGAAGATATTGGTCTGTAATTTTCTTTCTTGGTGATGTCTTTGTCAGCTTTTGGTATCAGTGTGATGTTGACCTGGTAGAAAGTGTTTGGGAATGTTTCTTATTCTTTAACACTTTGGAAGAGTTTGGGTAGAATAGGTATTAACTCTTCTCTGAAGTTTTGGCAAAACTCATTAGAAAAATCTCCTGATCCTGGGCTTTTCTTTTGAGGGAGACTTTTGATTACCTCTTCAATTTCTTTACTTGCGACTGTTCTGTGGGGCCTCTTCAAGAACTTGGCATATATTATCTTATTTAAGATAAGCCTATGATGTACAGTTTATTATCCCCATTTTATAGATGAGAAAACCAAAGCTAAGAAATCTACCTAAGGTTATATAGTAAACAAGTGTCAGAGCCAAGGTTCAAGTTTACCTTTTATGCTCAAATCCTGTGTGCTTAGTATTTTATCCTGTTTAGTTTTGTTATTGATACCATTGTTTGGAAAGATAATGCTATTTAAAATCTTTGAATTTTACTTTCATTATTCTGTTTCTTCTTCTTAATTACCTTATTCTTTTTGATAATTCCAAGTTTTAACTTTTCTAAATTAAGGAATAATGACTCAAGCTTACATTATGGATTCTTATATATTCTGCTATATTCATTTTAAAGTTTAATTGTTTTGGAAATATCCAATATAGTGTACTTTCCTGAGTTCTTTTTGAAATAAGTATTTAATGTAATTTTCTCATTCTCTAGAACAATGGTCTGAGATTGTGGTGTGCTGTCTGATTTTTTGAAGGTTTTAGTAGATTATGTAAATCTTCATATGGACCTCATAGCCATCGCCTTTATTCTGCCGGGATTCTTTACATAATGAATCCACTGATGAGTCAAAGGAACAAGCTGTTAATGAAAGCTTAAGTATTTACTTTATCTTCAGAAGAAATTACCTAACATTTAGTAAAAGAGGGGTGATGTAGATTCCTATAGTCGCCGCACACGTAAACTCTTCCTCTTATAGAATGTCTAGCACTCAATTATAAAAAACAAATAATAAAAGCAGCTTTCATTTAGCACATTTCAATATGAGTCAAACATTACTCTTAAGGCATACAATGTAATTATTTTATCTTCACAATGCTGCTAAGAAATATGCTAAGAATCTATCAATGAGAAAATCTGAACATAGTTAAATAATTTTCCCTATAAGAATTCAGTTATAATGGTGAAGGCAAGTAAAAACTAAACATTGGTTAAACCCTTTCCATCACTAATTCAGTTCAGGTTAATTTTGGAGAATAATTTTTCAAATATTAACAAGAGTTGCGTAGGATGGGAGGACGTGCTGTGTTTTTTAACAACAATGTAGCCTTCCTCAAATATGAGATATCAGATAAGTGACTTGTTAAAGTAAATTGATGTCTCACATATATGACATTTTATATTTGAATTCTCTGATTTTCCAGAAGGGATAATTACCCTAAAATTGGAACAATTACTCTGATATTACGGTTTGAATGACTATGCAATGGAACAACCAATTTCTTACTTCACAAAGGACGCGCCATTCTTTGGTAAACGATTCATTAATTCAGTGAGACACTAGAAAAATACAAGAAATTCATTAAAAAAAACCATGAACATTCCAGAAGGCTAATTCTGAATTTTGGGGGACAAATAAGTTTACCCAGTGAGATCAGATTATTATAATTGTCCAACATTACATCTTGGTACAAATCCTTCTGAGAAGATTTTAAACATTCCTACCCATTTTGAGAGAAGTAAATGACTACATCTTTGAATTTCAAGCCCTGAAACCACAGATGGAAATACTATTTGTGAAATTAATCTTCATCATGGAATAAAAGAAAATGGAAAAGAAAGCAACTCAGGAGGGAAACACAGTGGAGAAAACAAACCACACGTCATCTTCACATCATACATCACTCTTAAACATGCCTGAAAATACAGATGTAATCTCTGGGCATTATCCTCTTACGTTAGCCACTCAGGCCTGGGAATTAACAGCTGCTTCCCAATGAAATGAAACTGTATATGCAAGTACACAGCACACAATACTTGTAACCATCTTCTTCCCATTTTCCATTAAAGAAATTTTTTGAAACCCTGAATCATTCAAAAGTCTCATAAAGCTTCTATCTCTAACAAAAGGATTTGAATTAATATATATGGGTTAATCATTTCTTTAAAACCAGGTACATAAATATTCCAGAATATTTAATCCTAGTCATTTTCCATGTCACCACAAATTCTTAAACAGACATTATTTTTACTCCTTCCATGACATCCATCTCATCTAGTAAACATTTTTATTTTGGAGCACAGGTTGGAAAAATTTCTAAGATTGTTTTGTAGTTATGAGTCATTACTTCTCAACAATTTAGTATCTGGCTGAATTATTCCTATTAGTATAAATTGTCTCTAAATACACTCTCCTTGTTCCTGAGCTATGAAACTGATGGAGAAAGATCCAGACTCACAGTTATGTGACCCAAAAGGAGCATACAGCACCCAAGTTCAAGCGGACCCACTTTCCAGTATCTACCTGGCATGGACTCCTTGGAATATCACCTAATTATATACGTTTAATCCATTATCTCTTATCATAGCTTCAGTCCAAAACACCCCAGGCTAGAGATAGGGGCAAATAATGACAGTGTAGCAAAATCAATGAGCTTCTTATCTAATAGAAAACTCATCTGCAACATGGGATCCAACTTAACCACTCAGCTCTGTATCAAATCACAGTTCTAACAAAAGAGGTATAACGTTTCTACAAAGGATTGGTTTTTCCACTCCTTTAATACTTCTGGTGGAAGGATATGCATGTAAGGATGGCTAAGTGGTTTGTTGAATGAATAAGTCAGCGTTTGTTAGAGCGCAGAGAGACACTTAAGGGACAGCAGCCTTTAGCAGTGAGTCACAGGAATGGGAGAACCGGGAGCAAGTTGATTGGAAGTACTCAGGGAAGCCGGAAGTTCAGGAAAGAGAAATCCATTGCTCAAGTCTTCCAAATAAAACAATGGGTCAGTGACAGGGATGAGAAACATCATTTTGCGTAAATGATAGCTTTTAGAGTTGCTAACACAGGTCCCTTAGATCCCGGGTTCATTCCAGAGAAATGCACAGCTGGCGCTGGAAAAGGAGGAAAAAGTAAAAGCAGCCCTTAAAGGACTGAGAGTAAATTTTCCTTCCTTCTTCTATTCCTATCGTCCTGCGTGCACGTATGTACGCACGCACGTATGTACACACGCATGCATGCACGCACACACAATCGCTCTCAATTTGAAAATAACAGAGCTTTGCCTTGTCTAAACCCTGGGAAATCCAACTGTGTAGAATGTATTCAGAAGAAACAACTTTCCTACCGTCAGGAGCGATCTGAGCTGAGAACGGCCTGCTCCGACTTGGCCTGGTCAGAGCCTTGTTCAAGAAATTGAAAGACTGTGAGGTCCTCAGCCATGGTGGCATCCCAGACGTGATGGATCCCTTGGGTACTGGAGCATGACCTGCTTGGGCGAGTCCAGCCCGAGACAAAGATTTCTGCAACAGAGGCCTCCAACCTACCCCAGACCTAACTTGGCATTTTAAGAACTTTCTGGTTTTGTTCCCATATCCCAGAACTCAGGTCCTTGGAATCTAAACAGAAATCTCTTACACAGATTCTGCCCAGAATTATGAATACAGAGCCATATAACCCACTAGTATCAGCATGTCCTGAGCAGCTTCTGCAGAGATCAGCTACCTGGATGCAGGTTGCAGTGGCCTAAATAGGAAATTCCATTCTCTGTGTCCTGTGACAAGCACATCCTGGTTCCTGACCCATGACTTTCCTGTCACAGTGCTCCATCTCATTCATCCAGATCGGTATCTGTGGCCTCACTGCTGATAGGCAGTGTTTACTGTATCCAAGTACGAAGTACAATATCCTGCATTAAAACTTTAAGTTTCTTAGAACAATGAAATTATATATATATATATGTATACACACACACACATATAACTTGACTCTTAATCCAAAGGAAACTTTAGCTTAGAGAAGTAAAATCATTCATTCAAGTTAGCAATGGCATGGCTGGATTTTGAATCTAGATTTCTCTAACTCTTTTACTTCTGGCTTTTATAGATGCAGCCAGAGATTTCGTGATCCTTCAAAGAACTCTGCCCACTTAGGAGGGCAGAAAATGCCCAGTCTGCTCTGTTTATCACTGCAGAACACAGCACTCTAGAGGGGGAACTAAAGGTAGGAGGAAAAGGGAAGAGAGAGGCAGTTCTTCAAAATTACTTCTTCCAAAAATATCAATCAACGCCCACTCCCAACCATGATGCTGACCCAAGACCTGCCCTTAAAAAGATGAAATTAGAGAAGAAAAACAGAAAATTACAAGGAAAGATTAGAGATAATCACAATTAAGCTCTGTGAGGGACAGAGGACAAATCAATAGTGTACTAAAGGTGAAAAGCATTTTGGGGGTGAACAAACCAGCCAAGAGGGGTCTATTATATATGACAAAGGACAGAACTGGACAGTGAGCTGTGAACTTAATGTAGTATATACAAATGTTCATTTACAATGACGTTTACTGTAAACATATATAATGTTCTAATGCAATGTCACTTCAATAAAATGAATTTTTTACCCAGTATTTTGAAGCAGTGATGAGCTGACAAAGAAGGAAAGTCATCTTCAGGAGCAAAAACTAAGCCCCGATGGGAACCAAGAAGAGTGTGCTGAGTCACCGATGCTTATTTTACCAGAGAGCCTCTGCTGACCCTGGATGACTCTGAATTTTGACATCCATGACCTTAAAGAGTAGGGGAGGGTCACACCCCTGTGGCTCAAGTGTTTGAGATGCTGGTGTGTAGACCATGTAAAATCCAAGTTTAAGACCTGGGGTTGGAGTAAAAAACCAAAAACGAACAATTAAATACAGATGTTTCTTCTTCTCCTTCCCGCCTTCTCTTCCTCTCTGCTCCCTCCCTTTCTTCCTCTCCTAAAGAGAAAAACTATAGGGGAAGAGACCACACCTATAACCGGCCCAGATGGGAATCTAGCTGGCTCTGCATTGAGAGACCCAGGGCTGTGGCCTCAGATCTGCACCCCCATTCTCAGGGCTCACAAGAAAAGCTGCCTGTCTTGAACTGTGACAGTTGGTGATAGTTCTCCCCTGAGACCTGCAACCATGAGTCAACCTCACACGGGTCTGTGGCTCACATTCATGTTACTAAGGAGAATCTAACAAATCTGACATCTGTCAATCTACTTTCAGGTGCTTCCGATTTGGCAGTGCTCCTCACAGAAGCAAACAGAGATCTGCCCAACTAGACTTCAAGAACCCATTGCAGTTGGGGGAGGAATAAGGCAGCTAAGGTGCAGGTAAGTAAAGCCTAAGGACCTGGGTTTAGGACTGAGGCGGGGCTGGAGGGAGGGGTTAAAATAAAAAAGAATCCAGGGTCGAATTCCAAGGAAAATGACCTAAGAGTCAAAAGCAATGTAACAGGAGCATCCCTGTGTCTCAGTGGCTAAGGTGCAGGGTATGTGAAATCCAAGAACCATGTTAGGGACTTGGATGGAGCAGAGTACAAGGGAAAAAAAAACACACACAAAAATAATACAATAGTGCACACTATGAATGTACTAAGTAAAATGTACATTGTGCATGCTACTGAACTGTATACTTAAAATGGTTAATTATTAGGTGAATTTCACCTAATTTAAAATTAAATAAAAATGATACATGAGGCACACCCTGGTTGAGTAGTGGTTGGGTCAACTGCCTCCAGCTGAGTGCTATCCAAGTATATCCCAAGGACCCAGGTTCGTGTCCCAGGTGGGAACAACCAAGATGAACAACTAAATAAAAATAAATAAAATGCTTCTTCTTCCTTTCTCTCTCTGCCTGCTTGCCTTCTTACCCTCAATCCTGCCTACACATTTTCTTAAAAAAACAAAAAAAGCCAATAGCAAACCAACAAATGAAACATGCAAAGAGGCATAATTCCATGATCAAAGGGTCAGGAAAATCAATCATGAAATTGTTCAACTTTTCATTTTATTTAAAAATTTCCATAATGTTGAGGGGGAAAAAATCACATCTGCAAACTGTTGTATAGATAATGCCAAAAATTACAAATAAGGAGTATTATATGTCCTTTAAAAGGAAGGTAGTAAGATAGGAAGAAATAAAATTCCACAAAAATGACAGATAGAGTTAAAGAAAACTCCTAAAACAACAACAAAAACCCACAAAATTAAATCACACATTGGCTGGAATAAATCTAAAGAGAATAATTACTCAACTGAAAGATATAAAGAGATTATGCAAAATACTATCAAGACGGAAACACTATCAATGTGGGAAAGTATAGGAGAGGTTAAGAAAATAAAGTAAAAAGTTTTACCAAATAGAGCTCTGGAAGGGAAAAGAAATAATTAACTAAGCAAAAAGCAGAAATCGAAGACATAGCAGTTGAGAAATTTTCAGAACTGGCAAAAGCACTGAGAGTAAGGAGATTGAATGAGTCAAAGAATAAAGAGAAATCCTAGACAATTAGGAGTGCCCTTGGGTTCAGGTACTAAGCTGGGGCATAGGCGACATAAAGTCCAGGGGCCTGGGTTCTCGACCTGTGGGTTCTCGACCTGGGGCCAGAGGAACAACTAAAATGAACAAATAAAAATGCTCCTTCCTCCTTGCCCTTCCTTCCTGCCTACCTTCATTCTTACTTGCCGGCCTTCCTCTTAATAAATAAATAAATAAATCCTAGACAGCTATAATAAATCTGCAGAGCATTAAAAACAAGGAGAATATATTAAAAATGAGTTGATATGGTCTACAAAAGAACAAGAGTCTGACATATGACTACTCAGTAGCAACCATGTAAACCAGAAGATGGGTAGACAATCTCAGGGCGCTGAGAAAATTATCTTTTACAAATAAGGGCAAATAAACACATTTTCAAAAAGTTAAAACAGGTACACCCTGGTGGAGTGGCAATTGGGTCTGCTGCCTCCAGCCCAGCACAGTCCCCATACATCCTAGGAACCTGGGTTTGTGTTGAGGGGTAGATAGAGAAGGGTGGCCAGGATGAGTATATAAAAATGGATAAAGATGCTTCTTCCTCCTCTCTCTGCCTGCCTGCATCTTTCCTTTAGGGAATAAAATCAAAGCAACAGAAATTCATTAAAGTATGCACTTCCATCTGTGGATTTGAGAGCTGTAAACAAGGTGGTAAATACATGGATAACCTAAGCTAACAATCAATATATAAAATTAAAAATAAATTGAAGAAAAATATATGACAATATTGGTTGTTCATCAGTTTTAATATCCTGGACCCTCACACTATTCAGTTAGAGCAGAAGATGTTCATTAGTTTTAGACACTGCTAAGTTAAGGAAGTATGTGAAAATTTCCAAGGTAATCATCAATAAAAAATAAGTTTATAACTTTCAAACTCATAGAGAAAATGAGATAATAAAATAGAGGAAGAGAGAATAAAAAGCACAAATTAAGTCAATAATCTTACTTTCAATTAAATCAGTATTTACAACCATCATAAATGACTAGCGGCTTTAAAATACAGCTGATTGAAAAAAAAGTCGAAGCCTAGTTAATACTGTTTAAAAGAGACACATCCAAAATGTAAAAACCCAGAAAGACTAGAAAATAACTTGGATACATGCCTAATAAATAATAAATGTGAATTATATATATGCACATACACATAAGCAAAATAGGAAGGAACAAAATTATAACAGACAAACCCTCATCATTATAATGGGAGATTTTAACATATCACTCAGAAAACTGATAAATATAAAATGAATAAGTATAGACTCTGAAATTGATGAGCGAAAAGACAAAAAGTGGACTATATGTTTTAATTCACAATTTTGTTCTAAAAATTAAATGAAACAATACTGATAAACAATAACAAGAATAACCAAAATCAAACAGAAACATAAGAAATGAGAAAAGCTTAAACCATATGCCCAGAGCTTAAAATAGTTTTGAAGTTATGTGCAACTTATAGCCATGGCAGAGACCTGATTGTAGATTTTCTTGTAAAATTTGAACTACTAACTTCTACTAAGAAGTAGAAAACTTGAACAGAATAATAATCATTATACATTTAGAGCTGCATTACAGTATGTACTATTTAAAAGGCACCAGGTAGTTACAGTGTGAATTTTTGACCTAATTATTCAATTTATTCATGTGAAATAATCTTTAATTTTGTGTAAGTAGTATAAAACCTGATAAAGAAAAGTATCAGTTGGCTGTTGTGTTAAAAGATAAACTGAGGCACATGACTTTTTTATGGTGAAAAGATTATATTTAGAACCAGACACGTTGACTGAGTTTAGATGCTCCCAGTTTTATTGGCAACATCCAATGCATAATAGTTATGAGTCAGTCGAACATATGCCTTATTTTCTCCATCAGGTCTGATCAGGGTGTTGACCAGGTCAATGTCACAGAGCTTCTTGTTGACCTTGACATTCAAAATGAACACAAGTGCGTTCTTGTCTTCAATTTTCTTCATGGCTGACTTGGTGGTCAGGGGAGCTTCATGATGGTATAGTGGTCAAGCTTGTTTATCCTGGGGGCACTTTTCTGAGGATATATTTCGGCTACCTTCAGAGATGCAGTGTCTTGGACTGCAGAAAGCTGGGCGATGTGCACATCTTTTTGTCTTGTTTTGCTTTGTTTTGGCTGTGGATACATTTCAGCATTAGTTTCTTGACCTTCAAAGTCTTTGCTTTGGCTTAGGCTTTGAGAGAGACATGGGCTTCCTTCTTCACTTTCAGTGCCATATTCATGACAAAATTTTCAAGAGTTTATGTGAGCATACATTGATTTGAATTAGTCAGTACCAAGCCTAAAGTGGTTAGAAACACTCTACCAACAGGAGCTTGTGGAGAAGTTTTCAGAGAGAAGTCCCTGAAGTGAAGCAAGAAAATGATTTAATTGACTATAAATTAAGCAGCTACCTTATTTAGAAAAACTTACTTGCCTGTAATTGTTCTAAAATTTTATTTTATTTTTTGAACAAAAGTGTATTGACTCTGGCTTGGGTTTTGGTTTGCATGTGTAGGCTACCAGAATATTAGAACCATCTTTGTCTAATATCCTCATCATTTGTGGTTATAGATGCAAAAATGTCAAATAATGGGAGTACCCTTGTGGATCAGACAGCTAAGATGATGGTGTACAGGCTATGTAGAGCCAAGCACCCAGGTTCAAGATCCAGGGCTTGGGTGAAAAAGCAAGAACAAAAACCAAAAAGACCCAAAATTAACTAAATAAAGGTATTTCTTCCTCCTCTTTCCTTTCTTCAAAAAATTCCAAACAAATGGTAGATTTCAACAATGTAGTGTAAAATGTGTACAATGAATATATCAAAAGATTTTTAATGTTGAAAGAACATTAATGACAATAAGTACTGGTCAAGTGAATTGAAGGAGAAAATAAATACATATATCCAATGTTGCCGAATAAGATGATATAGTAGACAGAATATTGCCCCTTTCCCAAGATGCCCAAATCCTCATCCCTGGAAACTGTGAATGATTATGTTATTTGACATGGCCAAAGAAACTTTGCAGAGATACTTAAATTAAGGCTCTTTTGAGATGGGAAGATTTTCTTGGATTGTCTAAGTAAATATAATGGAATCACAAGCGTTCTTATAAGAGGAGGGCAAGAGGTTCAGAAGATGTGAAGACAGAATCAGAGGTTGTAATGGTGTGCGTTGAAAATGGAGTCAAGGAATAAAGGTGGCAACTAGAAGTAGAAAAGGCAAGGAAATAGTTTCTCCTCTATAGTCTGCAGAAGGCTTGCAGCTCTGCCAACACCTTGATTTTAGTTCATAACACCCACTATGGACTTCTGACCCCAATCTCTGGATGAGGAAATATTCCCCTAGAGGAGGAGAATGAATTGATCCATTTTTTTTTTTTAAATCAGAAAACCATGTTCTTGGTAAGTTACTCTTTCTGCTTTTCTTCCTGAGCTACTTTGCCCCGTCACCCCAATCAGGATATAAAAACTTCTGCATTCTTTCTCCTGAAACTTCTCTTACAGAAACTACTTGAGGAACTGGTTCCCTAATTCTCCTGACCGAGGGGTTCTTGGGGTATATTCTCAAGCAACTCAATATCCATCCACATTTATTTCCCCCATGTGATTGAGTGGAGTCATGACATAGGTAAATTTTCTTCAATTGTTTATTTTTTTAATTTCCAAACTCCAGAAGTATTGAAAGACTAGCATAAAGAGCTCTTATGTAAGCCCATCCCTAGTTTTACCAATTATTAATGATTTTCCACTTTTGATCTCTAACTTTTGAAAATAAATTCAAATATCATGATACTATAAATATACTTGCATGTATCTCCTTAAAACAAGGATATTGGTGAACCCTGGTAGCTCAGGTGCTAAATCAGCCACTAGGATGTAGACCACATAATGCCCAGGGACCCAGGTTTGTGACTTGGGGCTGAGGGGAACAACCAAAAATGAACAAATTAATTAAAAATGCTTCTTAAAAAAAACATTTTTTCTATTCTCCATTTAACTGTTTCCTTATTAAATTACATAAAACCTGTACAGTACTTAGTACAATAAATGTACATTGTAAATGCTTGATAAAATTTAACTCTTCTTAAAAATGTCAGTTCTTTCTTCCTGATCCTTACTTCCTGCCTGCCTTCCTTCCTCTTCAAAAAACAACCCAAACAACAAGGATATTTTCTTACCACGGACCACTAAACATTGCTATCATATAAACTTACAGTGGTATTTGTTTCACCACATACCACAAAACAGTATCTCACCCTCACATTAGTAAACACAGTGGTACACACTTCATGTACCTCTGACCACACACCATGATCAGACCCAAGGAAAGTAACAATAATTCCATCATTTACCCATATTTATATTTCCTCCAAATGTCCCCCAAAATATCTCATATGGGTTTGTTTTCAAACAGGACACAAAGTTCATGCATTTCATTCAATGTTATGTCTTTAGTCTCTTTTAATCTAGAACAATCCCCCCACCTTTTTGTTTCATCTAGATATTTTTCAAAGAATCTAGATTGATTGTTTTATAGAATGTCTTAGGTTCTGGATTTTTCTGGTTATCTCATCACAGTAAAATTCAGGTTAAATATATTTGCTAAGATACTACATAATGTTGTGCCTTCTTGTATCACACAGGAGATTTATGTAGTCTTTTCACGACAGTAATTTAGTCACTTAATTAAAGTGGTAATGGCCAGATATCTCCATTGTAAAGTTATATTTTTTACTTTCTAATCGGTAACTATGAACTGATAACTTAGGACCATACAAACCTCTAATTAAAAAATCATAAACATATTTAATACAAAGGGTGTATTACTCTTTTACATAAATTAATATGTGTTACTCTTTCATATAAATACAAATCATGACACTATATTTTGTACAGGAACATGTTTTATTTTATATGCCTGATAGTGTTGTATTGTTGTGTATGTATATGCATATATATATATATACACTAATGTAATTCTTCATTGTGGATAATTAATTAATTTGTTATATGAACTATTTAAGATATTTTAAAGGCTAATTTAAAATACAGTCAATTTTTTTATTTTATTCCTGACTTTTGAATTTAACTCTCATAAAAATGTATGAACAGGTATTCATTTTCAAACTGTTGAATTCCTCCATTGTGCCCAGTATTCTGTTGGGAGCAGTGATGGGCAGAGACACATATCTTGAAGAGAAAGACAAGATTACTGTGGAGATTATAATCCATCAAGGAGGCAGATGGTCAATGGTCCTGCTTATGAGACTTTTAGGAGTTAGGTTTCCTGGAGAGTGTAAGTATGAAGAACTTAGTGGATGATGGTCAGCTTTTGCCAAAAATGAATGAGATTCCTAGTCAGTTTATGTCAGTTTGTATTCAGTCAGGAAGCAGAAACCACACCAGATATTTTTTTTTTTTTAAAGGTGCAGGCAGGAATGAAGTGTAATCAGGCAGGAAGAGAGAGGCAAGGAGGAATAAACATTTCAATTTAGTTGTTCATCTTGGTTGCTTCCCCCTCACCCCGGGCCCTGGGACAGGAATCCAGGTCCTTTGAATGCATATGGACTGAGCTTGGCCAGAGGCGGCTGACCTAACCACTACTTCACCAGGTGCACCACCACACCAGAATTTAAACAAACTTCAATATAAAGAATCCTTAAGCAACGATAGGGGAGTCATTATAAAGACATTAAAAAAACTTTTAAAGGGCCCCTTAGGGGTGAGAGGGAGTACCTAAGGAAGGACAAATTTTGATGGCTACTTCTCAGAGTCTGGGGTTCTGAACTGATTGGATAAGATGTGGTTGCAGCCCAACAGGTGGCAGAGAAGTTTGCTTGGTTGCCTCGTGCTTGAGAATTGGCATGCAAAGAGAATTGGAATAGCACTGTAGGCCTGAGGCCTGAGATGCGTAGTATCCAAATCAGGAAGGCTGTAGGAAAATAGCCCACCATGGCACATGTAAGCCAAGGTTTATGGGAAGGCATGCAGAGAGGGTGGGGATGCCACCCATGGGTATGAGGTCTGGAACACACAGTGTTACAGAGAGGAGGGCCTCAGCAAGGTGATAGTCACCAGGCCTAGGCCAGGTCTGCAAGGTCTCCAAGAGACCGCATTCTCTGGAGAACAGCTGATGCTGAACGTCACCCAATGTTCACACACACACATACATGCATGCGTGCACACAAGCAAGAGCAAGACAAAGCAAAATGTAGCAGCCAGAACCAGAAAGGGATGTCCTCTTCCTTCTCCAGCATCCTTTACTGACATCGCTTCACATCATCTTCACTGTTAAGAAGAAATGCTTAAAGAATCTAGTCCATTTTCACAGAAGAGACATCGAGAGCTGAATTTGGAGCTGAGTGGCAATAATTTGATAATGTGACAGTCTACTCAGTTCCTATACACACTTCTACATATATTTGAGCTTCCGTACAATAACGAAATAATTCGATATTTCTACCTAGCAATGCTTAGCTATCCCAATACTTGGCTATATTAATTACTAATGAATTTTTAGCTATATTAATTATTCCTCAAATTCAGTTATTGAATATTCTGTTGCCGAAGGAATAAACTGTAAAGTTACTTTCCAACAACTTCTACACAAAATAAAAATGAGAAGATAAAAATGTGGTCAGCATATGCAAGTAAACACGTATAGCAAGCAAAGATTGCCATTGGTGTGTCCCCAGGTGGAAGTGTCCCCTTAGGAACTAATATCTCCATAGCAGCAAAACAATTCACTGAGTGGATTATTAGGTGTTGTACTGAGAGAAGTCACTCCCACTTCAGCACCTTCATTCCTGGATCAGGCCTTTTAGCTATGGGGAAGTCACATTGATCACTGATTCAAAAGATTTATTTACTTGGACTTCTTTGAAGAAATTAAGTGTTCTCCTGTCTTCTAACTAATATGACCAAAGACTCCCAAGAAAATAAAATTGCACATGTCCTAATGAAAATTTCAGCTACAGCTATATAGCTCTTGTATGTCTCCAAATGATTAAAGACCAGATCAGTGTCCTCAGACAGTGCAAAAGACAAATTATTTTATTCAGAGGTTCTGTTCTTTCACTTCGAACACTGAGGACATCATTCATCGTATGGGACCTGCCTTATTGACTTCTGCTGCAAAGTCACCAATCTCTTGTGTTCACTTCACCATTTTGATTTACAATTCAGCCATTTCAGCTTCCTTATATTTCAGACTTATGGCTTATTCTGTGCCCTTTGCATTTATGCCTTTAAGGAACTTGCCGACATGGCAGAAATCATGTTTGCATGCTGGATACCAAGTCTTAAAAAGTGTTTGTCTACCAAGCAACAGGAAAGCTGGAGGCTAATATAACAAATTTGTATGCGATTTGGATCTTTAATATTTGCAGGGGTATGAATGGTAAAAAAAAAAGCAAAAAAAACTTTGGTATGGGACACCTGTCAGAATATAGGTCTCTGCCAAGCTCACTGATCGAGACTACATGGGGATTATTTCATAAAATGGTAGCTCAAGTTCCTCTCGGTAGTTAAATTCAGAGACAAAAGAACAGCTGGTTATGTGCGAACACAAAAACTGTCCTTACTTATTGCCCTAGAGATAGCTGCTGAATCTTTGCCATGCAGCTGTTGTTACCTTTATTCTCCAACGAACAAACTGGCCACTGTGGCTAATCTTCCATGACTTGCCAAGCTAAGAAAAGTGAAGCTTCTGAGACTGAATTAACAACCTTAAAAATGAAGAACTTTCATAAACATATATCTTTGTAGGACTCAGCCAATCCACTCCCGGCATTTGTCAAAGAGAAATTAAAACAGATCAGTACAAAGATTTGGAAACACAAATGTTTATAGTCATTTTATTTGTAATAGTCCCAAATTGGAAACAATCCAGTACCCCTGGTAGAGCAGTGGTTGCTACCTGTGAAGGAGTGCAGGCCACATACTCCTGGGTTGGAGTCCCAGGTCTGGGAAACAACCAGTGTGAACAACTAACTAGAAATAAAATGCAGCTTCCTCCTCTCTCTTCCTGCCTGTCTGCCTACTCACCTTTATTCCTGCTGCACCTTTCCTTTACAAAAAAAAATCCACTATTCATCAGCAGATGATTGGATAAAAAAAAATTGTGGCATTCTCACTCGGCAATACTAAGAAACAAAGCTACCGACACATACAACAAACTGAATGAATTTCACAGTATCTTAGCAAATGAAGCCAGATACCAAAGACATTACAGCCACCACTTGCATGAAGTTCTAAAACAAGAAAAACTAATCTATGAAGATGGAAGTCAGAAGAGTGATTAATTCAGAAGGGAATGGCAGTTGTCTGGAAAGGAGCCAAGTAAACATTTTGGGGGCATGGAAATGTTTATTGATCTGGGTAGTGAATACACAGTTATTTACACATGATGCATGTTTAAAATCCCACCCCACCTCCCAGTCTCAGGTCTTGAACCCAGGACCTTTGGCTTTATGTGGTATGCACCTTAGCCTCCTCGGCTGCCTGAACCACATGGGAAAGTCCAATATTTTTATATTCTACAGTATGTCAGTTATACCTCAGTTATTAAAAAGGCAAAGATAAAAAGTGAAAGAAAAATACCTTTAGTCATTAAGGAAGTGTATGGGGATGTTCGAGAGACAGTCAGGGACAGAGTAAATGAAATAAGTCATGACAGGCAAACTGCCTGATACCAGTGGACTAATCAAGAGCCTACAAACATCTGAGACCTATGTAAAGTTTTAAAATGTGAGAACTACAATATAAAAGTTACCACCTATAATCAAAAGTCTCAAATTCAATGCAGCATGTGTAATATCAACAGTTTTATGTACCTGTATTAAAATAATTGTAATGCAGGTCTTATACACTTATTACTGCATCTATTTGATTTTAAGTATGCTGAAGCCTTCCTACATCCCTAAAGTTTATTTGAATCTTAAAATAGCCATGACCCTTCATTTCCTTTCTCCCTCGTTTTGTCTCCTTCATTCCCATACTTCTGAGTTGGAAATAATCTTCTACCCCCAAAATCTTGGCTTCTGCCTTCCACATTTTAACTTGGTTCAGCACATCTCTCTTCTTAGAGATCTTCTTGGATCCATTTTCCATGGTCTAAGGGCTTCAAACAATCAAAATTCCCTACAAAACTAACCAAAAACTAGTTTGGGCTCTTGGGCAAGCTTTGAGGTTCATCACAGTAAATCCAGAGAAAAGCCAATGTGATATGATTAAAGCATGTAACCATCCTTTCTTTAGGAAAACCTTAGATAGAATCCATATAGAAATGGAGGCTTTTCACTAATCCTTTGAAGATCATTGGACAATTAACTGTACACTTGTCGAAATTTCACGTGAAAACTTTGACCCTATACAGATATTATATCTTATAAACTTTGGAAAGTGAGTGGCTATTTTTTGTTTTCAGAGCTGCTTCTTTTTGAAGTCATTCAGTTAAGTTTTAGGACACTATTTGGATTTGAGAATTATAAGGTGTACAGTTCTACTGAGGAGAAATAGATACTAGACCCATGAGTCCTCTCTCAACTTTGTGTTCAGTTGTTTGGGTGTTACATTTTTACTTCAGGTCTACAGTTATATTAATAACTAACCTCGAATATGCTAAGTGAGGTGAGTCAGAAGGAAAAAGACAAACACCAGATGATCTCACTCATATGTGGAATATAAAGAAAAAAAAGCAAACAGACAAAACAAAAGCCAACCCTTGAACAGTGAAAACAGAACTGTGGTTACCAGTAGGGAAGGGGATGGGGGGACAGAAGAGTGGTAGCGGTGGTGGGTCTAATGGACAGTGGTAGAGGACTTTTGGTAATTTGGTGGTGAGTGTGGTGCGTTGTCATATATTTGATAAATGGTGAATTTGCACATATGGACTTTTATTATTCTGTAAATCAAAGTTACCTCAGTAAGCATTAAAAAAAACCAAACCCTATTCTTGGGTTATACAGCTGCACATCACTGGCCCATTTAGGACCTGTGTAGAGTAATTTAGTTGGTTTATGTGATAGACTATGATATATATAATTTTTTAAAGGAAATATGCAGGTATTAACAAAGTTGCGTAAGCAGGAAGGTAATAAGAGGAGGATAAAACATTCATTTTATTTAGTTGTTGTCTCTGACCCAAGATTTTGAACCTGAGACCTCAGATAGTATGTGGACCACGTCTGGTGGCCTTATCCACTAGGCCACCACGGTGTGCTGTGATATTATAACTTTTAACATTCCTTTCTGGGTCCTCCTTAGAGGAGGATTTTATTTCCTGATCATTGATAGCAAGTCTTGTAATACATAAAAATGATGTGTGCTAGTTCATAGTAGAAGCTTTAGAACTGTTACAAGTTTTCACCAACATGGCCAGAAGACTGCCATGATCTATATAAGTGCTGCTTCTTCAACTTAAGTCCTGGATAAAAGATGACATGGAATAGATCAGATGCAAATTTACAATGGATATGAAATTTGTTACATTTTTGTTGTAAGATTTGGGAGTTATTTGTTATAAGCATAACCTTTCCTAAATTAACAAAATTAGTTATGTAACGTAAGATACCAGATCATCTTCTTACTGACATGTGATCATATTTTTCTTAGATTTGAGATTCAGGTTTACTCTAAGGTAGATTAACTTACCCAAAAAGTATAGTACTCTAACTGGGAGAGGTCAAAGGAGACATATAACATGAAATTTAAAGTGAAATCTAAAAATCGTCTGTTGACTCCAAAGCTATATCAAGAAAGGAGAAGAAAACTGAAGACATATGAAGTATGAACCAAATAAGGAAACATAAAGAAAATAAGAAAAATGTTTTAGACAAAGTCTTGCAATGAAAAATATTTATATGGATTTTCTTGAGTATATAACACATGAACTTTGAAAATTATTTTTTTAATCTACAAATATTAGACATGCTGGCAAAATTGGACTTAACAGAAAACCTACTTGAGACTGAAATGACAATACTAGTTTAGATATTTAAGTTCTGGTAAAATGTTTTCCTATAAACCAGTCCCTGCAATTTGTAATTAAAATCACTGTCGGTCTCTGAGAATAGTTGTTAAAAGTAAAAGTAGTCAAACCCGTACCTTATAATTAGTTTAAAAAGATATCAGTGGGGAAGGGGATGGGGGGACAGAAGATAAAAAGATGTGATATCAGCTTCAAATAAATGCAGTTGACATTCAAACATAAAACAATTAAGATTTTATCACTAATTCTAATCTATTAATCCCCATTTAAAAAGGCACTAATGTCTACTAATATCAAGTAATATTGTAGATATGGCATAATAAAAACTATCTTAAGGGCTGGTTCGTGTATTGTAACAAAAAATGAGACCCTTTTAAAGGAACTCTGTTACTATTGCTCAGGGCCTGGGAACACCACTGCCTTTCAACCAAAACTAGACAAGCTGTGTAAATCAAGAGTTATGGAAGGAATAAAATGAGTGAAGCAGTTTTACACAATTGCTTATGGTTACATCAAGAAAACAAAAGGCTTTCTCATTTTAAAATACTGTAGTAATTAATGACATAATGTCTATGTTGACTTATGTAAACTTACAGGAAAAAAAAGCTAATATTGCAGTCAATTTCTCAGGAAAATTCTACAATGATACTAAAAACATTTTACTAATTAGCTATGAATCCAACAAATCTGTTGTCAAACGGTACAAGACTCACTGAGAGAGGAGGGATCGTTAATAAATCATGATAATCTAAAATAGTAAATAAAAACACGTTCGATTTTTCAAACTGCCACCTAATTTTCAAATTTTTAATAAATATGTATTTACTTGAATCCAACACATAACTGGTTGAAAGATGAGTCTCAATTTCAGATATGTTAGTGTTAGAAACACATTATAGAATTGGTAGAATATGCTAATTTTTATAAATAGGACTGTCACTTCTAATTAGCTAATTTTCTGGAAATATTTTTGATACAACTTCTGATAGGGCAGATGAACCCATTATAACATTTTCCCCTCTATGGGCATCGTTTTCTCTAATCCACTAATGCTGAGAAATAACCGGGAAAAATCTAAAGATATCCATATTACCATTGTATATGATTAACTTCTAAATTTCATATGCTATCAATTTTTAAGGCATAAAAATTACAATTAAGCTTAAAGTCCCCTTTAATTAACAACCTCAAACCCAATCTGCTGTGGAGACATTATCAATAATTTGGTATGCATCCTTCTGATCCATTTAAAATAGTTTTACATCCACACATATTTCAATAATAAAACAGTTCTGTTATTGGTGAATTACATTCTAATTTACATGTCAATATACAGTATATTTCATCTGGATCTTGATTTTGTCCCAGTCAACATTGTTTTATATAACTACCCATGCTACAAAATGTGGATCTAGTTCATTACTTTTAACTGTTGTATACTATTCCATTATTTAAATATATCACATTTTATTCATCCATTACCCTGTCAATAGTTGTTTTCAACTAATATATATATATATTTCCTTATGCATATTTATTTCTTTAGAATGTACATACATAGAACTGCAGGGTCCTTTTTACATTAAATAAAAAGCTTCCCTGACTCGAAGTTATAGACAATATCCTGTATGTTCTTCCATTTATTTCAGAATTTAGCTTTTCACATTTCCAGTTTTCAAATTCTTTGGAATTCTTTCTTTATATGTTGTAAGGTTTGTGTAATTTTATTTTCTCCAATATGGAGTCAAATAATCCAATTTTATTGACTAGGCTGTCATCTCCCTACTGACTCAAGAGGACATGTCTACTATATATCAAAACCATATATATCCATCAGTTTGTTTCTTGGCATTCTATTATGTAAAGTCTGCTTATCTACTCATGTGCTACACACAATTCAATGACAACTTTATGTGTAGTATAGGGTAGATGACTCCTGTTCATTTTCAAAATTGTATCAGCAATCCAGATTTCACATCACATAAATTTCAGAATCATTTGTAAAGATCATTTAAAATGCTTGCTAAATGTCTGAAACTAATATTTTAAGTCTATAGATTATTTTTGGGATAACTGACAATTTTATGATATTTTCCATCTACATACCTGATACGTATCTTCATTTATTTAAATTTTATGGCTGTCAATAAAGCTTTACAACTTTTCCATAAATTATGATAATTATTTTTGAGTTTATGCCAAGATATTTTAAAAGTATAGGTTGAATTTAAGATAAGTCCTCTCCTCATTTAGTACACTCGACGTTTCTTACCTGTATGACCTCTCTTATGTATAGAAAGGGATGCTCTTTGAGAGAATGCTTTCCCACATTCATTACATTCAAAGGGTTTCTCACCTGTATGACTTCTCATATGGATAATGAGTAATGAACATTGAGAGAAGGCTTTTCCACATTTATTACATTCATAAGGTTTCTCTCCTGTATGACTTCTCACATGAAGAGTAAGGGATGAAATTCGAGAGAAAGCTTTACTACATTCATTACATTTAAATGGTTTTTCTCCAGTATGAATTTTTTCATGCTCGAGGAGATTTTGTCTCTGACTGAAAGCTTTTCCACATTGATTGCAATGATAGGGTTTCTCTCCAGTATGAATTTTTTCATGTTCAGTGAGATTGGACTTCTGACTAAAGGCTTTCCCACATACTGTACAAGCATAGGGTTTCTCACCAGTATGAATTCTCTGGTGTCGAATGAGGTTTGACATCTGAATGAAAGCTTTCCCACATTCATTACATGCATAAGGTTTCTCTCCAGTATGAATTTTCTGATGTGTAATGAGATTTTCTTTCCGGCTGAAGGCTTTTCCACACTCATTACATTCATAGGGTTTCTCAGCTGTATGATTCCTCATATGTACAGTAAGGGATGAACTTTGAGAGAATGCTTTCCCACATTCACTACATACATAGGGTTTCTCACCGGTATGACTTCTCATATGTATAATAAACACTGAGCATTGAGAGAAGGCTTTTCCACATTTATTACACTTATAGGGTTTCTCCCCTGTGTGACTTCTCATATGTAGAGTAACAGATGACATTCGGGAAAAAGCCCTACCACATTCATTACATGCATAAGGTTTCTCCCCAGTATGAATTTTCTCATGCTCAATAAGATTTTGCTTCTGGCTGAAAGATTTCCCACATTCCTTACATTCATAGGGTTTTTCTCCAGTATGAATTCTCTCATGTTCAATGAGATTTGATTTCTGACTGAAGGCTTTCCAACAATCCTTACATGCATAAGGTTTCTCCCCTGTATGAATTCTCTGGTGTCTAATAAGGTTTGACATCTGAATAAAAGCTTTTCCACATTCATTACACTTATATGGTTTTTCTCCAGTATGAATTTTCTGATGTGTAATAAGATTTTCCTTCCTGCTGAAGGCTTTTCCACATTCCTTACATTCATACGGTTTCTCTCCAGCATGAATTCTCTCATGTCTGACAAGGTCAAATTTATGACCGAAGTCTTGCCCACATTGATTACACTTAAAGTCGATTACAACAGGGGATGAACAATGATAAAATGGTTTTCCAAATGTATTACATTCATAATTTTTCTTCTTCACACAGTCTTTCTCATAATTAAATAAATATAAATTATGTTCCAAATCCTTATCAAGTAAGTCACATTTGTAGAAGCTTTGTTTTTCAGTATCTATGTCTGAGCTCAGAGGCAATAATTTTGAAACTTGTTTACATTCAATGATGTTTTCTTTAATCAGAGTTTTCTTGGAGATAGGTGTAATGTTCCGCACAAGTGTTCCTTGTTGTTCCTTAATCTGTTGATCAACTTCCCAAACTTCTAAATGGAGAATCAAAAACATGATTACTTTTGAATTTTTCTAATACATTATTAATAACAATTCAGAAATTTGCTAATGTGGGATAGATCTTTGATGCTGTCTCTAGTCTTCCAATATGATAGACATCCAAAATTCAAATGTGCCTAGAGCCTATGGTTTGAAAAGAAAACTCCTACAGAAAATACTATAAAGAAGTATACCCTTGTAGTTAAGATATAGACCATGTAAAGGCCAAGGACCTGGGTTTAGGACCCAGAGTCAGAGGGTAAAAAGGGAAATATTATAAAGACAAAAACTAACATTTATAGGCCCAAGTGGCTTTGACTGATCCTAAAACTATAATTATATGATGCAGAAGTCAGCAAAATGAATAGAATAATGATGATGAAATGTAAAATATATAAATGACTGGACAGGGAACTGAACGACTAGAAGATAAAATTAACATTGTGGTTAAACACAGTAGATATATTTATTTCTCCTTCCTAAAATTCCATTAAAATGACAGTAAAAGAATAAATGGTCAGGGTTCCCTGGTGGTCTCTAGTGGTTTAAAACAGGCACAGTCCACATACATCCCAAGATCCTCAGTTAAAGACCTGTGGCTGGGGAAACAATCAATGATTAACAACTGAATAAAATAAAGTGCTTCTTCCTCCTCTCTCTTCCTGCCTGCCTGCTCAACTTCATTCCTGCCTGTACTTTACCTTAAAAAAAAAAAAGAATACAGAATAAATGGTCAAATCCACAGGAATTAAGAGTATAGTGTAAAAGAGAGTGAACAAGAGATTTCAACAAAATAACCAAAGACAAAGGCATATGAACTGTTAATAGCAAAAATAAAGAACTATGTGAAAACATCAAGTAAAAAAGTAATTTGGCCACAAAACACTGAAAAGACTCAAGAATTCAATGATTCAAGTACAAAAGTAGGGATGAGCTGAATTAGAAGAAGTTTAATTTAAAGTCCAAATAGGAAACATTTAAACTCCCTGGGGCAGGTATTCAGTATCTTCTTAGATGTCTATTCTAACCTATGTTTTTCTATGCTGAAAAAGAAGTGACAGTAAAAATTACATTTCCTAGACACATTTATATGTAGGGTTTGGATATGATTTAGATTCATCACACAAAGTCAGAATTTTGGTTATGATATTACTACAGAAATGGCAGTGTTCTAGAGCTCACAGCTCCAGAGCATTTTCCTGGTTCAACAGAAACAAGTTCTTGATCATAGTGGAAAGGAACTCAGAGCTCACCTCCATGGTATGGTTTTGAGACTATTACTAAAGCTTATCCTATAATCTGTCTTTGTCCTCTCAAAGACTATAGAACTCTTAATGTCTTCTTATAGATCCTTCCTTCTTAAGTTAGAAGTTAAAGGGATTCTTAACTCTGTACCTAAACCTCTGTAACTGATCACCCCACCCCACCAATCTACACAGAAAGTGGCCATGTATCCACCCACACTCCTCCACCCCCAGGGAAGAAAAGGCTTACTTTCTAGAGAAAATGAACCATTGAAACTTCTTAAAGTTGAACTGCATGTGGACGATGCCCCAAGCATGGACTTAACAAGTGAGCCGTAATTTCCTTCTAAGGTATGCCACAAATAATTATTTAATCACTTAATCACTTTAAACATAGTAGTTTGATTATATTCTAAGGGAGGGGAAAAAGAAATATGAAACTATATTCAATAGTTTTAATTACTAGTAATATTGGTATACTGTTAATTTGGAAAATATTTAACAATGTTTGGAAAGTCTGGAGGTATTTTTGGTTGTCATCTTGGGGTAGAGGTATGAAGGGGGACAGTGCTGCTAGTATCTAATGAGTAGAGGCTAGGAATGCAGCTAAAACATCCTACAATAAACAGGGTAGTCCCCCACAGTAAAGAATTATCTGGCTCAAAATTTCAATAGTGCTAGTGGTAAGGAATACATATTGATGAAGCAAATAAAATATTTTAATAAGGAGTCAAGATTTTCATCCTAAGTGCACTCAGGTGGCTCAGACATTAAGCCAGTGGTTGAGGTGTAGATTATGCAAAGCCCAAGGACCCAGGTGTGTGACTTGGTGCAGGCAACGCACCAAAATGAATAAATAATGCTTCTTCCTATTCTCGATTCCTGTCTACCTGCCTATGTACCTGTCCTCACTCCTGGCTGCTTCCTTCTTCTTTAAAAAAAAAATGATTTCATGCTGATGAGGATGTGGAGAAAAGGGAACACTTTTGCACTGTTGGTAGGAGTGTAAATTGGTGCAACCACAATGGAAAAGAGTTTGGAGATTCCTCAAAAAACTGAGGATGGAAATACCATATCACCCCGTCATTCCACCTCTGGGCATCTACCCAAAAGATACAAAAGCACCCATTCAAAGAGATGTTTGTATACCCATGTTTATTGTGGCCCTATTTAAAACAGCTAAGAACTGGAAATTACCTAAGTGCCCAACATCAGATGAATGGATAAAGAAGATGTGGTACATACACACAATGGAATACTACACAGTCCTTAGAAGAGATGAAACCCTGTCATCTGAATCAACATGGATGGAACTAAAGGGGCTTATGCTAAATGAAACAAGTCAAAAGAAGAAAGATATATACCAGATGACCTCACTCATAGGTGGAATGTGAATAGACAAAACCAAGGAACAGATGAAACAGAACCAACCCTGAAACATTTGCAACAGAACTGAGGTTACCGAAAGGGAATGGGGTGGCGGGGCGCAGGTGGGGGCAAATGGTGGTGGAGCCCACTGGACAGTGGGGAAGAGTACTTGGTGCCTCTGGTGGAGGGCATAGTCTGCTGAAACATGACACAAAATGGGGAACCTATACATAGAAAATTATTTTAATGTGGTTATTAATTACTAAAACAGAAATAAAAAAATAAATTTCATGAAAAATATAAATACAAAGTAAAAAAGTTGAGTTAATATAACCCTATACTTTTAATCTAAATTGGTAGTGTCATTATCAACTCTAAAAAATTCATTTTTCCTACCTCTATCCACTTAACAGTCCTAGAAGCAATGATTACCCAGAAGCAATAAGTAACCATAGTACACAGACTGTGATCTCCAAGTTCTTTTTTTTTTTTAGCAAGGTACAGGCAAGAATAGAGAGGAGAAAGAAGAATTTATTTTTAATTAGCTGCTCATTTTGGTTATTTCTCCTGGCCCTGGGACTCACCCAGGTCCTTGGGATGTATGTGGACTGTGCCCTGGGTGCAGGTAGCAGACCCAACCACTAAACCACTAATGTGTGCCTCCAAATATCATTTCCCACTAAAGGAAGCAGATGTTTTTGGACAAATGACTATTTTCATGTCTGGAGCAGGAAATTAATAAAATTAGCCAAGAACCCTTTGGGCTAAAAATGAAGCAATTTGAACAATAAAATAAATAATATATATAGAGAATATATATTATTTATAAGTGTATATTTATTTTGATGCTCCAATTATATAAAATTAAAATTATTTAACTTGACAAACTGGAAATTACACCAAGAATTATTCTAAATATTTCTGAAGGAAAAGAGTTGAGTAATCCTCCTCCTTGGCTTATAAAAACTGTATTTTGAGGCAATCAAGTAGTTAATGAGTTTTTCTTTTTGGGAGAATTTCAGCAAATTGATGCAGAAGGAACCTCTGGTAAAAAGTCGATCTAGGCAAAGATCATCAATGGTTTTAAAACACTTAAGTGAAAGGTTGATAAGGATCTTGAAAAATAAATGGATTCTGATTCATAAAATATAAATATACTGGTCAATCTCAGTATCTCTAAGGTGGGATAAAAAGATACAATAATATATATATAGCACTAACTATGAAGTAGCCTTGCCAAATAATTGACTTGAGTATAAGAAATACAACAGAAAATGGATAAAGAAATATGCTAACAACAGAAAGCAGCAAATTGCCAAATCCAGAATATGGGACATTCTAGAGTGAGAACTGGCAGACAATAGCTATAGTCTGTTTTTGTACAGTTGTGAGCTTGGCCTGTAAGTTAAGACTGGCTCTTACTTTTTCTTTTTTAAAGGAAAGGTACAGGCAGGAATGAAGGTGAACAAGCAGGCAGGAAGAGCGAGGCAGAAGAAGCACTGGTAAATTCACATTGGTGGTTCCCCTAGGACCCGGATCTTGAACCTGGGACACTGGGATGTATGTGGGACTGCTCTCAGGTGCACTATACTACTAGGTCACCATGGCACACCCTGGTGTTTACATTTTTTAAAATTAATTTATTTTTATTGTAGTAACCATTCTACACATTAAAATAATTTCCTATATATAGATTCCCCATCTGTTAAATTTCAACACACCATACCCTCAACCAAATCTGGTGTTTACATTTTTAATGGAAGGGAAAAGGAGGAAAAACAGAAGGAGGAGGAAAAGAAAGGGGGGAGGTTGGAGGAAGGAAAGAGAGGATAGAGCGAGGAGGGAGAGAATAAAGACAGAAAGACAGAAAGAGGGAAGGAGTGAGTGGTTACTGAAATATAAATTAAATCTATTGATTTTTGTTAATTTGATATTTTACCACTTCACTGGATTCTTACTATTTAAATGCACTTTTTCTTTCTTTTTTTTTAAGAGGAAGGAAGGCAGGCAGATAGGAAGAAAGAGGAGGAAGAAGCATTTTATTTATTTAGCTGACCCTTCCCCAGTTGGAACTCAAACCTGGGTCTCGGGCTATATGTGGACTGCAACCCAGGTGCAGGCTTAACAACTGAGCCACTCAGGTACACTGAGTGCATCTTTCAGTTGATTCTCTCATGTTTTCCAGAGATATAATTTTATCACCAGTAAACAGGATACTTTTATAGGTTACTTTCCAATTTTTATTGATTTTTTTCCCTTTTGCCTATTACTTAAGTATAAACTTAATAAGAAATGTAAAAATCATAAAGGGAAAACTTGAAAGCAGTTCTACAAAAGTCAAATATGTTCCTGGATGGAAAACTTGGACATTATAAAACCTCCAAAAGTTAATTTATACACCTGAAACATTCACATTCATAAGTTCATAGGCTTTTCTCTAGAAATAGTTGAATCTAAAATTCATAAAATAAAATAAATAATGAATAGCTGCCACAATTCTGAAGAAAAAGTGTATATAACTGGGAAAGAGACTGAGTGCCAAAGATAAGAGATTCACTTTTCAATGTATCTTTTGGACTATTTATGTTTTCAAACCAAGTATGTATATACTATATATTCAAAAAAACTAAAAGAATGGAAAGAGGGAATAAGCAGGAAGGAGGCACCAGTTTCAAAGTCAGAAAATTTTAGGTTACATGACGCTGCAAGGGTTGTGAAGAAAAATGGAAATGTGAGTAATATTACAAGATACAAGTGTAAAGCTTTTCAAAAAGGAAAGGAAAGAAATGAAGGAATATAAATGTAAAACAAACATATTTTTAAATATTACATACCCATAAAATAGTGAATACATTAAAAAAAAAAACAAAACCCAAAACTATGGGTGCTCCCTGGTGGCCTAGCAGATAAGGCTACTGGACGTACTCTACATACATCCCAAAGATCCAGGTTTGAGATCTGAATAAAGTGATATCCTGAAATCAAATGGTTACTGGCCCTTAAAAATTTGAAAAAGGTAAATAACCTTGGAAAAACAGTATATAAAAATGTCAGAGAATGGTAAAGCATCCACGCGATTTGTCACTTCAGAGGACTAGTTTCAAGTCAAAAGAAGAAGGACAGATACCAGACGACCTCACTTATAGGTAGAATATGAATACACAAAACAAAGGAACAGATGAAACATAACCAACCCTGAAACATTTGCAACAGAACTGAGGTGACCAAAAGGGAAAGGGGCGGGCAGGGGCAAATGGTGGTGGAGCCCACTGGACAATGGGGAAGAACACTTGGTGATTTGGTGGAGGGCAGGGTGTGTTGAAATATATCTAAGAAGCGGGGAATCTATATATAGGAAATTATTTTAATGTGCAGAATAATTACAATACAAAATAATTTTTTAAAAATGCAGTCAGTTTCCTGAATAAACTGTCATGTGGATTTCTCAATCAGAACTGTCTTTTAACTCATTCACCTGGACAATGTCTCCCAGACATTTCTTCCTCTACCACCCATGGCTCCTCTTTCTGCTCCAACTTGAAAATCACATCTGGTTTGGAGACTTGATAGCCTATTATGGGAAATAACAAACAACATAGATATAGGACACAGATATTAATGTTGGAGACAACCATCCAGATCTTTGGGCTGAGTGCTGAAGAAGGATGAGGATGGAGAAACTTCTACAATAAGACAAAATAATACACCTTTACTTACTCTAAAGACAAGCACAGAAAATCATGTAAAGAAAGGGAAGGCCAGGCTAATGTAGCAAGCTAGTCTTCATACATTTGAAAAACAGAAAGGAATTTATGTGTAACTGCAAAGCTAACCTTACCCACTATGACAAGGTTGCTGTAATTCTCCAGCATCACATCCCGGTACAAGTTCCTCTGAGCAGGTTTCATTTGCTGCCATTCCTCCTGGGTAAGGTCCACAGCCACATCCTTAAATGTTACTGTTTCCTGTAGAAACGCAATCCTAGTTAATCTGAAGTCATGAAAATTACATGCCATGGTCAAAACATGTAAGAATCCCTTTAATATCCAGTGATCACAGTTCATTAAAAACTGTATATAAGGTCTTCATATATATCTAACTTTGTATTATATTTGGAGGAAAAGAAGCTATGATAGAAATATCCTGTAAGAGTATGTAACTAAGTCAGGAAACATGAATTCATCATCTAGTATGTAGGAAACTGAAATGGTGGTTGGTGATTTGAATTAGGCTATGATAGAGAAGGAAGCATTAGAAATGACTCCCAGGTCATTAGCTCAGAATCTATATGACTTTGTGTTCTAGGGAAAAAGAAAACATGGAGAGAGTAAGGATGTAAGAGAAATAAGGTAGGTGGAAAGAGATTATGATAATTTCAGTGTGTAAAATGAAAAACAAATTTAAAGGAAAGGTGCAGGCAGGGAGAGGAGGAAGAAGAACTTTATTATTTTATTTAGTTGTTCATCTTGGTTGTGCCTCCCCAGGCCCGGGTCTTGAACCAGGATTCTTGTGACATGTGGACTGTGCCAGCTGGAGGCAGCTGACCAAACTGCTATTCCACCTTGACATGTCCTAAAATTTCTGTAAGACTTCCAGATAGAATGTCTACTATATAGTTGGATATATGAACAAAGGAGATGAGACTCTTAGCCATTAAATTAAAATTGGGAGTAGAGTCCATGGCTGAAGGATATGAGTAACTGTAGAGAATATACATGGAAGGTAATAGGACCAAGGACAAAATCAACAGTTAAGCATCAGAGAAAGCGACTCAGGTTTTTGTCTGTCTGATTTACAATTAGAGGATTAGAATTAAAACAATGAAAATTTTAATCTCCAAATAAGGGGAAAAAAATCATTATTTGTAAAGGTTTTAAGAAAGAAAAGCGCTGACAAATCTCATACTTGGAAGAATTTATTCAAAAAATCTAAAAATGGAGTAGACAACATGGGAAACACAAATGGAAATCACCGAAGGCTGAATTCACAATGTTCGTGAAACCTATGATGTTAAGACTATTATTACTACCAGTATTACCACCGCTGACATCAGCTGAGTACTTACTGTGTGCCACGTACTGTAACCTCTTTCGATACATTAAATTTAAAAAATTCCCCTAATAAGGCTGTGCAATAGCTACTATTATTATCCTTTAGAAAGGTAAGGAGGTGCCCTGGTGGCCTAGCGATTTAAACTGGGAGCATATATCCCAAGATCCCTGGTTCAAGACCCAGGCTTGGGAAACAACCAGTGATGAACAACTAAATAAAATATAGTATTGTTTTCTCTTCTTTCTTCCTGCCTGCATACTTGCCTTCATCCTGCCAGTACCTTTCCTTAAAAAAAAAAAAAAAAAAAAAAAGAAAGGAAACTGGGACTAAAAGTCACTTTCCCATGGGCAGAAAGCTAGTATGTAGCACAGCTGGGTTTCTAGCCTAAGCAATGTGATGATACCATACTATCCTTCTGCAGGTCATGAGGAACAGTCGCAGAATTCCATAAATATACTAATTTAAGACAGACAACTGAACACACAAGAACCCCTGCATATGAATTCCCCTCTTGTAAGGTTGAAAGTATGTGAAATCACCAAGGATGGACAAATATTGTGACAAATAAAATAAAAAACCAATTAAGACGGGATACCATTCTGACTTGAAGAAGCAGAGAGAAGTCTGAAGAAGCAGTGAGGAGGAAGACTGAAGACAAAACCAGATGTAGAAAGCCAGCCTCTGCTGCACCAATTACACTTATCACTGTATGGACAAAAACAGACATATTTTTGCTGTTACTATCCCATATTGCAGTAAGCAAATCAGTCAAATGAACTTATAAAAACTAGTAACCAAAAGAAAGGAAATAATAAACATTAGATCTTGATCTCCAGTTTTTTAACTCTATGAAGAAAATGTATATGTGAACTAATTATCTGGAATCCTCTCATAAAAGAGATCCAACACCTTGGTGGAGTTAGGTCAATCGCCTCTGAAGGACACAGGCTCTGTACCCCTGGGTTCCAAGTCCCAGGCCCAGGGAGAACAACCAGTGTAAAGAACTAAATGAAAAAACAGATGGAGTACTTCTTCCTTTTCTCTTCCTGCTTGCTTGCCTACTATTCCTTCATTCCTGTCTGTACCTTTCCTTTAAAAAAAAAAAAATTCTGACTGCTGCTTCTTAACTGCTGCTTCTTAATCCTTAAACTCTGTGTCTCCGTTTTTCCATTTAAAAAAGAGAGAGATTCAATGGCATGTCCTGGTTTCTCTTTTCAATATCTTCTACATTTAAGGATGTAATCATGCAGTCTCCTATTTTCCATACAGGATACATCTTTTGTTTCAGTCAACTCTCAATGGAGGGGCAACTAGTCCAACATCAGCTTGTTTTCTTGATTTCTGTATCTCTTTATAGGTTTCCTCTTCAATTTCTATAGTGTTACAGATTCTTCCACATCTCCCGAACATCATATTTAAATGATGAGCATAAGCATGTAATCTGCCTCGAATTTCTCTGTCACTTTCATATAAGTTCACTCATCCAGACTAAATCTGATGAGACCAAGAGGTTCTTCAACAGAGTTGATAGTTTGTTTCTGGTCTGTCATCTACATGTTTCAAACCCTATACCCTTTCCCCAATTATTAGTTTTTAACAACATTAGTATATTTCTGCTACATGTATTACAAAAACTGTTTTTTTTTTTTTTATTATTACAGTGCTTATGGTAGTTTTACCAAAGAAATTAATTTTATGAACGCAAATCAGATAATCTTTTATCATATAAGTTTTATATGTTAAACTAAAAGGTAGGTCAGTTAATACAGTCAGCACATCTAAAAAACTTTACACATAGAAAAGATTTATATAGCTAATAATGATTAATATTTATCATTATATGCTTTCAACTCTCTTTAATATTCCTATTATCTTCATTTACAGATGTTAAAACTGAAGCCAAAGAGATTAAGAAATTTACTTGTATTCATGCACTTAATAAACTGCTGAGACAAGAATTGAACCCAAGTCTGATACTCTATCAATACAAGAAATAACTGGATGAGTCACGGAATCATATGGGCAAAAGAACTTTGTATACATGTGTGTCTTTCAGGAAAGATATAAGCCAGGAAAAAAGAGGCAATGAAGTGGAAAATATTTAAAATAAAGGAGTGAGGAATTTGAGAGCTGGAAACAAAGAGAATTAAGAGCAGAAGAGAATGAATCATTCAAAGAGAAGTCATTGCATCTTCTGAGACCATTAAAAAAAGATGTAGAGAGCTATGGGTGCCAGAATTATAAAATTTTGGCACAGAATATTAGAATATATTTAGCTCAACTGAAGAAAATACATATGTAGGATCATTTGAAAGACATGTTCCATTTATGATAGCCCATTGCAACTGCATAGCAAAATAATGCAGGAAAAAAATATGCTTAAAACTTACAAGAGACCTGGTAATATCCTCTTTTTCCTTGAGAAGGGCAGAGTCCTGAGAATGCCAAGCTGAGGGAAGAGAAAAAAAGCAGATTTACTTTAGAGCATTGAAATCTTCAGTACCAGATGACTATAAGATCCCTTATAATGATCCTCAGAGCACTGAGAAATGGTTAATCACTATCAGGCTATATCAGGCTAATTATCAGGCACTGAAATGTATATGAGTGACTAATTTAGTCAAATGGGGTCTCAGTGAATCTACTGATAATATAGTATTTTCTTAGGGTCCTCCTATCTTATTCCTAATAGGAAATTTGTCTTAATATGTAATAATAAATACCACAAATATTTAAGGATTAAATAATGTAAGAAGTGCTGTAAAGAATACGGAAAACTGTAAAAACTCAGAGACAGGTTCTAGGTACTGTTCAACATTCATATGATAGAGCCATCATTTTAATGACATTTTAAAATAACTTAATAGATTTATTTACCTTATAAATCATGCAAATTAATTACTGATTTGTGTTCCTGAATTATGAAATATGAATATTTGGGCTAAGGAATAGTTTCTCTTGAAAATAAAGGATTAAATATAGAAAAGTCTAAATGTATTAATAAAAAGAGAAGTAAAAAAATTAAATTTTAGAATTTTAAGAAAACCAAACCATAGTAAAATGAATAAAATAACAAATAAATGTCCATTCTGCAGTAAAAACACCCAGACTTTACTGGTAGGAGTACTGAATTTCCTAATTCTTTTTACTCTCTGTCCCGGAATGCACAGCTTCTCTCTCCTAAACTCTGCCCATCTCTAAGCCACCTCACCTGTCCTTTCCATCAGCTGAGTTAAATGCTCCATTGTCACAGCCACTACTGATTTATGAAGGTTCAGGAGTCATTCAGGCCTTGCTTGCTCTGGGAAGAAGGGTTAAGACAAGCTTCAGGTCCATCAATTTCAGGATTCACTATCTCAGGATTCTCCAGCCTCCAGAGAAGTCTCAGGTCAGGAGGTCGCCTTCCATGTTAGATACCTGCTCTTCAGGCTTCTTTCTTCTCGTCTCACAACCTGTCTTATCTTTATAGAACAAGGACCTGCAGGTTTACAATTAGTCCAATTTACCTGATGCCTCCTCACTGGATCTTTATTGTAATCAGTCACCAGTTATCACTGCGTTCTGGTATTCCTGCTTTTTTTGTACAGCCATCCCAACTGAATAGGGTAGACCTGTGTAACCAATAGATTATTGCAGAAATGACGGTGTGTGACTTCCAAAGTTAGGTCACAAGAGATTGTGGCTCTGATTTTGCACATTTTTCATTATGCACTTTGAAGGAAGCCAGACACCATTCCTTGAAGATACTCAACCAGACTAGTGAGGCACCTGCCAGCAGTCAACACTAATTTGCCAGCCATCTTAGAAAAATACCTTCCAGCCCCAGTATACCTTCCAATGGCTGCAGCCCTACCAATATCATGACTGCAAATTCATGAAATAATCTGACCTAAGTAACTCTCCACTCCCCAAAGAAACTGTGAAATAGCAAATGTTTAAGTCACTAAATTTTGAGGAAATTTTTTACATGGTTCTAGACAAATAATACAATCCCAAACAATTAGCTTTGTCTTGTAATTCACATTTGCTGGAATTAGTTATCAGAGATGCTGAGTCAGAAGGAATACTCAAACACTCACAATCCAGGTTGAAACAGACACCAAAAGTCTAGGAACAAAGTAAATGTAATAGTGACATTCACCTTAAATCTGCTACTCATGTAATATTCTGTGATGATAAAGGTATGGGCCCCCGTGCACTGACAGATAAAAAGCTAAGTCAAAAAAGTCCCTCACATTTATAGCAATTCCAGATTTAAAGTAAAAGAGAGTTATATTAAAATTATAAAGTTCAGCCATTCCACTTCGTATTTACCTTAATTTAGAATGTCCATACTCTTCATTTGAAATGAGAATTACACCCATGTCACAATGATATTGGATGAATAAATAAAATGGCCATTAAGAAACATCATCTGCTATGAGCATTTACTAAGTAAAAGCTAAAGAAAATTATATACAAAAGACTAGACTAATCTTTACCTGATATGATAGAATGGAAATAATAAAGCAGAAAACATTCAATAAGAACAAATTTTGAGAAGTGCTATGCTTGGCATATACTACTAGCACTCCTTATCAGATTTCTGTCTTTTCCACATGATCCATTACTGCTAACAAACTACACAATTTATCATACATATATCTATCCACCCCTCATATAAACTATGAAAAGAGGACTTATTTTTGTCAGTTTTTGCCTTTGATAGTAGTTACTCAAAAAGTGTTGATCAAATGGTGTGACCACTATGAAAAATAGTTTGGTGCTGAAAAAATTAAAAATAGTATTACCATGTGATCCACAAATTCTACTTTTGGGCATATACCCAAAAGAATAGAAACCAGGGATTCCAACAGATATTGAATGTTGATAGCAGGATTATTAACAATCAAAAGTTAGAAACAACTTAACTGTCCACTGACAGAAGAATGGACAAAATATACCATATATATATAATGAAATATTATTCAGTCTTAAAAATTTAGAAAATTCTGATACACGCTTTAACATTCCTGAACATGGACAATATTATGCTATATTAAATATACCAGTCACAAAAGGACAAATGCTGTCTGATCCTATTTATATGCGGTATATATAATGCAGTCAAATTCATGGCAACAGAAAGAACGGTGCTTGCCAGGGATTGGGGAATTGAAGCAATAGGGAGTTATTGTTTAATGGGAACTGAATTTTTCTTTTCCAAGATGAAGAGTTCTATGGCTGCATGCTTGTGACAGTAGCATAGTAATGTGAATATGCCACTGAAATGCACACTTCAAAATGGGTAAGATGGTAAACTATCTTAGCTTCATTGAGGTAGAACTGATACACAAAAATCTGCACACTTTATACGTACTAATGAGCTTGTAAAATGTACACTGTTCAATATGATACCAATACTGCAACCAAGCTATTAAACATATCGCCTCCAAAAAGTCCCTGTTTTCTTTTTTTTTTTGAGCAAGAACACTTAACGTGAAATCTATTAACATTTTAAAGAGTATAATTCTGTATTGTTAACAAAGGCAAGGCACACTGTTATACAAATCTCTGGAACATAATTATCTTGTATAACAGAAACTTCGTACCCAATGAAAACAATTCATTTCCCTCTACCACCGGCCCCTGGCAACTACCATTATATTCTTTGATTCTTGAGTCTGACTATTTTAGATATCTTGTATAAATGGAATCGTGGTTTTTGTCCAGTGACTGGGTTATATCACTTAGTATAATATCCTTAAGGTTCATTCATAGCGTAACAAATGGCAGGATTTTCTTCTTTCCCAAAGCTGATAATAATCCATTGTATGTATATACCACATCTTGTTTACCTGTTGATGTTTACCCTATTGATGCACAGATGTTTCCATATCTTGGCTACTGTGAATAATGCTACAACAACATGGGGATATAGATTTTAAGGTGGCAAATTTTATGTCACTGTTACTTGAAATTAGAATATAGATAAGATTAACATAGAAATAGGTGAGAAGTTGAAGTTCAAGTGTTCTACAGCCTTATTTAAATTTGGTTTTATTAAGTACGCATATTGAGAGTTAAGAACAAAATTCAAAACAATAGAGAGAGAAAGAATTAAGGTAAGCCTGTACAATAAGAAAGGCATAATAGAAAATATATCAGCAATCATAATAAATATACATTAATTAAACTTACCTATTAATATAATATACAGGATAAAGGCCCAGCAATATGCTTTTTACAAGAGATAGACCTGAAGCATAAAGACATAAAGGGAAAGGGTTAGAATATGAAATTCCTGGAAAACACAACAACAAAACCTAAAAAACTATGCTATCAAAGGAGAACTTAGACTAAAAGGCATTCACCAGGACAAAGAAGTGTGTTTCTTAATGTAGTAGACTGGAATCTTGGTACTAATTCCTCACCCCTCTGATAGGGTTATACATTCATATACTTCTCTTGGTACACTTGATGTTAAGTTTAGCCATATGACTTCCTTTTGCTAATTAATGTAACCCTAACACATTTGGGTAGAGATTTTAAGGGCGTTTGTATGATCTGTCTTGTACTGTACTATGGAAAGAACGTATCCTGGTAACCACTGTCTTTAACCTGAGTTACAGAAAAACATGTGGAGCAGATCTGAATATATCCTAAAGCCCAGCCACTCAGTCATGTCCCGCCTACATCAACTGAACACAGTGACTCTGAAAACCAGTGGACATGATAATGCTTGCTGTGGTTTGCCACTGACTTTAGGGGTGATTTGTTAGGCAGCGTTATTATTATGGTAATAGCTAACTAATACATAAGATGTTGAGTTAATGAATCAAGAAATATTGGGAAGTGAAAGATAATCAAGAAATACTGGGAAGTGAAAGAAGAATTCCAAGAGCTACTGAGGGGAAAAGGGGCAGCAAAGGAAAACTAAGAAGGGGTGGCCAATGGCAGAGACCACTTGAAACCAAATAAAGAGGAAAAAAAAAATTCAGTTACCAGCTATACCAAACACTATATGGAAGTCAACTCAAGTAGACAAGAATCACTACACCTCATAATCACAAACACCTCCGCATACACTTTCCAGGACAATCTGACAGAATATCACACCTGTCATAATTACACATAACCAGTAGGACACAAACACCCATCTCATCCCAATTACCCCACTGCACTCACGACCACAAACCCCCTCCCACCCGTTAGGCTCACATCATCATCATCATCATCATCATCAACATCATCATCATCATCATCATCATACACACACACACACACACACACACACACACACACACTCCCAAATTGTTCCAGCAATTCCAAACCCTCCAGGAGCGTGCTCCCACCTCCAGCATCGGACACATAAGCTACTCAAGACGCAAGGGGTCTCCTCAGAGGCCCCGCCCCGTCTGTCGCGCGCAGCCCAACACAGCTCGAGCCCCTCCCCCAAGCCCCGGCGCGGGACGCCGTAGCGTCACCTGCCGGAAGCGCCCGGATGCGCATTCAGCGGGCAGTTTCTGGCAGGCTGGCAGGCTGGCAGGCTGGGTGAAGCGACCCGCAGGAAGGCCCAGGTCAGGCGCCGGGAACGCGGAACCGTCCCTCCGCGCTCGCCTCCCAACGAACGTTGCGGGGCACCACAATCACTCCCAGAAGGCCCCGCGGCCCGATCCAACTTCCGGCCGGGATGCAGGCTGCATGTCTCTCCAGAAGCGGGTGAATCTGGCGGCGCGGGACGCTGGCTGGAGAACGGAGAGCACAGCGGTTCCCATCTCTGACACCTGGCTTGCCTGAGTTGCGGGAGCCGCCGTCTCGGCTGGCCCCTGCCGGAGCGCGGAGGACTCGCAGTGGTTCGGCTCTAGACCACATTTCCCAGAGGGCCCGGCGGCCGGCAGCTTCTCGCAAAAACGCGAGCGTTTCGTCATTCCTGGCGGGACCGTTAGATCCGGGAGGTGAGAGATCGTGGGCCCCGGGGGAACCCGCTTAGCGCTACGCGTTCTGACCCCCCGGGAAACCCGGGGAGACTGGACGCCAGTGTGGGGCTGGCGCCTCGAGCCCGCGCGGCGTGGTTGTGGGATTGTGAGATTGTAACGTTGCCACCCGTGTGTGGATTTTGGGATACCTCTCCTTGTGGAGTTGTGACTCTTTGTGTCCCCGTGGTTGTGTGGGATTGGGACTCTGCGACACAGCAGGTGTCTGCGACTGTGCGAGTATAACCGTGTCCTGTGATGGGCACGTGTTACGTGTGTGACAACTGATGTGGAGTGTTTGTTCCCTTGCTGGAAGTATACGTATCTAATACATGTGGCTGTGTGTGTATGGGTATGGTGCTCGCGTCAGTTGTGCGATTGTGACTTCAGATCTCGGTCCCCAGGAGACCTCTGTGCTGTTTGAGCGGATTGTCGCCCTCAACCACAGTGACCTCAGCCTTTCCCAGAAACATTGGTATTTGACGGGTTGCCCCATTCTTGTTTGATCTCCTTTATCCCTGTGTGGTGAGGGATGGGGCTTGCGCTGGGAATGTTCTCTGACTTGTCTGGTTTGGTTGAGGCAACAAGGAAAACCTGATGTCATCCAGTTTCTTTATCTTTTTTTTTCCAGGTCTGTCCTCCAAATGAGGCCCTCAGAAAAAAAGGCAAGAATGCATGATGAATTTCTGCAAGCAGTGTCCAAGGTGTGTTGGGGTTTCCTCTTTGCTTTCTTTCCTCTGAAAGTTAATGCTTTATAAAAATGTGTCATTTGAGTATAGATCCCTGTTTCCCTGGAGAAAAGAATAGTTGGGCCTGGTATAAAAGCCCCAATACCCTCATGTTCCTAATGGTTATTTATTTAGAAATGGCTTCACTTATGTTTGCTGACTTTTCATTTTAAAAAATGCAACGCTTGTGATTGTAAGAACCATGCTTATTTTGGAGAATTCAACAACAACAAAAAATAAAAAATAAAAAAAATAACACCACTCCGATGGTGTTAATATTTTGATGTATTTTCATTATTTTTCCAAACTTAAATTCTAGTTTACCATTTTATACCCTACACTTTCACTAAAAAGTGTTGTTAAATGGTCTTTGTAAATACAGCTTTTCAAGACATGGTTTTTCTTGTATGCATTATGATGTATCCTTTTCTTCTGATCGGTTGTGTCAAACTTTGATATTTTAAAATATTTATACATATATATATTTACACATACATGCATGCACACTTATGTTTGAATTTGGATTTCCATGATTAATGAACTTGAAACACTATGCATTTATTATTAGGGTTTCTTTTGTGACATTAAAATCTTTGATGTATTTTGCTCTTGGGTTATTTCTGATTCATTCATAGGAGTTCTTTATCTGACTGGATATGAATCCCTTATAGATTATAATTTTCTATTTGGATTGTTTTGTCACTTCCTTTAAGGTGGTTTTTGAATAAAAGTCCTAATTTTAACGAAGTCAGATTTATCATTTTTTTTCTTTTGGTTGTTGCTTTTTGTATTTTTTTAAATACTTCCCTAATTTATATAAATACTCTTATTTACTTAAAATTCTAAATTTTACGTTTTCTATGTTTATGTTTAATCCATATGTAACTGACTTTTATGTATGGTGTAAAGTGGGATCACGGTTTTTACTGCCCATGTGAATACCCAAATTTTTTCAGCAAGATATATTAGAAGGTCCATTGTGTTCCCAGTTGTCTGAAAATATGTCCATTTATATGGATGTTTTTATGAGCTCTTTGTTCTGTTCTATTGATCTGTTTATATATCCCTAGTGTCATACAGTCTTATTATTCTATCTCCTTTGCCTTTTGAAGACAATGTGACTTTTCTTCCTCTGGCTGTTTTTAAGACTCTCTCTGCTTTTAGTTTTATGTAATTTTATATAATATGCGTAAGTATACATTTCTTTTTATTGGCTTAGAATATTGCTTTAACTTGAGCTATATCAAATCTAAAAGCCATTAAAAGACTGAGACAAAAAAAGAAATAATGAGAAATTCTAACCTATGTTTAATTAGAGCCTGAGAAGGAAAGAAGAGAATGAGGCCGGCTATTCTTTGAAGTTAACTGAAGATTTCTTGAACTAATAAAAGACACCTATCCACAAATTCCAATGCCCCTACAAATAACAGGACTTTGTCCCTCTCTCTTCAGGTGTCTACCCTCAACTCTCTTTCCTTTTTCTCTTGTTTTTTTTTTTTCTGTATTTCTAATTAACATTTGTATAGTGTTATTTTTTGATAGACATTTGACTTCTAATATAGATTGAGATCTAAATATAGATTGAGATTTTCTATACTACCATCCTCATTTCCTGTTTCTGCAAAAGAGCTAATCACAATTTTTCCTTAAATCATAGATAGCCCATGTGATTAAAACCTTGAAAATGCTGTTAATCTGAGCCAAATAGTACATTAGACCCTGGATTATTTTTTGTACAATTTTTATTTTTCTGAGGGTAAATTGCTTTGTTTCTTCATTTCCCTGGTTACATATACCATATTTTGCCATGCATAATGCTCTCCCATGTATAATGTACACTCATGTTTTTGGCCCAAACTTTCAGGAAAAAAATTTTTGGTTTTTTTTTTTTTGGTTTTTTTGTTTAAGGAAAGGTATAGGTAGGAATGAAGATTAGTAGACAGGCAGGAAGAGAGAAGTGGAAGAGCTTTATTTTATTTTTATTCTCATCGTTCACATTGGTTGTTCCCCACAGCCCTGTGTCTTGACCCTAGGATACATATGGGTCTGCACCCAGGGTGTCATAGACCACCAGGGTATGCCTCATTTTAATTAATTCAAAATTTTATTTATTTATATTTAGGTACTTGTTTTTTGTATTATAAAGGAATTTTACCATTTTTAAGACATTGTACAATAAATTTTAGGTAACAAATAATTACGAAACATAAGAACAGATACAAGTTACAAGAAGTTTTACATACTGGTAACATTTACAATATTTACACATCCTAGAAAGCCAAGAACTCTTTGTGACTATCAATATCAGAGAGTCGTCTTCAATTTTTACTTTATAAGTCACTTTCCTCATCCTGGTAAATTTCATGGTCCTCAGTTCCAGCCATTGCCTTATTGATAGTGCATTTTTTAAGCGATCTCATGACTACTTCCTTCTTTACACTGTTCCACAATCTTCGGATCCAGTCACAAACCTAGGCGATGGATGCTTTCTTGATTCTACCTATAGGTGTGGAATCATTACCAGCATCCACGATGTCAGCTCTTTCTTCCCTGGGGCCCTAAAGGGCTTTACTGACACATCAAGAGGTTGCATTGGCTGGTGAGCCCACCAGGCATCACAGCAAGTTGTTTTCAAGTCTGCTGTGATTGCGTTTGCACTTTGTGTAACATGGGCTTTGAAAGCGATCAACAGCAAACTGGTTTTTTTAAAGTAATTCTCCAGGCATTCATGACCAGACTTTGTTAAACCACATTTTCATGCCTCCTTCATTCATCCATCCTTTTCCCAGGGTACTATTGTGCGCACAGATATCTCTATCATTACTGATTTCTAGAGCTACACTTTTAGCTCATAAGCATCAATAAAAGAATTAAAAAGCTTTTATATAGATACAGAATTTGTACTACCCATGTGTAATGCATATTCTTATTTTTCCTTCACTAATTTGGGCAAAAAATTGCACATTTTTCATGGCAAAATATGGTATATGTTGCTTTTTTTTTTTTTTAAAGGAAGAGGAGGTAAAAGCATTTTAAGTAAGGGAAGAAGCATACTTATTTTTTTTTTTTTTAGGTTTTTCACTCCGGTTTGGTCTTTGGGTTTTACATGGTCTGCATGCCAGCATCTCAGCTGCCTTAGCCACATATCTGCTCCCATGTTGCTAATATCCCTCCACATCTATCAACATTGCTGTCAGTTGCCTATCAATAATATTTTCCATGTAGTCAAACTAATAAAGCTTTTTTATTTTCCTTGAGACCGCTTTCCCATAGTCCTCTGTGCTCTTTCTAAATGCTATTTTATAGTTCTGCCAGATATTGTCCTGGGATTTGCCTTTTATAGTTATACTGGACTTTGTTCACTATTCTCATTAGTTTTCTAGTTTGCGTGTCATGCCTTTTTTTTTTCTTAATTTGCTGCCTAGTTTTGATGGTATACAGTCCAGTAGCTTCATAAGAAAAGCTGCATAGGAAATAATTTCATCATGCTCTATGCATCTGGAATTGTCTTGATTTAATCTTTATACTTCCTTGGTATTTAACCTTCCTTAGTACATACAGTTGACCCTTGAGTAACTCAGGCTAGGGATGCCGACCCCTTGATTTCCCCAAAATTTTACTGCAATAGCCAGCTGTTAACCTGAAGCTTTTCTGATAACAAATAGTTGATGAACTCATATTTGTATGTATATGTATTCTGTACTATATATTTACAATAAACTAAGCTAGAGAAAAGATGTTATTAAAACATAAGAGAAAAACCATTTACAGTACTGTACTGTGTTTATTGATACTATTAAGTTTCCCTTGTCTGTTTACAAAATGAATAATTTGTCTGCAATACCTGCATCAGTTTTGTCTTATTATGCTACAGAATATCACAGATGTTATATGTACTTTCTTTTTGGTATTGCCCAGCCCCAGGTTGTGAACCCAAGTCTTCGGGTTATGCATTGTCTATGCCTTAGCCATCTTAGATGCCCGAGCCACAAGCTTGCACTCTGAAACATGTTTCTAACACCTGACATCAAAAATAAAAAGATAACTGTGCCCTTGAGGCTCAGGTGGCTGACATGGCTGGTGTGTGAACCACGTAAAGCCCAAGGACCTGAGTTTGTGATCCACAGGTTGCGGCAGGGGAAGATGGGGTGGGGTGGGAGGTAACTGAGGTGACGGTAACATCAAAAATAAAAATGCTTCTTTTACCTCTACTTTCCTCCTTTTTTTTTTTTTTTTTAAAGGAAAGGTGCAGGCAGGAATGAAGGTGAATAGACAAGTGGGCAGGAAGAAATGGGAGGAAGTAATATTTTTATTTAGTTGTTCATCTTGGATGTTCCCCCAGTCCTGGGACATGGACTCGGGTCTTTGGCATATATGTAAACTGTGCTCAGTGGGAAGCTGTTGGCCAAACCACTGCTTTACCAGGGTATGCCCTTTTCTTAAAAAAAAAAGATAATGTAAAAAATAAATTCATATTTATACAAATTCATAAATTGGTGAGAAACAGTAGTATGATTTCTTTATAGTAACCTTGTATAATTGATAAGTTACTTCACAATAGTCTATCCTATACGCTAGTCATTGAATCATTATAAAAATGTTATGGCATATAGTATGGCATATGAATAGTCATATTCATAATGCAGTATTGGGAACATTATTAGATTAAAAACAAAACTACGTACCTGTGGTGATAGGCTGATAGTGTAGTTTCTCCAGTTATGAGAAAGAGGCAATGTAATTCTTTTAACACACACGAAAAAAGAAAGAGTTATAAAACAGTAAGAAAATAAACACATTATTAATTTTATATTATATACCACTCACTTTATGCCTGTGTCCTTACATAGGATATTCACTTCCATACAAGTCTTGCGCTCGTACATGATGAATACTTAGGCAGTGATGATGCTGACAGAAGAACGTCTCATACAGTTCTTACTATGCGGGTGCTAGGAAGATATACACAACAGATACATTTTTTAACTCTCACATGGTGACTGTTTACTATTAAGTGGAAGGGTCATCATAAAGGTCTTCATTTTTTTTCATCTTAATATTGAGTAGACTGAGGAGTAGGAGGAAGAGGAATATTTGGTCTCGTGGTCCTAGGGTGACACATGGAAGAGGTGGAGGAGGTGAAAAGAGAGTCAGGCACACTTGGTATAATTATATGGAAATGCATCATAATCTCTATGTGACTTTTTTGCTTTTTCATTTCTCAAAAAATGTTTTTTGTACTTTGGTGGCTCAGGTGTTAAGTCTGACTATATCATAGTCCACCTAAAGTTCAAGGATCCAGGTTTGCAACCTGTGGCCGGGGAGAATAACCAAAAGTGAATTAACGAATAAATAAATAAATAAAGGTTTCTCTCGCCTCTCCCTGCCTGCCTGCTTACTCTTAAAAAAAAAAAAAAAAAAAAAAAAAAAAAAGATTTTATGTGGTATCGATCCTTCTACCAGCTGCTTTAATTTTAGTGCCTGAATTGTCGTGTTGTAAAAGTAGTCAAAACAGTCTCGAATAATTGTAACCCTTCTTTCAGGTTGTCTAATATCATTGGTTTTCTGGCCCTGCTTCTACGTCTTTGTCCTTATGATCGAGCACTGATTAGAAACACTTACCTCTATTAAGCGGACTTCCGTTAATTCCTCCGTTGTGCTGTATCTGTTAGCTCTTGAATTTCTCCAAGATTCATATCTCGTAACCCTTCACTCTCAGTTCTTTTTACCATCTCCATAATCTCATGATTTCCTTCACTGACCGTTGTAAAACCTGTGAAGTCACACGCATCTGGACACAGTTTTCTCCAGCAGGAGTTTATTATTTCAGGTGTGATGGATTCCATGGCTTTTTCTGTGACATTGATGGCATCCTCAGTAGTGTAATCCTTCCAGACTTTCATGATCAACTGTATCCATATTGAAGTCTTCTATAGCTTTGACACTCCTTTCCTTAGAATGCTGAATGTAATGCGCTTTAAAGGTCTATATGTCGCCCCTAATCTAGAATTATAGGCTGTGTTGGGGGGCAGGTACATTCAAAGTTGAATTCATTAGAGTGTGGGTGACCAGGGGTACTGTTCAGCATCAAAAGAACTTTGAATGTCCCTTACTTCTAGTGACGCACTTCCTGACTTCAGGGCAAAGCACTGCTAGAACTGGTACAGAAAAAGAGTTCTTGTGCAGGCCTTACTGTACAACCAAAAAACTGACGGTTCATGTTCTTCTTTTCAGGGACTGAGGATTAGCAGCTTTATAAATAAGTACAGTCCTCATTGTAAACCCAGCTGATTTTGCACCAAATAGTAGAGTTAGCCTGTCCTTTCCTGCTTTAAACCCTGGTGCTCACTTCTCTTTCATACTGATAAATATCCTTTGTGACTGTTTTTCCTCCTTAGTATTGAAAGCCTGTGTAGGCACATATCCTTTTTCCTCCACATGTCTGGGAACTCTGCTGCCTCTTGGTTGGCAGAAGCAGCTTCTCTTGTTAACTTGCCACTTAAAATTTTTTATTTATTCCCTCCCAATACCCCTTTGTTAAAATTTTTTATTTATTCCCTCCCTATACCCCTTTGTTCTGGGTCTTAAACCAGGTTCTTGGACTTCACATGGCCGGCACCTCAGCCACCCCAGCCGCAGGGTGTGCCATCTGGATATTTTTTCAACAAGACCTCTTTCTAAAATTACTAAACCATCTTTTGCAGGCATTGAATTCTTCTGCTTTATATTGTTTACCTTCCTTTTGGTTCAAGTTGCCATATAATGACTTCACTTTTTTTCAAATCATATTGGAGTCGGTAGGTATGCCTTAGAGAAATCCTGCACCCATATAAAAGCTCTGTTTTCAATACAAGATAAAAAGATGTGTTTTGCAAAAAATGCAAGGTTTTTGTGTCTGCTAGAGTAATTAGTGACAGCTTCACCAATTTCCTTTTTTTAAAAAAAATGATCCTTATTCTGAATTCATTTATCTTGAAATGGTAGACAGCTAAAGCTGCAGGCTTCAATTTATATTACATATCAAGTAATTCAAGTTTTTCTTGTACAGTTAACCCTTGAAAAACAGTAAGTTTAAACTGTGTAGGTTCACATGCAAACAAATTTTTCTGTAGATAGAGTGCAGGTTTCACATCCATGGATTGGGGGCCTGCTGTAAGAGACTTAGACGTGTATGGATTTCTATGTCCACAGGGATCCTGGAACCATTTCCTCTGCAGATATCAACAGATGATTGTAGTTAAACTTTTAGGGAGTCAGAAGTTATACATGACCTCACTGAGATCAGTGCCCCGAGCTCCCAAGTTCTTTAAACATCAACTGTAATTTCATGACTTTTCTCTGTCTCTTGTGAGAATTTACAGCATCGCTAGTGGGACTTGTTATAAGTCCCATGGTGTTATTCAAAGTTTATGATATTGCATTAAACACAGTGACAATTACTCCAGAGCTGCCAAGTATATGTTTATTGCAATATGCAATTTACAGAAGAGTTGAACTGCTGGCAAGGAGAGAGAGCATCAGATGACATTTTAGGTGGATACCAGCAGTAACAACAGCTTAAAGCTGTAGCAATAGGAAGTGGCAACAATTATCATTTTTTAAATTATTTGTTTAGGGGGAGGTAGCAGACAGTAATGAAGGCAAGTAGACAGGCAGGCAGGGAAGAGAGAGGATGTATAAGAATTTATCTATCCATTTAGTTGTTCATATTGACTATATCCCCCAGTCCTGAGCATTGAACCCGAATCCTTGGACTTTACATGGACTGTACCATGCAGAGCTGCATATTTTAACTGCTGAGCCACCAGAGTGAGCCCAAAATTATTAGAGTTGTATAGTATGCACTATAGTTTTATGCAGTTATGATTTAATAGTGCATATTTATATTTGTTTTAATACTGTATCTTTACATTTTCCTTGACTGAATGACATCATATATGGTGTGTAAGTTTTCATAAATTTTAACTTTTTATAATAGATTTCTATATATATACGAGGAAAATAGAATATCATGTGCATATATTATATGCATTCATGACATACCTTTTTCTTAATTTTTCAACATTTCTAGGCTACATGATTCATCTGTAGCCTTTTTAAAGCGTCCAAATCTCTAAAAAGTTTTCCAGTATACTTATCGAGAAAAACTATGTAAAGGTCACATCTCTGTGGCTCAGGCAACTAGGCTGAGGTGCAGACCACGTAAAGTCTACAGAGCTCGGTTTGAGACCCTGATTGCTGGGAAGGGAGGGGTAAGAGATTAAAAATAATCTTTTTAGAAGTGGACCCACACTTTTCAAACTTGTATTGTTCAAGGGTCAACTGTAATCTTCACACTAGCTTTAACTGGGCATAAAATTCTAGACCAGAACTCATTTCCCTTTGTACCCTTACGGAGATCACTTATTTTTATTTCTGATGCTGCCGTTGAGAAGTCCATTGCCATTCTGATTCCTGAAAATTTGTATATGATCCATGTTTTCCTGCTGGAAGCTTTTAGAAAGTTTTGTTTTTCCCTAATATTCTGAAATTTTACTCCAGAATATATTTTAGAATGTTTTTTAAAGTTTTTTTAAAGTCCATCACATTTCCCTCTCTGTTAGGGCTTAAAGGGAAAATGAGAAGGGAGAGGAATCACATTTTTGCAGAGTTTACTATGATCAGACCTTGAGCTGTGTGCTTGCTATTTCATATTACTGGAAGACTCTTTTTGACATATCCCTAGACATATCCCTTTGTACACAAGAGATATGTCTTGTAATATAATAGGATTCCAGCCCCTTCAATTTGCTTAGTAATCTTGTCCTTTTCTGTGGAGTCGCCTACTACATCTTCTGCTATCATCTTTTTCTTTTTCCTTCCATTGTGAAAGCATATTTGTTGTTTCAGGGGTCAGTGATGTTCAGGGATGTGTCTGTAAACTTCTCTCAGGAGGAGTGGGAGTGCCTGGACTCTGGTCAGATGAATTTATACAAAGAAGTGATGTTGGAGAACTTCAGCAACCTGGTTTCAGTGGGTAAGGATAACTGTCTCCCAAAGTTCAGAGTCTGCCCTTGGGAATGTCTCCTTTCTCCATTGTGAACTTCTCATTTCAAGTAACCAGCTACATTTCTGCTCACTGTTCCCTGTTACCCAAGGAATGATTTGAGTTGGAATGGAATGGAAGCACTGGAAATGGGCAGCTCCAGCCAGTTGCGGCTGAAGTTCAACTTCATCTTTCTCTGACCCTTCTTATGGTGGCATCTCTTTCTTCATCTCCAAGGGACTAGATCTGATTTCTGGGACACCCACAGCATAACCATGTCCCATGTCTTTTCTTATGATCAGGACTTTCCTATTCTAAGCCAGCTGTGATATCCTTATTGGAACAAGGAAAAGAGCCCTGGATGGTTGACAGAGAACTGACAAGAGGACTTTGTTCGGGTAAGTGAGAGATAATAGGGCAGAAACAGAACACTGAGAAGATACTACTTATAAAATATTATCAGGAAATCCTTCTGAAAGACCCAAGACCTCTTTTTTATGAGCTTTTTTGCTTTTGTTTTCCCTTCCCAGTTCAGTATAGCAAGTACGTGCCTTCTTCATTTTGAAGACAATTATTCTACCAAATTTAGATTTCATTACTTTATAGGATCTATTGCATTTAGATTATATTACAGTAGTTATTCCTACCCTAAAACATACATGTGTGTTGAAATTGTTGGCAAAATGTTTTTGTGTATGTATATTTTTCTCTCCCTGTACTGCCTGGTTTTCATTTTACCTATATTTTAAGTATTATTTAACTTCTTTTTTGAAAGGTTCAGGTATGACATACGTAAAGACAGCTACATGGTTATGATTGTATGAATTATGCAAGTGACTGCATCCATGTAGCCAACACTCCTAACAATTGACAGGAAATTACTAGTATTTAAAATGCCTCTGGGGGTTATGCTAAGTGAAATAAGTCAGAAGGAGAAAGACAAAATCCAGATGATTTTACTCCCGTTAAAATATAAAAGATAAACAAAGCAAACAAATATACAAAATGCAACAAAAACTAACCCTTGGACATTGACAGCAGAACTGAGGTTTCTAGAGGGGAAGGATTGGAAGAAGAGGAGCAAAAGGTAGTGAGGGTTCAATGGATTATTAGAAGTATGGTAGAGGGCATAGTTAGTTATCATATATTTCATGAAGAGTGAACCTGTACATCGAAACTTATTTTTTTTGTAAATGAAAGTCACCTCAATAAAAAAATTAATGAAAGATTCCCTTCTCTGCCACTTCCCTATCACTGATCTTTGTTGTTCCCCAAAATAAATGCTATCCAGACTATCATGGATTAATTTTGCCTGTTTTTGAGCTGTATGAATATTGTATAAGTTTCTTCTTCCATTTTGCTGAGTTCTGTGAGATTTATCGTTGGTATTGTGTAGCTTACGTTAGTTGAGTCTCATTGCTATGTTGTATTCCATTCTGTGAATATATTTTGTATTTTATATATTGTTAATTACTATGAATTAAGTATCCTTTCCACTGTTGACAGGTTGCTTTCCAGTTTTTAACTATTACACATAATGCTGGTTTGAACATTCTTATATATATATCTGTGTGTACATATATATAGTCATTTCTTTTAAGAGTAGAATTACTGAATAATAGGTTATGTGTTGTTCAACTTTAATAGAAAAAGCTAGTTTTACAAAGCATAAATACTAATTTGTACTTCCGTAGGCAGTATGGAAATTGCTGTTTCTCTGTATTGACAATTCTTAATATTGAGCTATATTTTATACTTCTGGTCATTCTGGTTTGTGTATGGTTGTTCTGTGACCTCTTGTTAAGTTTCTTGGCTAGATTTATTAGTTTGTCTTTTCCTTACTGATCTGAGAGAGTTCTTTATATGTGAGCCCTTTGTAAATATAGAGCCTACCACTCTATAAATTGCCTACTTACTCTGTTAATGTTACCTTTTGATGTTATTAATTTTAATGTAGTTAAGATGATATTTGCCTTAATAGTTTCTTTTTTGTGTTTTGTGTAAGAATCATTGCCTACCCCAAACTCCGGAAGGTGTTTCCTGCATTGCATTGTAGTTGTTTTACTATTTTGATCTTCAGTTCCCTAAAATTGATGTTTGTTTGTAGTGTGAAGGGATAGTGGTATCAAATTTCTTTTTTTTTTTTTATATGAATTCCAATCTACCCAGCAGTGTTTACTGAGATGACTCTCCTTTTCCCACTCTGTAAATCTACCTGTATCATAAATCATGTGTTCCTATATCTATGAGTCTGTTTCTGGACTTTATTCTATTGACTTAGTTGCTTATCCTGGTCCCAATAACACGTTGTAGTAGTATTATAGCATGTAATAAGTCATGTGATTTAGTAGAGCAAGTGCTCCTGCTGTTTTTCTTAGTCATTTTATTTCATATGAATTTTAGAGTCAGCTTATTAATATTCACCCTCACAAAATACAGTTGGCATTGTGATTGAGGTTGAAATGAATTTGTACATCAATTTATGAATAATTAAAATTTCAAAATACTGAGTCTTCTAAAAAATGATTTTTTAAAAAATTTGTGCAGGTAAGCTCTCACAGTTTAGAAAATATGTAGGCTTATTAAGATAATTGTGCAATGTGGGAGCTAGAGTTTTTCTGTAATTTCTACAAAGTAGAATTCATCCTGCAAGATCAAATAGAGCTGACCACGATCTTTTCCCCGTGCGGCTCAGTGTGCAGTGACTGCAAACAGCAATCTCCTTGATACTGTTTACAAGGCAGGCTTGGAGACTACCCTTTTTGGGAATGTTCACATCTGACCTCATGCTGACCCAACTTAGGCTCCAGACACATATGTGGGATGCCTTTGGAAAGCCCCAGAACACATAACCAGGGTCCATATTGGCCAGTTCATCATGTCAGTCAATTCATCCTGTCCATCTGCACCAAGCAGCAGAATAAAGAGCATGTATTGAGGCCCTACGTAGGACCACGTTCAGTCTTCTTGGTCGCCAAAATATCACATCTCTAAGAAGTGGGGCTTCACCAAAATAATTAGGATAACTTTGAAGACATGGTGATTGAAAAGTGACTCATCCCAAATGGTGGGTGGGGTTAAGTACAACCATAATCAAGTTCCCATGAACAAATGGCAAGTGCTGCACTCATGAGAGGCTCAGAGCTATCTCCCTATCCCCTCTTTATCATACTTACCAGTAAATCCTATTTCCTAATTTTAAAATATCAAATAGGAAGCTTAAAAGAAAGTTATGTGAGTAAAAATATATAGAAGTAGAATTGATTCAAATAGAAGTTGATACTTGGAGTCTTAGCAGTAAATGTTATCCACCTATATGTTAGAAATAGAAGATCATGCCTCCATTGAGAATTCTGGATTCAACAAAGCTATAGGAAGCTAGGCAGGAGTTTGAATTTTCACTCCTTCCTTGCAATCAGTAGGTCTTGGATTTCAGTATTTTATTTCCCTCTCTCTCTTACTACTCCTCCTTCCTACTAATTCACTCCCTTCTCTAGCCTTGCTTCTATGCCTTTCTACTCATGTTCCCAATTTAAAAAATTTAATTTTTCTTTTTATCAAAATAGTGCATTTACAGAGTTAAATATCTTGCGTAAAGAGCTTATATTGAAAAATAGCCGCCTCTTTTCCCATTGCTACCCTCACTATCTCATCCCTCCCACAAAAGTCAATAAATTTTTAACTCCTACCTTGATAATTCTAATACTTACCTTCATATTTTGAATAGTATGCTTATTTTGTGGTCTATCAAGTTATAAAAATATTTCTTGATACTTATTCTAGTGTATTAATGAAAAAAAATTATTGCAGTAAATTTGATTTTTCACATTTAAATAGACTCATATATGTGTAGGTTCCCCATATATGCAGTCTCCTCATTCTTAAGATATATAGCAACACAGCCTGCCCTCCACCAAATCACCAAGTATGTTTCACCATTGTCCGGTGGGCTCTGCCACCACTTGTCCACCCTGCCCCCATTCCGTATTGGTAATCTCAGTTCTATTGAAAGTAAATGGTTGGTTTTGTTTCATCAGTTCCTCCTTTTTTTTATATTTTACATTCCACCTATGAGTGAGATCATCTGGAATCTATCTTCTTTTTGCTAATTTCACTTAGCATCATCCCCTCTAGATCCATCCATGTTGATTCAAATGACAGGATTTCATCTCTTCTAAGGGCTGTATGGTATTCCATTGTGTGTATGGACCACATCTTCTTTATCCATTCATGTGACATCAGACGCTTAGGTAGTTTCCAGTTCTTACCTATTGTGAGTAGGGCTTCGGTAAACATGGGGGTGCATAAATCTCTGTGAATGATTTTTGTGTAGATTCCCAGATGTGAATAGTGAGATCATATGAAATTTACATCTTCAACTATTAGAGCAATCTCCAAACTGTTTTCCATAGGGGTTGCACCAATTTGCACTACCATCAACAGTATAAAAGTGTTCCCTTTTCCACATATCCTCACCAGCATTTGTTTCCAGACTTTTGGATAATAGCCAGTCTCAGGTGTAAGGTTATATTTTGATATTAGGCCCTTCTCAGATATTTGGAACGCAAATATCTTCTCCCGGATAGTAGGTTTCCTTTTGGTTTTGGTGATGTTTTCTTTTGTTGTGAAAAGCTTTTTAGTTTCATGTAGTCTAGTTATTTATTTTTCTTTTTGTTTCCCTTAATGCTGGAGTTGAGATCCCAAAGACCTCTCTTAAGGCTGATGTCATAGAATGTCTTTCCTATGTTGTCTTCCAAGAATTTTATGGTTTCTGGTCTTAACGTCCAAGTCTCTGGTCCAATTTGAGGTAATTTTTGTGAATGGTATTAGAGAGTGGCCCAGCTTCATCCTTTTGCATGTAGCTGTCCAGTTTCCCCAGTGCCATTTATTGAAAGGACTTTCCTTTCTCTAGCGTATGCTTCTATCTCCTTTTTCATAGATTAACTGACTGTATGTGATTATGTCAGTTTCTGGTGGTTCAGTTCTATTCCATTGGTCTGTGCCTCTGTTATTCCAGTACTATACTGCTTTGACCACTAATGCTATGTAATATAGCTCAATGTCTGGGAGTGTTATCCCTTCAGATTTGTTCTTTTTTTCTCATAATTGCTTTAGCTGTTTGCAATCTCATGTTTCATACAAATTTTTAAGATTTTTTTGTTCTATTTCCTGGAAATAAGCCCATGGGATTTAATGGCAATTGCATTAAATTTGTATATTGCTTTAGGTAAGGTGACCATTTTAATAATGCTGATTCTTCCCAACCTTGAGCAGGAGATGTCTTCCATCTCTTTGTATCCTCCTCTTTTTCTTTTAAAAAGGACTTGTAGTTTTCGTTATACAGGTCTCTCACTTCTTTTTCTAAGTATATTCCAAGATATTTGCTTCCTTTTACTTCTATTTTAAAAGTTGTGATTTTCTTGATTTCATTTTCTTCTAGTGTATTGTTTGCATATAAAAATGCAACAGATTTTTGATTTTTTTAGTCTGTCACTTTACTATATTCATTGATGAGTTCTAGTAGCTTTTTGACAGAGGTTTTAGGGTTTTAAATATATATAATCATGTAATCTGTAAATAATAATAGGTTTACTTACTCCTTTCCAATTTGAATTCTTTTTATTTCTTTTTCAAGACCTCCAGTATGATGCTAAATAGCAGTGGTGTAAGTGGACAGCCTTGCCTTGTTCCTGACCTTAGAAGAAATACTTTTAGTTTCTTGCCATTGAGTGCGATGTTGGCTGTGGATTTGTTATATATGGGCTTTATTATGTTGAGGTATTTACCTTCTATGCCCACTTGATGTAGGTTTTTATTTATCATAAATTGGTGTTGGATCTTCTGAAAAGCTTTCTCTGTGTCTATTGGTATAATCATGGGGTTATTCTTCTTGTTCTTATTGATATAGTGTATTCCATTAATAGATTTACATGTATTGAACCAGTCTTGCATCTCTGGGATAAATCCCACTTGATCATGAAGGATGATCTTTTTCATGCATTGTTGGATTTGGTTTGCTAATATTTTGCTGAGATTTTTTGCATCTATGTTCATTAGCGATATTGGTCTGTAATTTTCTCTCTTGATGATGTCTCTATCAGCTATTGGTATCAGTATGATGTTGGCCTCATAAAAAGTATTTGGGAATGTTCTCTGTTCTTCAATATTATGGAAGAGTTTGAGAAGAATAGGTGTTAATTCTTCTTTAAAAGTTTGGTAAATCTCATTAGAAAAGTCATCTGGCGCTTGCACATATACTAAAATTGGAACAATGCAGAGAGGATTAGCATGGCTCCTGCACAAGAATGACACGCAAATTTGTGAGGCATTCCATATTTTTGAGAGGTCTTTTGTACATGTTTGGTAGATGTAACACAAGTGATTGAAGTAGAACATGTTACTGCTCTACATTTTTAACTCCTGTAATGGTGTGTCTACAATTGGTAAATCCAAGTGCTTCCTCTCCATAAAGCCTCCAGGTGCCAGGCTTTCCTGCTCTACTGAAAATAGTCTTCTCTTTGAAAATCTCCTTTACTCATGGCCCACAGTAGAATATCCAAAATGCCTGACTTTCAGGCCTGGTCTTTCCTACAAGGGAACTCAGTTATCTGGATGGCTTTAAGGCTGGAATGATGACATAGGTAGGTATGGTGAGGTCAACCATTTGTGCCATTGAATCAATGCCCTTTGATGTATGCCATTTAGTGACAGTGCTAAGTCTTAAGTTTCCTACCACTTTGGTTTCATATTTTTGGACTTAACAAAGTTGTGAATAGCACAGTCGAAGAAAACTGATAACTGCGGTAACCCATAAGAAATAAACTATCGACTAAAAAAAAAAAAAATCTGGTCGTGGGCTTTTATTTTTGGGGAGATTTTTGATTACCTCTTCATTTTCTTTGCTTGTAATTGTTCTGTTCAGGTTTTCCAGTTCTTCTCATTTCAGTTTTGGTAGACTGTGTTTTTATAGAAATCTGTCTATGTCCTCAAGGTTAACTACTTTGTTGTCATAGAGTTGTTCATAGTAGTCTCTTAGAATCTTTTGTATTTCTGTGGTATCTATTTAGTCTTTTCCCTTTTCAGTTTTGATTCTAGTTATGAGAGTTTTCTCTTTTTTCTTTGTGAATCTAGCCAATAGTTTGTCAATTCTGTTTATTTTTTCAAAGAACCAACTTTGGATTTTGTTGATCTTCTGGATTGTCTTTCTGTTTTCTATTTCATTTATTTCTGCTTGAATTTGGATTATTTCCTTTCATCTACTGAATTTTGATGTTAATTATTCTCCTTTAGTTGTTTTAAATGTAGGTTTAGATTATTTATTTGCAATTTTTCTTATTTCCTGGGGTAAGCCTGGATTGCAGTGAACTTCCCTCATAGTACTGCTTTTGCTGCATCCCATAGTTCTGTTAGGTCGTGTCTTCATTCTCATTTGTCTCTAGGTGTTTTTTAAAATTCTCTTTGATTTCCTCTTTTACCCAAGAGCTGTTCAGAAGCATATTCTTTTGTCTCCAATTAATTTGGGGTCTTCCAGCTCGCTTCTTGTGGTTGATTTCTGGTTTTAAGTCACTGTGGTCAGAGAAGATGGTTGGTATGATTTCACTCTTTGTAAATTTGTTGAGACATGTTCAGTGTCCCAACATATGATTTATGCTTGAGAATGTTGCATGTGTACTTGAGAAGAAAGTAAACTCTGTAGTTGTTGGATGAAGTATTCACTATGTCTGTTAGATCTGATTTCAAATGGTCATTTAAAGCTGCTATTTCCCTGTTAATTTTCTGCTTGGTTGATCTGTCCATTGTTGTAAGTAGGGTGTTGAAGTCTCCTACTACTACTGTGTTGCTGTTGATGTTTCTTGTCAGTTCTATTAATACTTGCTTGCTATATTTTGATGCTCCTTTCTTTGATTCTTTATGTATGTTAATTAGTGTTATGTCTTCTTGCTGAGTTGATCCCTTAATCATTTTGTAATGTCCATCTCTATCTCTTATGCTTTTTATTTAGAAGTTTGTTTTATCCACTGTAAGTGTGGCCATTCCTACTCTTTTTTGGTTGCCATTCAACAGTCAGATTGTCTTCCACCCATTTCTTTGAGCTTTCGTTTATCTTTTGAAAGAAGGTGAGTTTCTTGACTGATGTTTTCAGTTCATTAACATTTAGGATGATTATTGATATGTAGATGTTTAGTGTCATTTTGTAATTTGTCTTTTGTGTGTTGTTCCAGACACTGTCTTTGTTCTTTTCTTATTCCTCTTAGGTGGGTTGGGAGTAGTTGTTTTTTTAATTGGTTTCCCTTTTTGTTTTCTTCTTTGCTTTTTCCCTGGAGTTGTATTTTGAGGTTACCCTCAAATTAGCATTAAGAAATCTATGTTTATTTCTTATTTTTATTTGAAAGCTTTGAGGTTACCCTCAAATTAGCATTAAGAAATCTATGTTTATTTCTTATTTTTATTTGAAAGCAGATTAGTCTTTCACTCATCCTAACCATCCACATTTTTGTTCTCCTTACTTTTTATATTTGCTGTCTTACTGTCTTTAAGTGGGGCTTGTTTACACTTTATATCACGCCTTTTTATATTTTTTGTAGAACTGATTTAGTGGTGATGAATCTTCCAAAGATTTTCTCCTATGCTTCCTTGTAAAATTATTGGTTTACCTTTTACTTTATATATTTAGTAAATACAGTTAGGCAGGGCTCCAAGTCTTTCTCCCCTATAAATTGAACCACTTTCCTCTTCCTTTATACCATCCATTAAAAAATAGGAGGTTTCTTTTTATTGATTTCTAGTGTCATCTTTATGGGTTAGTAAATTTTCATGTAGGGGTCTTTCTCATTTTTCTGAATTTCTTCTTCTGTTATCATGTCAGTACCAGAGTATCTTTATCTTTGTGGCTTATATTTTTTAAGTTCTGAAAGAACAAGACCTCCTTACTTTTACTTTTTATATCCAAGGTTTCTTAGTGTCTGGTAAATATTTTCTTTTCTATATAAAACTTTAGAATAAATTTTGAGTCATTAAAAAAAATCTAGGCGCACCCTGGTGGAGTTAGGGCCACCACTGAGAGCAGTCCACATATATTCCAGGGATCCAGATTTGCATCCTGGAGCCAGGGAGAACAACCAAGATGAGCAACTAAATAAAATACTTCTCCCTTTTTCTTCCTGCCTACCTGCTTGCCTCTGCTCACCTTCATTCCTGCCTGCAACTTTCCTTTAAAAAAACGACAACTAGAATTTCGATTGCCATCACTTTGAATTCATAAATTAATTTGGAGAGACTATACTATGTAACTGTAACATTAAATTATGCCTTCTAGAAGCATGGAGTGTTTGTTAATTCATTCAAGTTATTTTAATGTTTTTAATTAGAGTTCAAATTATTCTGCATAGCAATTTGTTTTCAAATTTCATTTTGTATTTTATGCGTTTTTCCCCTGGCCCCAGGTCTTGAATCTGGGTCCTTGAGCTTTACATGACCTGCACCTCAGCCACTTGAACCACAGGCATACACCCTCCATAGCAATTAGTAGATTTTTAAATTTTAAATAGCCATTTCTATATTCTGTTGCTATTGTAAACATCTGTAATATTCTAGTTGGTATTTTTGGTCTAGAGAAATACTAGTCACTTTTTTTGGTAACGTGAAAAGAAATTTGATCTTGTTATTAGAAAAATGAAAATTAAAACTGCAGTGGGATACCTTGCTTTACCCACAACCTGGGAAAAAATTTACGTCTGACATTAAGGATAGGTAAGAATATGGAGCAGGATGTGTCCTTATAAGCTACTTACTTACGGTGTAAATTCATATAACCACTTTGTTGGCCCTTTTTCTTAATTTTTTTTTAAATTAGGAGAAAGCATTTTACATGAGATCTACCCTATAACAGATTTTTAAGTGTATAATACAGTATTGTTAACTATAGGCACACTATTGTATAACCCATCTCTAGAACTTACTCACCTTGTGTAACCGAAACTTTATACCTGTTGATTAGCAACTGATCATTTCCCCCTCACTTCAGCCCCTGGCAACCACCATTCTGTTTTCTTTTTCTATGACTTACCCTTTTTAAATAACCTCATGTAACTGGAGTCTTGTAGTATATGCCCTTCTAATTGACTTAATTCACTTGCCATAATGTCTTTAGGTTAATTTATGTTGACATATTGAGGGATTTCCTTTTTTAAGGCAAATAATATTACATTGTATGTATTACTAATTTTTTTTTTCTTTTTTAAAGAAAGGAAGGGATAGAAGCAAGAGGCATTTTAGGGAAGGAAGGAAAAGTAAGTACTTTTTTCTTTTTTTTAATGGTGGAAGAAGCATTTTAAGGAAGGGAAGAATAGAAGGAAGAAACCCCCCTTTTTTTCACCCAGCCTCAGGTCTCGAACCCTATTCCTATGATTTTACATGGTCTGTGTGGCAGCTGCCAGCTAAATGCACACCATTATCAGATTTTCATTATTTATTTATCTGTCTACAGACAGATATCATCTTGGCTATTTATATAGAGTAGTGTTACCACTCTGCTAGGTAACTCTTTTCATCAGTGTTTCATCTTTCGATATTTATAAAGCTGTAGCAGCCACAGGAAGAGTCTGCCTCTTCTTTGTAATCTACCAGCTCTGGGGGTTTTAATAATTCAAGAGGTATTGGAACAGATGGCTGAGAGCAGATGGTCAGCCATATTCTTTTCTCCAGAAGATTTTTCTTTGTTATCTGGTATACTACTGATTCAGTGGCCTAGGCTGTTGCCACCTGTTTTTCCCCTCTTACCATCTAGCTAGGCAAGTAGCAGTATCCATAAACATGTATTAGTTTGTACCAGTCTTCAGTTTCCCTAGGATTTCTTACAGTTTATATCAGTTCCAAAAATATCAAAAACTACCATTTCTCTAGTTTTAATTGGCAAAAGAATCAGAAGTTTGTACACATTCAGGCTCTAAACAGAAACTGTTGGTTTCCAAGAATTTTGTGTGTTTTCTTAGTGTTCCCTTATTTACTGTCTTATTCCTATTTAAAGGATACCAGATCTTTGGTTATCTCTCTGAGGTTAATCATATTATCTCTGACTTTCTCTTGTCTTCAGTTCATTAAACTGGCTTTCCAGCTTCCACATTTTATTGATACTGTTAATTCAGTATCCTTTCTCCTACTGGTTTTCTTCCTTTACCCTATCGTTACTGTTAATTACTTGTGGTTTCATGAACAAACAATGGTAAATTCATATATATAATCTGCCTTTATTTTTTAAGAGGAAAGCAAGCAGGAATGAAGGTGAGCAGGAAGGAAGGGAAGGAGGGGAGTGAAGCTTTTTTTATTTTTTTATGTTTGATTCTCCCCTCCTCCGCCCCCACATCCCGGGTGTTGAACTCAGGTCCTATGCGATCCACAACCAGCAGCCATTGACTCAATTGCCTGAGCCACCAGGGTGTAGCTAATCTGCCATTTTTAACAGTTGACCTTCATTATTCACATATTCCATTTTATGAATTTACCTATTATTTGCAACTTAATCTTCCCAGAATAGGAAAAATGAACATATGCTTGTTTATTTCCTTTCAGATTTGAAATCAATGTGTGATAACAAGATACTATCTCTAAAGAAGAGACCTTTTAGTCAAATAATATTTACCCATGAAGATATGCCCACTTTCATTGAGCCCACATTTCTTATTGCCCATCAGCAAGCTATTAATGAAGACAAACTTTATGAATGTAAGATATGTGGAAAAGCCTTTAATCGGAATTCACAGTTTATTCAGCATCAGAAAATTCATTCTGCTGTAAAACCCTATGAATGTGAGGAATGTGGAAAGTCCTTTAGTCGTGGCTCACTGGTTATTCGACATCAGAGGGTTCACACTGGTGAAAAACCCTATGAATGTAAGGAATGTGGAAAAGCTTTTAGTTATAGTTCATATTATTCTCAACACCAGAGGATTCACACTGGTGAGAAACCCTATGAATGTAAGGAATGTGGAAAGGCCTTTAATTACTGCTCAAACCTTAATGATCATCAGAGAATTCACACTGGTGAAAAACCCTATGAATGTAAAGTATGTGGAAAAGCCTTTACTAAGAGTTCACAACTATTTCCACATCTGAGAATTCATACAGGCGAGAAACCTTATGAATGTAAGGAGTGTGGGAAAGCCTTTACTCAGCACTCAAGACTTATTCAACACCAGAGAATGCACACCGGTGAGAAACCTTATGAATGTAAGGAGTGTGGGAAGGCTTTCAGCAGTGCCTCAACACTTACTAACCACCACAGAATTCATGCTGGCAAGAAACTCTACCAATGTAAAGAATGTGGAAAAGCCTTTATTCAGAGCTCAGAACTTATTCAACATCAGAGAATCCATACTGATGAAAAGCCATATGAATGTAACGAATGCGGGAAGGCTTTTAATAAAGGCTCAAACCTTACTAGGCATCAAAGAATTCACACTGGTGATAAGCCCTATGACTGTAAGGAATGTGGAAAGGCTTTTAGTAGTCGCTCTGACCTCATTCGCCATGAAGGAATTCATACTGGGTGAATGATAGGCCTGTTTTATACCCTTTATAATATGGGTTATAATATAAACCAGGTAATAAAAAAAAAAAAAACACCATTACCACCACCACCACCCTGATCCCAGATAATGTATGATGGTTGGTTCCCCTTTGTCACAATTTCTAGGGCTAATGTAACCACAAAACTGGATGACAACAGAAGTCTATTCTCTCACTATTTTGCAGCCCTGAAGCCCCAAATCAAAGTTGTTCACAGTGTTGGTTCCTTTTGAGAACCTCTGAGAGAGAATCTGTCCAATGCCCTTCTCCTAGCTTCTGATAAAAGCCAGTGATCTCTGATATTCTTTGGCCTGTATATGCATTGTTGCTATCTCTGCCTCCAGCTTCACATTGCATTCTCCCTGTGTATCTGTCTCATTCCTTCTAAAAGTTTTACCTTAATGACTTCATCCTAACATGATGTGGGATTTGGGGTCCAGGGTAAAAGAGCCAAGATAATTAGATGTTTTTAATTGGTGTGACTTACTAAGTTTATTAGAGGAAGAAAGAAATAGCATGAGAGAAAGGGTCCTGTGGGCAAGCAGAGAATTGCTGCTGCCTGAGAGATGGTCAGGTATATACGCTAGTCTTGTGTGGGAAGGGTTTTTCTTATTTTTTGACCAGACTAGTTAGTAACTTCATAAATTACAGAATAAGAAAAGAACGCTTTAGTCATTAAGAACTGAAATATAGTGGCTTTTGGGGGAAGTCTCGGATAAGACAAGAAAATAGGTAGGGAAGTACATCCAGTTACCTTGAAGGAATTTTGTGGTCTTTTGTTTCCTGATATGCTCCAACCTGTGGGTTCACATACTGACTTGAAAGTTTTGCAGAAATGCTTATAGAAATGCAACATCCCATTTAAACTCCCTCAACAATTGCATCTACAGAGATCTTACCTCCACATAATAATGATCCCATTTACAGGTACTCGGTGTTGGAACTTCAGTGTTATACAACCCATAACACTGTTTACACCGTTTTCTAATATATTTGTAATTTACATGTTAATCAAATTTATTATGAGAATTTAAGGGTTTAGTTCAAACTCCCCCCCCAAAAAAAAAAAAAGAGAAAGAGAGAACGTCCCAAAACTATTCAGTAATTTCTTTCTGATTATTTTTTTCTTAGTTGTCTCAGCCTCAGAGCTAGTACCATATATTAGCTTATGTTTTAAGGCCTTTTTTTTTTTTTTTTTTTTGGTGGTGTGACCTGTGTTTCCATCAGTATTACACTAAATTGTGTTGCATAGGTTGTTATTCCTGGCAGAATTGTAACTTTGTTCTTAAAGGCATCTGGTATTTTTTCTTTTGTGAAAGTATTTTTGTATTATATATTTTTAAAAATAAAAATTCTTTGTAAGCCTACCAGAGATTGCTTTCAATGACTATATTCAAATGACTATGACATAGCCTTCTGGATTTTATTTACCATATCATGACATGCATGCTGTATCATCTTTTTATGAGGCTACTATGAATTTCAATAAGTAGAGATGTTTATCATTCTTTTTAATGGTGTCACAATTATTTTTCAGTGGTCAGCTGTCATTCTGCTAAAACCACTAACAAACATGGTACCTGCTGAAACTGTGGTTATAAAGTTGCTCTCTAAATGAAGCTCAGTCTTAAGAACATTAAATTTTAATGCTGAGATAAATTAACATTTTCCATGTGAAATATTACCAGTAGCTCCAATTCCCTTGTAACCACAGTGAATCAACTTATCTTTCCAGATCTTTTAAAAATTTTTTACTTATATGTGCCCAGTCAACCAAATATGTAAATACTTGTAGAAAAAGTACTGCTTTATATTTTTTTAAATAAATATACTACTAATGTATGTGTTAGATTATTGTGAAGATTAAATGTAAAATGATCAGGACTTTTAGATAGTATCTGGTGAATACTACAATATCGACATCAATATCTTTCTCATTGTTATTTGTGGAAAGGACTTTAACCATGTTACATACCTTAGTTGACATCAAAGAATTCATGATTAGAAAGACCAGTGGGTGTGCTGTTTGTAAAAAGCTTCTCACCAGCACTCCTTATTCAGTATGTACTTTCAAAAGAAAAAAATCCTTAAGAAGTCAAGAAAGAAAAATGGGTGAATAAAACTATATTCCAATTCATATTTTATCTTGTATAATAATTTCATATCAAAAATGTATTTATATATTGAGAAGTTAAAAACATCAAAAATATATATAATATTAAATAATCACAGCCTCCCCCGCCCCAATAGAACATATGTAGGTCAGATTCTTTTCCAGAATAAGAAAAAAATTAAACGATAGTCAAAAAATATTGGAATAGTGATACTTCAAATAACATGAATTAGTACAGATCAGAAATTCAAATTGCTTAAAAGTAGAAGTGCATTGGCATGCCCTGGTGGTGTAGTGGTTAGGTTTGCAGCCTTTGGCACAGTTCACACACATCCCACAGACCTGGGTTCACACGTGGGGAGAAAAAATCACCAAGGTGAACAACTTAAATGCTTCTCCCACCTCTCTCTTCCTATCTGCCTGCCTGCTCACTTTCATTCCTGCCTGCACCTTTCCTTTAAAACAATGGAAGAGTATCACAGAAATAATGAAGGCATAACAAAAACTTATTTTCATAATATAGTTTATTCAAAATAATAGCAACAATGTATTTCATAGCTTATGTTTAAGTGAAATAAATGACAATAATACAAGAATGGAAAGGAGACATTAGTACTATTTGGTTATCCACTATGTGTGAAGTGGTATTAATGTTATTTGAAAGTGGATTAGAACTGGCATGCCCTGTGGATTAGTGTTTTCATCAGCTGTCTCAGTCCAAAGCACAGTCCACATACATCCCAATGGCCTGGGTTTGCATCCTGGGTCAGAGAACTAAGATGTACAACTAAATAAAAGTGTTTTTTTCCTCCTCTCTCCTGCTTGCATACCTACTTGCCTTCATTCCTTCATGCACCTTTCCTGAAAAAAAATTTTAAAAAGTGGACCAGAACTGTAAATGTGCAAACTCTGAAGCAAACACTGAAAGTTTTCCTGATGTGCCCTGGTGGCCTCGAAGCTTAGTAAACCATCAAGTGTAGTCCAGCACCGTGGTTCAAGACCAGCAGGGAGTGGGGGGGGCGTGGGGAACGACCAAAATGAACAATTAAATAGAAGTACTGCTTTCCCTGCCTGCCTTCCTACTTGCCTTCATTCCTGCATGCACCTTTCAAAATAGTTTTCAAAAGAAAAGTATAATTAGGCATGCCCTGGTGACCTAATGGATAAGTCCACCAAACACAGTCCACATACATTGCAAGTACCAAAGTTTGAGATGGGTCAGAGGAACAACCAAGATGAACAACTAAATAAAGTGCTGCTTTTTCCTCTCCCTGCCTGCCTACTTCCCTTCAATCCTACTTACACCTTTTCTTAAAGAAAAAGTATAATTAATATGCTAAGAAAGGGATGGGGAAAGTAATCAAAATGTTCAAGGGGTGACCTGGTGGCTCAGGTGTTAAGCCCGCACCTGAGGCATAGTCCACATACAAATCAAGGATCCATCCTCCCAGGAGTCGCTCTGAGAGCAGTAGGGAACCCACCCAGCAAAACCAGGACACGGAGTGGGAGGAGAGGGTGCAAGGCAGAAGGAGGACCAGTGCCCCAGTGGTCTCAGCAGGAGCCCTCCTGAAGGAAATTATACAGGGCACAACTGAAACCAGAGGCAGCTAGGAGAATCATATTGCTCCAGAGCAGCAAGACCCACCCACCAGAAATCCCACTCCCAGTCTTAAAGAGTCCCAGAAGGAAGGAGACATCAAGGATACTCACAGCACTGCCATGGGGATTGGGGTGGAACTGCAGCTTGGTTGATGTTTGTGGTCCAGTGGAAGGTAGGTGGTTGTTATCATTCAGAGCTGGGATGCTAGGGGAAGGCTCCCACACATCCCCCACACAAACTCCAACCACATAGGCTGACCTCTTTGGTCCCAATGCAGGATTCACCTAAGAATGTCAACAAATCCAACCAATGGTGACGCCATACAACTCAAGAACTCCCAGTGTTTAAATCAAGTTGTAGGCTTCTCTGGTGCAAGTCCATACCCACACAAGGCCATAACTGCAGGGAAACCTAATCCACAGAAACATAAATAGAATGCCAAACAGAGCAAAGACAGAAATATACAAGAAATGGTGGATCCAACTGAAAATCTAGAGAAAAATCTGAATACAACAGACAATCTACAGAATTAATTTAGGACAACAGTGATAAAATCATGGAAATAAAACAATAGAGGAAGAGAAAGAGAACAACAGAAAAGAAAAAATTTAGCAAGATAGCAAAGAAATGAAGAAAATGATAGTTGAATTAACTCAGTAGAGGGACTGAAGAGTAGGATGAATGAAGCCTCCAATGGAATCAGTGAGCTAGAAGATATGTCAGGGGAATGCACTTAGGCAGACCAGCAAAGAGAGAAAAGGATGAAAAGAAATGAAGAAAGCATTCACAACCTATGGGATAATATCAAAAGGAACAATATTCACATCCTAGGGACCCCAGAAGGAGAGGATAGATAAAAGGGGGCAGAAACTGTATTTGAAGAAATAATAGCTGAAAACTTCCCTAATCTGAGGAATGAAACAAGCCTCCAGACCCAGGAAGCTCAGAGACCCTAATAAAAGAAACCCAAACATAGCTACACCTAGACACATTATCATCAAAATGTGAAAAATATGAAATAAAGAATCTTAAAAGCAGCTAGAGAAAAATGAGTCACATACAAAGGAGTCTCCATAAGACTGTCAGTGGGATTTTGCAACTGAAACTCTACAGATCAGAAGGGAAAAGCATGATATATTCAAAGTGCTAAAAGAAAAGGATTTTCAACTTAGAATAGTATCCCCTGAGAGGTTATCATTCAGAACTGAAGGAGTGATAAAAAGCTTTCCCAATAAGCAAAAATTAATGGAATTCACCACTTTTTTTTTTTTTTTTTTTTTGTAGAACCCAGCTCTACAAAACAAACAAAAAACCCTAAAGGGTACAAAAGAAATCATAAAATTATTGTTTAGAAGATTGTACTTTTAAAAATCTAACATAAGCAGAAAACACTTTTAGAGCAGAAATCAATGAAATTGAAAATAAATAAAAAACTGCTTATTTGAAAGGATCACTGTTATGATGAACCTCTAACCAGGCTCACTAAGGAAAAGAAGAAACAAATTGCTAATATAGAGATGAAAGAGCAGCTGTTACACCATATCCCATGGTATTAGGAGGCTAAAAAAGGAATACAATGAAAAACTTTTATTCCTATTTGAAAACTTAGATGAAATGGGCCAATTTCCTATAAGGCACAAATGCAGAAATTCATATAAAAAGAAATAGACAATCCAAACAGTCTCCTATCTATTAAATCAGTAATAACTTTCCAAAATAGAAAGCATTAGGCCCAGATGCAGTCACTACTAAATCTGCCAAACTCTCATTAGAGTATATACCTGTTCTCTACAATCTCTTCTAGAAAATATGTAATAAAATGGGTGTGGGGATGTGGGCTGGGGGTGGGGAGAGGCTGGAGTCAATAGAGTACATCATCTCAACACGCTAGAGAATACAATTATACGATCTTATCAGTAGGTGCAGAAAGAGCATGACAAATTTCAACAAGCATTCATGATAAAATCTCTTAGCAAACTAGGAATAAAGGAGAACTTTCTCAACTTGATAAAGAATACCTACCAATAGGTGAACCTTTTTGGCTCAGTCAGCTGAGCTGCTAAAGATGTGTACCATGTAGAATCCAAGAACCCTGGTTCAGGATGCTGGGCAGGGGGTGAGAAGTGGGGGACGGGTTGGGGTGGGAGTAAAGGTAGGAATCAAAATAAATACTGCTTCTTCCTTTCCCTTCATTCCTTCCCCCCCCAAAAAAAAAAAAAAATCCTTACAAAGTCCACAACATTATGAGTGATGGGAAATTATATGCTTTCCTATTAAGATCAAGAAAAACATAAGAATATCCCCTCCCGGAGCAATTCTGTGGGTCAGTGGCTAAGATGCAGGCCTCATAAAGCCCAAGGACATGGGTTCAAGACCTGGGTCCAGGAAAAGGGGAAAAAATGCCTCTTCAACATTTTGCTAGAAGTTCTAATGTAATAAGACAAGAAAAGGAAATTAAAGATTATATTTTTCAAAGGAAGGAATAAAGCTTTGTTCATAAATGACATGCTAGTATATGTAGAAAATTCCAAAGAATTGACAACAAAATAACTTACTGAACTAGGAAGTGATTATAGCAAAGTTGCAGAATATAAGGTTAACATACAAGCCAAACACATTCTTTCATAACACCAATGAAAAAGTGGACTTTGAGATTAAAAACACATGACCACATATTAACACAAAAATGCTCAAGTACATAGGTATAAAAACTACAAAATATGAGCAAATCCTGTATGAGACATGAAATCTGTTCTGGATTCTGTTTTTTTGGAAGGTGGTCATGAAAAGGTGTATTTCCATCCAATGAGGATTTCACCTTTGTGAAAACAGGACATGAAGGTATGAATTGCAAATTTTGATGAAAAAAGCAACAAGGATTGGGCTAATGACCAGAATCAATATTCCGAACAAGGGAAAAAGGATCTGCCTGGTGTAGGCTGAGGAAAGTGCCCTGGGTGTGTTCTGGGAAGCATTGGGGAAGTTATCACCACCCTTGTTGCCGGAGGAAGGTGCCAGGTCACCGGTGTGCCAGACCCGGAGAAGCAGCTCTCCGTGGGAGGCCCCCATGGCGGTGCCGAGGCACAGGGAGGGGGTGGGGTGGGGTGGGGCAGAGGGTGTCTAAGGAAAGCGTATGGGGGTGGGGTCGGTGGCTTTCACCAGGTTCTTGGCACTAGGAGAGGCAGGGATCCTTGGAGTGTGGCACCAGCTCGGGGGACCCTAAAGACTCAGGAATCTTCAAGCCCCCGACTCAATATATTTCAACTCACGCCCCTCCCTGGCCATCTGGCCCCACTCCCATTCACCCCGGACCTGATTCAGGTCCACAGAGGTGACTAGCGTGCCCGCAGCCTCGCCAAAAAGTCCAGCCGCCACTAAGGCAGAACCAGAGGTTTGGATCCCCGGGAGCTGAGAAAGGGGCGGGGGCGCCCCCTCCTGCCGTGCCCCTCTCGCGTCCTCGCCATCGCCCCCACCCCACCCGCAACGGTCAACAGTCCACATTCCGTCCTGGGAACGACTTCCAGCTGTTGAAGGGGGCACGCCAGCTGAGCATGCGCAGGTGACCAGCATGGGCTTCACCGTGGGCGCCAGGGTCGCTGTGTGACCCCTTCCTGAGATTGCACTGGAGGCACAAGCACTGGCCTCTGCTACAGTGGGGACTGTGGTCTCTGACCTCCATGGTGTTCAGGGGATGAATGGTTGGATGCTGGGGCTCCCTAGAGTGGAAAGACTACCAGGCCAAGCGGACAAAGCCTGATCAGGAGCCTGGAGGTGAGGTCCCTTCCTCACGTCAGCCTTGAGGGTATGTGCCGAGGATTGTGTGCTTCTGTGTGGCTTTTCTCCCTCAGGAGTTCCAGTGCCTAGGTCCGGAGACCCTGTACAAGACGCTGCCCATGCAGGTGGTGGGATGCCTGCCTGCCCACAGAGCCTGGGCCTCCCTACGACCCCCATACCTCCTGGTGACTGTGACTATGTGTGTGTAATTGGTTTTTCTCCCTCTCGCTTTGCCTGGGCTCTCTGAAGGGGTGCATGCCTGGGCAATGTCTCCCTCCAGCGGTAGTAGCAACCCCCTTTCCACTCTGAGAGACATCCTTCCAAACACAAGAACAGGAGAGGCCTTATCAGGAACTCATGCACAAGGACCTAGAAAAGGGTGCCAAAAGAGACCCCAAAAGATGTTGTTGACGCTAATCCTTCAGCATCCCTCCAAATACTAACATCTTAACCTAATGACAGTGCTGCCATCAGCGAGGAGAGTCACTTTAGGGTGGTATAATCCCCTCAACTGCAGATTTGATGGCGAATTCGCCAGTGATTCACAGGTGGCCCTTTTTAATGCTGCAGGTTGCATATTGCAGTTGGATTTGATGTCTCTTCTGCTGTGCCAGCCTTGAAATGGCTCCACCTTTCCTTGTTAATTGGAGGTTGAGTCTATGTATCACTTGGGAAGAGGTTTTCCCTACATAAAAATGTCAATATTCTTAGGTAGTATAACATTCATTTTCTTTATTGATGTCTATTTCTTAACAACTGGGCAGGTCTGATCATCATAGAGTTCTGGGTTGACGTACTTTCGACCCACACTTCTTGGTTTCCATGCCAATCACATGGCTGTAGGATTTCCATATAATGAAACTGAAGGAGGCCAAAAGCTCCGTGTCATGAAACAACTAAAGAAATACTAAGGCACCAAACTCTTTCTTGCAGACAATTTGCTAACAAACTGTATCACTGATGCAGGCAGAATCACCAGTTGACCAGACACGGGATGATGAATAACTTACTGAGGGTGGACCCTTGCATCTTCTTGGTATCCTGCATAAAGTACTCCTGCTCCTTTCCTCTTAAAATCTTGTCTTGGTGTATGTACCTTGATGGCCCAGGCACTAACTCACTCCACAGCTGTGCAGGTCGGCAGGGGGGTAGTGTGCAGAAAACCCCAGAACCTGGGGGAATAACCACAAATGAACAATCTAAATAAAAATGCTTCCTCCTCCTCTCTTCCTCCCTTCCTGCCCATTTGCCTTCATTCTAGCCTGTTTCCTTCCTCTAAATTAAAAACTACATAAAATGCTTCCTCTTCCTCTATCTCTGTTTGCCTGCGTGCCTTTATTTCTTCCTCTTAATAGCATAATAATTATAATAATGATCTAATAATAGTAGTGGTAGTAGTAAATGCTTGTCTTTGTCTAGGATTGCTGAAATGGCTTCTGGGGACTGGAGTCTCAGGTGATTAACCTCTGAATAAAACTCCCAACTTTCATGGTTTCGCTTTCCAGACCGACTGAATGGAGGTAATAAAATGGAGACCCATTTCTGCTGTCCTTTTAATTCATGACACCGGTCCTTTCATCGCCACTCTCCCACCCACTTGTGGGTAAAGGCCCACCAGCACGTTATCTCTTTTGTCTGAGAAACCTACCCATGCGCTAGGAGGGATGTGTCTGTTTCTGACTTTTTGTTTCTTTTTGAAAGCTGCTTGGACCTTGGGTTGGCACTCCCCTTGGGGTCCTGATATGATATTCCTGATTATGACTTCCTCTGAAAGTTCTGCTCACAGTCCAGAGCATGTCTTGTAGTCACTGTCATCTTGAAATCTCCCCATACTGCCTCGGAAACACTCTCCTCCATATTTCCTTGGAGATTCTCAATTCCACACATGTATGACTTTGAGGCAGTTTAATCAGTCAGGAAACTATAAATCACCAGTGGACAAAAGAATGGGACTCTGCATACTTGGCTGCTTATTGATCCCAAAATCAGTTGGGACCAGTTGAGAACCAACATGACACCTAAGAAGGACCTAAAATTGACTTCCAACTTAATTATCATGAAACCTGAACCCATTATAATAGAATTACCATACCCGACCCCACCTTTACCCACCATGCAGCCAATGAACGCCCTCTTGCAATGGAAGCTCCACATAAGGAACAAAAATTGGGGAAAATCAGGGGCAGAGGAATATCTCCTTTTCCTGGAAGAAACCCAAGAAAGCCTGCTATGCCCTCCATACTAATGAGTAAGTCATAGATGCAGCTCTTTATCAAGGCTCACTCAACAAGCACAGGACGAGCCTAGAGGGCCCCACCCCGCACTCAGCCCTGAGTGAGTACTTTTGTCTCCGTGGTTGTGGCTGGGGACCTTGGCTTTGTCTGTGAAAGAATTCAACAGTCACCAAAAAGTGACACACAGGATGAACTTATTTGCAAGTAAGAGTAAAGCAAGCAAAGGAAAGACACTCTTTAGACAGTGGGCAGCTGTCTGAAGGAAACAGAAATCACGTGAATGTGAGCTGGCTGGTGGGCGTTCACCTGCAAGTCAGCAAAAGAGAGAGCATAATGCCACTCCTGTGGGGAAGCCCCTGCAGCGGGGAGACAGTCAAGGGGAGAGTTCCAGGCTGCTTCCTTCAAGCAGTCAGACAGCTTTTAAAGTATTCTTTAACCTCCAGAGGGCCCTGGAAGGGAGGGGCTCTCTGCACAATCAATGATTGATGGTGACAGTGACCTGAAGTCTCAGGAGTTGCACCTGTTTTCTGAGATTTTGTTGTGGTTCCCAAAATACCTGGGAAAAAGCTGAAGATACGAGTTACTCATGAGACCTCCATTCCCCTCTTTTGCCTGGTCTGGCAGAGGGGAGATTTGAAATTGCAAAGGGACTCTAAGAGGGAGGGGTTCAAGGCTAAGTTATGGGGCTGTGATAGAGAATATTCTCAGTCTATATATTTTCAGATCCTCCTAGGCTGAAGGCCAAGCCTTGATGATAGATATTGTGGTTGGGAAGGACTCGCTGGAGACAGTCTGTAGTTAGTGCTGTCAATCCCTACGTATTTCTCACCCATATTCCTTTTCCTTGGACACATTTATTTGCTTAACTAAATCAGGGGAGTGGGAACTGGTGGTTACACAATTCTAGGGGAGATGGGGAAGGTGATTTGAATAGAGGCACTATTAATAAGGTGATTCATAATTCTCTAAAGCCAGTGGTCCTAATAAAATGGGAAGGGATCTTTTTCTTCTCGGTCCTATTCTCAGTCCATCATGTTTAACTTTCCTTTCAAATAAAATTTTCTATTTTTCTGCATTCATTTCTGACTCTCCTTGAATTCTTTGTCTTGACTGAGTACAGGTCAAGGTCTGCATTCCTTCAGCCTTTATGATGAGGCCGCCCCTCCAAGCCCACTGGTAACAACTTGACATTTCTGTTCTGTGTGCTGTGTGCTCCTCCGTCTTTTCCATAATTCTCTCCCCCTACATACTCTTGTTCTGTTTCGATGGATCCCCTTCACTGTCCTTTGTGTCTCAGGCAGTTGCTTCCTTCCCTTGTAAGTAATGAGCATCGCAATTTTATTTCTTTGTTTTTATTTCTTAAATGCATCAAAGAGATTCCATTCCCTGTGTAGAATGAGTATTTATTTCCCTTCTGTGTCTTGAACCTGTGACTGAATGGATGGTCACAACTATGAATAAATTGTCTCTTCATGTCCAACAAAACAGAGAACTTTCTCATTTGATGTCTGATGAGTTGGAGCAATACTAGGTGGAAGTGGTGCTTGTCATTGCCAGCGCTTCTAATATGGGAATGACAGAGCCAGGAAAGCCTTGTAGAGAACTGTTAGTGAAAAAACACAGAGACCTAGAAAAAGTTCCTTTTTAAAAATTGTGGTTACTCCAAGAGAACAGAGAGAACACTATCATTAGTCCCCTCATGGCAGAGGTGCCCGCCTGTCACCCTCATCCCAAATGCAATAGATAAATGCCTAGGGGAAAAGAGATGAAGAAAATTTTTAACCTGACAAAGTGTCCATGACCTAACCACTCACTGTGCTTCATATACATATGGAGAGAGGAAGGGGAAGGTGGAAGATGCATTTTTAAGGAAGGAGGAGGAATGGGAGAAAGCACTTTTATTTACTTGTTTATTTAGTTTTGGTTGTCTCCCCCAAGTCCCCAGACCTATACCCTTGGCCTTTACAGGGTCTGTGCTGCAGCTGCCAGCTCAGCACCTGAATCTGTTACAAAGTACCAGGCAAGATCAAAGAAACTTTTTAGAATCTGAATTCTTTTATAGGAGTTTTATTTGGCCGGCGACCACAGCGGGTATGATAATCACAGCGGTCCTGAAAACGCTCTGCTCAGGGCTTATATAGGCATACAGAGTGGCACAGAGAACAAAGACAGTTAATAATTCTTGACATGGAATCAGGTTCCCATGCACCTAACATTTTTAACATTCTTTTGTTATCTGAAACCCCTCCTTTACAACTCTCCCTAGTCTGCCTGGCACCGGAAATGCCCCCATATCACTCACGGAAGCAGAGAGAGAGCCACCAACTTAAATTTATTGTCTAAGGTGTTTTACAACCAGGGAGCATCCCACAGCACCGTATTGTAAAATTCCCTGAGTCTCAGGGCTAAGTTTTGTGAGAAAAGGATGTGAACTAAAGTCTTTTAGTTCCCTGCTTCAAATCATTGGGACGCACATGCTTCCTTCATTTTAATACTAAAATCATGGCCCCGAGGGGAGTTTTGCTGCCATAGTTTGAACACATGATACATGAACAAGCATGACCAGGCACGAAGAAGGCTGGCACCCTCACTCTAGACTTGAAATCTTCCCCAGTGACCCTTTGACCAATTTCCACCCACTTCCTCAGTTGAGGCCCAGTAAAGCCTCCCTGAGCAGAGCACATAAGGAGGCAGTGTTTTAAGGATTATCCTGATGTCTCTTTATTTGTTAAAAGTAACACAATTTTCTTTGTATGAAGGAAATTTGGCTTCTGCCTTTTTCTACACTGACCAAGGGCATGGACCCATAGTGGCCAGTAAAAAGTTCTGCCAGGTGGTTCTACCCAGGTCTCATTTCTTCCTCTGCAGAACATGGGCTCATGTCATGACTTGAATGGTTCCCTCCAGGAGGAGGAAGAAAATCCTTGTCAAGACAGAAGGCCCAGGGCATGCCCTGGTGACTGAGTGGATAAGTCTGCAGCCTCCAGCTGGTGTAGTCCACGGACATCCCAAGGACCTAGATTTGTGACCCAGAACTGGGGGAAACAACCAAGATGATAACTAAACAAATAAAAATGTGTCTTCCTCCTATCTCTTCCAGTCTGCCTACTCAGCTTCATTCCTGCCTGCACCTTTCCCTGAAAAAAAAAAAAAAAAAGACAGAAGGCACAGAAGCACTTACCCCATGACTGCAGCCAATCGAGACAGGCCAGTCAGAGAACAAGGAACCTACCAGCCAGGCACCACCATCAGCAAGTCCCATTCCTTTCAGGTTGGCCTAGCAGGTTGCAGTCCTGCTTCTAGGACCTTCATTTTAGGAGAAATACAAGATTAGGGGACAATAAAGACAACAGGAGACTAGTTGTCACAGCCAGTAGGGACTCAGACCAAACCTTCCCTTCGTCCTCTCCCTGAAGACAGAGATGAAGGTCAGAGCAAGAGGGACACCTGTGACTTACTGCCTCCTTTGTCAAAGAGAGGCTGACTGACCAGTCACCTGAGGCAACAATCTGCTGGGGATAACTACCAAGGAAAGAGCTCTAAGTAGGTGCTGGAAGGTGCCAGGCAACTGTTGTGCCAGACAAGAAGTTGGATCTCCTCGTGGCCAGGTATAACAGGGAGGAGTGGCTATGTGTGAGACCAGGAGATGGGGCCTGTTACCAGGCTCCTGGAAGGACTGGGAAAAGCTGGACTCCCTGGGGTGTGGCCAGGCAGGAGGTTCCTCTTCCCAGTTTCAGGAGGCAGGAGTCCCAGGGTCGGTGGGTTTGTGGGGGGCTCATCCCTTGGAGGTCGGACATCTTCACAGTCCCTGACTCACAGATTTCATCTCCTCCTCATACACATACACACGCAAGCCCATTCCCACACCCCCCAAGTCTGATTCACGACCACAGAGGCACCTGGCTTGTCCAAATCTTTCTGAAAAGTCTGGCCACCTGGCGGGGGCCCAGAAGACTGGGAACTCAGCACCTGAGGAGAGGAAGGCAGAGATGCTCCCTCCAGGCCTCCCACTTCTCCCTTGATCTTTTGTGGTTCCCCACCAGGTCCTCCAGTACCTCCACTGCAGGTGAGCGGCCCTCCGAGGGAACTCCAAGGGCTGTGGGCTACACCAGTGCTGCTAAGCGACATCTTCTGGAGGGTTGGGTGTGCACGAGCGCCCCTGGTGATGGCCAGGCTCAGGTTTATCCGATTACCCACTTCTGGCGCTGTAATTGGTGGCCTCCAGTACTTCAGCCTATGGAGAGAGGGAAAATGGGCAGCATGGGAGGATAGACGATTGGGATTCCAGAGAAAAGGAGTGGCCAGGCCTGCAGGGCCATACTGACAACATGGATCAATTAGAAATATTTTTATTTATTTAATTTATTCACTAGAATCACCAGATTCTGCAGGGAGATTCCCTCTTCTCCTCTTGGGACTCCTACGCTGGTAAATCATAAAATCAATGCCAGACAGAATGACAAAAATAAGAAATAATGTGTATACGTACTGTATAGCTGCTTGCTCAGAAGCGTTAAGAACAAAGGCGTGTGGTTCTTTAACCAGTGTCAGCCTGAAAACACAGAGCAGAGTTGCTTTGAACAGGAGAGGTTTATTTCTTGTACGAAGGAGAGGGCGTGATACAGCAGTGCCTCTCCAAAGGAGTTTATTGTGGTTCAACCAAGGGAAGGTGGGGCAATTTGTCAGTTTGGGGACAATTCCAAGTCTGCTGTGTAGGCCCCAGAAGACCTCACACTTGGGCAAGCTTGTGCATGCTCAGAAATGGTGGCTCAAGGTCCTCACTGTCCTCTAGCTGCTCAGGCCCAGGATGGGTAAACTGATCCAAGACTTTATTTACTTCCCCAGGGCCTATTCCTTGTTTCTCCTGACTAAAACTAGATGTTGAATGGCCATTGATGTTCTAGGCGTCAGGGAATCAATCAGGTTTTTTGCTTTGTTGTTTTTTTTTTAAAGGAAAGATGCAGGAAGAGAGGAGGAAGAAGCACTTTAATTGATCGTATTTAGTTTGTTCATGTTGATTGTTTCCCCTGGGCCTGAGACACAAACCCCAGGCCCTGGCATGTACTGGACTGTGTGCTGGCCCAAGGTGGCTGACCGGACCCCTGCTCCATCAGGTTTTGAGAGTGATTTTGTGGAGTGGTTTCCGTTATACTAGTGGGCTCGCTTACTGCTGGGCTACTAACAAGGTAACCCATTAAAGAAGAATAACTCATTGTAAAGGCTTAAGTCATCTCTTTAAAAAACTTGAGACAAAGTCGCAAGGTGGGAGGGAAAGGAAAGATGGGAGGTGGGGAGAAGATCAAGTCAGTCACAGATGATTACCAGAAAAACCGAGGAGTAAACAGAGGTAAATCAGTTTTGCAGATTTCAATCACAGCCAACTACATTGATATGAAAGAATTTAGGGAGGGAGTCATCCTTTCAAATGGAGATTTTTCTTTCTACATGTATCATTCATGTCTCTTCAAATATCTCATCCACCCCCAGGGCCGATCCAATGAACCGATCCTCATGCTGAAGAGACATATTTTGGGATGGCAAACTTTGCTCCCCTACACTTTCAGGTTTACCGCATCTCCTTTCACGCCAGGCCTCCAGGAAGGTCTCACATCGCAGATAAAAACCACCAGCTCTCCCATCTCAGAAATTCTACCCTAAATAAAAGCCTCCCTTAGAGTGGCTTTTGGAGTATAACTGCTGTCCTTCAACCACCCAAGGTAAGAGGCAGGGTGGGTAGGTTTGTCCTCACAGAACCCTGAGGAGGGGAGATTTTGCCCAGAGAGAGAGGACAAGGGACCTGCTCCAGTTGAATCAAAGTGTACATTTACTTATAAATTATAACAAAAGCAATCATGATCCTTGTTTTTTTTTAACCCCTCACCCCTAGGGTACGAACCCAGGTCTATAGGCTTTATTTGCCTATGGGGCTCGCTTCGCGGTACTTAAAACAACAACTTTATTGGTAGAATTTATATACAATAAAATGCACCCATGGTTATTGAAGTTCATTGAGTTTTGACAAATGCATATGCCTGTGTGACTATCACCACAAGACTTCATTGCCCTGGAAAATTCCTTCCTGTCCCTTTTCAGGAAATCCTCTCCTTCATTCCCAGCTCCACTTAGCATAGATTAGCTTTTTCTTTTTCTTTTTTTTTTCCCCTAGAATGTAAGATAAATGTAACTATAGGATGGAATCTGTGGAGCCAGGCTTCTTTACCTAAGTGTATGTTTTATGACATTTATCCATGTTGTGTGTGGTAATGTTTTTTTTTGTTTCAGGGAAGGTGCAGGCAGGAATGAAGTCTAATAGGCGGACAGACAGGAAGAGAGAGGAGGAAGAAGCATTCTTTATTTTTATTTAGCTGTTCATCTTGGTAATTGCCGCTGGCTCTGGGACATGAACTCTTGTCCTGGGGATGTATGTGGACTGCGCCAGAGGAGGCAACAGACCAAACCACTACTACCCTAGGCATGCTGGAATAATATTTTTTTAAAGTAGGTGACTAATTTATGGGGGTATATTGTACTTACCAAGTGCTCGCTTAAGCAGTTTTCATCCTGTTTTTTTTAAAAAAAATCCTGCTTTTTAAATGTAATCACAATCCTAGAAAAAAATCCTGCCATTTTCTTAAAAGTTCTTCAAGAAAACCTGTTTAAATTCTACAGCAGCTATCAGTTAATGATTGCACTCTCATAATTTGACAGGGCTCCAATATTATGTTCATAATGAACCATGAATGAATTGCTTAAGAGACAAAACAACTCCACTTTTGTGTGCTTTCAGACTACTGACAAAACATGAACTCCTTCTAATACCAAAAAAAATTTCATTTTGCCCTCATCATCTCCTATGACTTTTTCACAGTTAATTCCCTGAATGGATTTCCAGTAGTGAAATCATTCCTGCTTATTGAGTGAAACAATTGGGTTATGAAGTATTATTCTTTAGCATGCTGCTGTTTTCTCTGGTCTTCTGTATTGGTGATCTCCGGGGAGGGGAACTGTAGCTGTCATCCGATGAAGCAAAGCCAATCCCATGGCCTTATCTTGACACCTGAATTGGCCCAACGGCGATACCTCCCTGGAAGGTGTCACATCATATTTCTGTCTGTATCCATTTCTGGAAGACAGTTCCCAGGTCTTCTACCTCAGACATTGCTGAGAGCTGCCAGCATGTTCCATAAGCCTGACTTTTTAACTCTTGTCGTTTCTCCCCAAGTCTTCCACTAGCCTTCTGTGGTATTTTCTAGTAAACTCTGTCAGGGATCTCTGGAACCCTTCTCTAAGGATTTGTCTATATTTTTATGCTACTTTTCCATGGCTTTCATTATTGAGACTTGATAATTTTTTGTGTTAGTGAAATAATTACCACTTCCTTACTCCTTTTTCCAAATGTCTGAGTTTATTCTTGTTTGTTTATTCTTGCAGATTAAAGTTAGAATGATTTAGGGAAGTAACAAGCTCTAATACCATCTATAGCTAAACTTCTGATACTGAAGTTTATCTATCTTTGTTTGACTCACTCCTCCTAACTCCCGAACTGGGATACCCTTTCATTTTATGTACTTTTAACATTTTATGAATTACATAATATTATATATTTCATTTAAGCTCCATGATTTGGTTATGAAAGATAGCTTAGATACTAATAGAAAAATAGTTTTCAGTCTTTGGTCAGAAATTTAAGAATAATATTAGTAAAGTGGCATCATTGGACTAGCATTCAGTATTTAATGTAAAATGCCTCTAGCATTTCACTGACCACACTATCAATACTGATCAGATAATATGGCATTGTTGTTTATAAGAAGAATGTTTCTATTTCATCAGACAACCGAAGTCTATTTCTCAGATACATTTGCTCTTTATCCATAGTTCCTGGCATACAGCTTCCCAAACCCTGGGAATTTCTTGAGCTATGGGATCATCTTATAATATTTGGTCATTGGTTCTTAATCATTTATGGATAATGTTAATCAAATATGTCTAAGTAATGAAACCTTTATTAAAATCCCAATGTGCTGGGTTGAGAGGGCTTCCAGGGTGGGAAACCAGAGTACTTGCCTGGCCCCAGGCTCCACTGGGACACAAGCTCTTTAGTTTGGGACCTCAGCTAATTTTTCTCTTCATCTGTCTACTGATTTCTAACCTCTAATATCCTTTGAAATGTAGTGAGTAATCTTTCTGAGCTCTGTGAGCTATTCTAAAAAATTAATAGAACTTAAGAAGCCGGTTATGGGAACCTCTGATTTATAGCTGGTTTGACTGAGCAGAGGGAACAATCTAGATTTTCCAGGGGAGTCTCAGAGCAGTCCTGAAAGACTTTACATGTGGAACCTGATCTAATCTAACACTATAGATAGTGTTGATGAAGAAATAATCAGGCTGTGATATAATCGAGAAAGGCTTATTGGAGAGTAGTTGTCTTGATCTGGGTCTAGAAGGTGTGTGGCCCACCTGGCACAGAGAATGGTGGGATTTTAAGGGTCAAGCAGGGAAGTGATCTGAGCTTGGGTCATAATTTCCCTACACCCTCTAGTGTGCAGAGTTGCTTTTTGTTGGGAAGTCTTTACACTAGCACACTTTGGAATTAGATCCAAGAATGCATTCAGCAGATATTCATCATTTCTGACTTCCATTCTTGTAAAGTGTTTCTAAGAAATGTTTCTTAAATTTTACCAACTAATTCATTATTTCTTGAAAATATTTTTGTTTCTTAGCTTGTTCAATGGATATTAAGTTAATCTATATTATCTCTGTATGAACCCATTTCTAAGGAAATGAAAAATCTCTGTAGAAATGCAGAAGGTTTTTGTGTAAATGGCATTCTAGTAATAAATTTAAAAAAGAGTTGAATGGTGCCTATGACGAAAGCACTGAAGTTTTGTTGTCTACATTGTATAATGAGAGACAATATTAAGACTAAATTAAGTGATAGAATAGTACCTACTTGCATTTGCTTTTTGGTCATTAAAAATACATACTATGTGTTAAGCAAATTCTGTCCATATTTCACAATTCAACCTCCAAAAAATGATGGTAAGTAAACATGTGACTAAAAGCAAGATCAGGATTAAATGGTTCTCATTTAAAAGTTAAATTTTTTAAAGGAGGGATTAAATGTTCTAGCAAACTGGGAAGCTCTCATCTGAGGTTTGGCTCCCATCATGGCCAATTTCAAGGTTACTAATGGTGGAATGACTGCCTCTGAAATAACTATTGTTTCTACAAGCTGCTTTATTCCCTGGACTTAAAGTAAACTTAGAGCCTGCACTTCCGGCTGCCATGCTGAGGCTGCCTTCTTGGCTCTTGGTGACCGCCAACAGGCTTGAGAGTAATGTTAGAGCCAGGCCCCGGAGGTGACCCCAGCAGGACCCGGGGTTGGTAAGGGACCTTGCACCCTCTCTAGAACCTTGAACACAAGGAGATTCAGGTGAGGGTGGGGGTGGGGGAGCTCAGGGAAATCCTGGCCGGGTTCTCAATGTCACTTTACCTTGCAGCAGATAGAGAAGATGGGCAGTGAGATTGAAGAGATGGTCAGCAGGACTCCACCCCAACTCCTGGATTTGGCCATCCAGAGTCTGATGAAAGATGAAACCTATTCCATCCAGAGCCTGAATAACCTCCCCTCAACCTCTTCCCCTTTCTGTTCACCAAGGCCTTCAGGGGAACGCACCTAAAGTTCCTCACAGCCATGGTGTAGATCTGGCCGTTCCCCCAACTCCACTTATGTTCCTTCCTGGAGGAACCATGGATTCAAGTGCAGAGCTTCCAGGCTGTACTAGATGTCCAGCCTGGTGTTCAGATGAGGTAAGGGACAGGTTGGCACCCTAATGGGGGCAGGGAGAGATGAGAAAGAGAGAGGAGGGGGCTCTCCAACAAAGGGAACAAGCATAGGAACGAAGTGATCATCTGAGGGCACGTGGAATGTGTTGGGTCAGCTTTCCTAGACACAGAAGGATATGAGAAATACACTTTGGGAAAGGGCGGTGTAGGCTAGGGCAGGGGTAAGAGCTAAGTAAGACACATTTGCTAAAGACTGACTAGAGCCTTAACTCACAGAAAACTGTGGACTGTGAATTACACCACGGATTTGGATCTCACAACAACAGGGGTGTGATTTTTATATATCACTCGCCATGTCAGTCAGTCATTGGTCTAGCTCTACTTCTATCCCCTGGGGAGGAGAATGGATAGCCTCTCTGACCAGGCATCTCATGAGAGTAGCTCTCTGGAGTAGGGGGCAACTGAGTCACTAGGCGACAACATGGATGGGTGACCTAACTGGTGAAGGTAACAGGACAGGTATCAACAGCATGCACTACAAGGAAACTTTGTGGTGTCAGCTGAGAAAGGTCTTGAGGACAATGGCATAGCTGTGGTGTTTGAAGAGGAATGTGACTGTCACATTTGTGTAGCATGTGAGAAGATGGCAGGAAGAAGGGAAGGAAGGATGGAGGTGAGCAAGTTGGGGAAAGGCAGGGCTTTTAATGGGGATGGAACCCAGTGCTGGTCTCAGCTGGTGCTGTTTTCTTCTCTTCCCTCAGTGAGTCAAAGCTGAGAGTGATAGATATCAGACAAGACCCACTAATGCAGCCTAGTGACAGCTCTGAGGATGCAGAGGGGTCTCTGTGCTCAGCTGCCCCATGGGTGGAACCAGAGGTGACCCTACCTGAGACAAAATCCAGGCAGAGAAGGTTGGAGAAGTATTCCCAGTCCTGGTAACCTGTGGAAATATACATGAATCCCCAGCTGGGCGACACTGGCAGGTCGTACTACTCCTCTCTCTGTAAGAAGGTGAAGCAAAGCCAACGGCGCCTGCCTCTGTTCTGCAGGAAGTTGTACATCACTGACACGTCACGCAGGTGGACAGTGCAGGTCTTGAACATGCTGCAGCTGGAATTTATTCAAGAGTTGGAATTGTTTACTTGGGTTTTCTCTCAGGAGCGAGCAAGTTTACCAGAGTAGTGGAGAAAATGAAAAACCTGTGCAGCCTCAAAATGGTTACTCCCCAGTTACTAAGATCTGCTGACGTGAGTCTGTCCTCCTGCGAGTTCATGTCTTTCCTTCCCGACCTGAGCAAGCTGAGACGCCTCCAGAGGCTCCACTTGTCCGCTTTCCACCATTCTGACAAACTGCACCACCTTCTCAGGTGAGTACAGGGGAATTTCTCCTCATTCTTTAATGGTCGTCTCCACGTCAGGACTTGGCAAAGGAAGGAGATACCGTGGATGCACATCCCAGCCCATTGAGAAAGTCTTAAGATGCCTATGAGTGTTAACTTTCTGAGACAGCAAGTTAGCTCTGGGAGAGAAGTGGTTCACACATGCATCACTACATACCCCCTCTGCCCTGTATTCTCAGCAACCTTACTCTGTCATACCGACTTCATAGAGGTCAACAAGGTCAGACAGGTAAAGGAAGTTGCTCAAGGACGCCCAGTAAGCACACATCACTTGATGAACCCAGGAAGTCTGTTCTTCCACCACTCAGCTCTGTATTCCATCTTTCTGGAAAAAGCACCTTCACTCTACTTCATTGAGCAGATAACTCTTGGGTACACATGTGGACCTGATGCCGAGGAAGGAATGAGTGACAGGAAAGAAACCCCAAGTTCCTGTGGGTGCTGGAGCTTGTGGTTTGTTATAGGGAAAGCTGGAACAGTGATGCCAAAATTTTAATAATGATCATATGTGACCCCAACAACTGCCCTGAAGAGCATCTCCAGCAAACTCTTGGAGACCTCGTTTCTCAGGTGGGTGACCAGGAAAGGGGAAGCTAGAGCGGGGAGCAGCCCCAAACCTCTAACCAGTAGTCACAGTTACTCTTTTACTCTATTGTTTATTTGGTGTGCTGAGTCCTTTAGTTTTAATTTTTTTAAAAAGCAACAAACATTATCCCAGCTTCTCAGAGTCTCTCACGTGGTCGCCACCAAGCTCTTGGCTGGCGTGGAAGACTCTCTAGGCGCTGAGCCCTTAACCACGTCTCCGTCCCCGGACTTCAGGTTAAGTCGCAAGACGTCCATCCGATGACTTAACACACTCAGGCGTAGAAAGGTTGAATCCTCGACCATTGTCACATCGCGAATGTGGGGCTGATCTCACAAGGGACACTCACCAGTTCTGAAAGTCGGTCTTTCTGCACAATGGAATTTTGCTCAGGCAAGGACCTGGCCAGTTAGGGCTCTGGGGTTTGAACATCTGGCAGCTCCTGAGAAGGTTCTTCCCGAGCCCAGGCCCTTGGGCTCCTCTCTCTTGTGCCCCTCTCTCTTTTTTTTGTGCTTTCATTGAGGTGTTAATAAAAACAAGATAATTTGAGCCTTTTTTTTTCAAATCAAAGTATAAATCTAGGGTTATTTTGGGATTACTGTGACACACATCACGCCAAAAGCTGTAGAGAGCTGATAGAGCAAGATGATGGAATCGACGTCGCATGGTATGAAACCACCTTCTTATCAAAATACCACCTTTGGTTTGTGTAAAGGACATTTTCAGCTGGAAGTTCTGAGTCGGGAAAATGAACTATACTCACCTTCACAGACCGATCAAAGGAATCATGAGAATGTGCAACCTTTTCCGTGTACACCCAAGTTAATCCACTGTTTTCAATGTCTTTTCAGGTAGACAAACACTCTATTAGGGTCTCATCCCACCGTTTGTGAGATACAGTCCCCAAGTGTACGTCCACATCCCCTTCTCCATCCCTAAGGCCCAATTCTTTCTCATTTCGTTCAGTATTGTGTTTTCTTTTTTAATTTACCTCCTTCATTCTTTCGTGGGTGTCTTTCGAGCTCTCATTAAGTAACAGCTATCTAACCTTTTCTTGGGGGACTGGCTCATGCTGGTTTTGGTATTTATCATGATTTTCCCTTTTATGACCTAAACACTTAGAAAATATTGTTGCAATATCACAATAGCAAGTTAAACTACCTCAACCTGATGCAAAGCATGTGAATTAATTCATAGGGTCAGATTCAGGCTAAGGCTCCTGAGTGCCACACACTTAAATTGCATGACTCGGTGGTACATCAGTGGGTGATAATTAATATGAACAACTCATGTCAAGAGCCACACTCCGGGACAGAAAGCCTGGAAGAAGAAAATTTACCCTGTGCTCCTTTGACATTGCAAGTAGTGCTACTTTCAGCAGTTGTTATGTTCTGGAACACCATGTCAGTGTCGTATTTTACCTGCACTCTTTTTATACCCTTTGCCAAAAACACTTCGCCTACCAGGGAGGAGCTTCCAGATGTGAGAACTTCAGGCTAAAACCAGGAAGTTAGGAAAAACTAGGGCAGCTAGTCAGCCAGTAAGAAGCCTTGAGCATGTCTCTCCCAGCACTTCTCCAGCCCCTCCCTCCCTCCTCCACCCTGCAACCCTGCAGGGCTGCTCCAGCGCAAGCTCATTCCCATTGTTTCCTGAGGTCTGCAGTCTGGGAGGGAGATAGGCCTGACCCAGGAGCTGCTGCCCCACAGAAGATTCAGTCACTTCCTGACACCAGATCATTCTTGGCTATTCATGGTTTTCTTCACCCCCGCCTCCCTAGCCTAGTATTCTGTGAACTGGCCCATAGACTGAAGGTTGTCACGGTGCTGATCTTCAGCTTTCCAACAAGAGCTGCACTACTGCTCTGCCTCTGCGGTCCTTCTCTATGCTGCCGACTGTCTTTGAATGGCTCCTTGGCAACAAGCGTTTCCAGTGCTGGTCTGACACGTGGATGGCTGTCATGATTCCTGGAGAAGGCAAGAAGGCTGAGCTTCTTTTTGCACCTGCTGAAGAGGGACTCAGCCAACACTCGCCGCAGCTGGGCCATTGTAATTCAGGTGGTCAACGCACAGGCTATGAAGGTTGGTTTGAGACCCGGGACTGGAAACAAACAAACCTAAACACAATCAGGAACAATATTCGTTTCATAACTATTTTTCATTTTCCTGAATTCTGGTAGAGTTTGGGGAACTGGGAGCCCTGAATTGTGGGTGAAGGCCAAATATATATGAGAGATATATTTTTGGTCATCTGAATGACCAAAAAAGTGTTTGGGGTATAAAGCACAGTATCATAGATTTTTCACTGAGAATGCTCTGAATCTCTGTATCAATTTGAAGAGTGAACATCTTAATATCAAGTTTTCTGACCTGTGACCATGGTCTATTAGATATTTAATTTCTCTCATCAGTAGTTTGTTATTTTTAATATACAGCAGGTCCTCAAATAATGTCATTTCATCCCAGATCTTTTCTGTAACACTGATGAGAAAAAAAAAAAAATTGGCACGTCCTCATGGCCCAAGTGCTGAGCTGGTGGCTGAAGTGTGGACCATATAGAGTCCAAGAACCCAGGTTTGAGACCGGGTTCTTTAAATAAAATTAAAGATATAAGTGCTTCTGTTCTCCCTTCTTAAAATGCTTCTTTCTCCTCCCTTCTTAAAAAAAAAAAAAAAAAGCAAAAAATGATTCTGTCCATGAGCACGGCCTGGTTGGTTTGCATGTTTTCCCCATGTCTTTGTGGACTTTTTTCCTCTGTAAAAATGTGTACCTTTGTTTCACTATCATGTTTAAATTGTCCCAGTCTGAGTATGAGTGTGTGAGGGAGCCCTGGAATGAGAGGGGAAGGCAGCCCAGGGCAGTTCTTGTCTTGAGTCTTTCGTTGCCTGGTTAGGTCGTCACACCAGTGACTCTGAGCTGGAATAAACAGGCTGGAAAAATGAATAATTTAATGAATAAATTAATACACAGGATTACTTAATATTAGAAGTGTTTGGGTCAGAAACTACAAGACAACAAATGTGTGTTGCTTTTTTATTTTTAAAGGGAAAGTTGGAAGGAAGGGAGAGGAGGAAAAGTTATCTATTGATTTTTGGGTTTTCATCCTGGGCCTGGGTCACAAACCTGGATCCTTGAGATTTATGTGGCCTGCACACACCAGCGTCTCAGCTGCCTGAGCCACAAGGATGTACCCCAAGTGTATTTGGCTTCATGCAACTAAATTAGTGATTGTTAGGTAGTACGAGTGACTACCAAGCCTCGATTAACTAACACACCTAAAACGAAAAGGCCAGGGCTCACAAATGTCATGATTCAGTGTTGTCTATGCTTTTGTGAGGAGGATGTTTTGTTTCAGGTTTAATGATTAGGTATCCACATCAGAGGTCTACCTTGTCTGATCATCAGAATTTCCAGGTATGCTTGAACCCTGTGTCAGAGTTAATCTAATAGATTTCTGGACATAAGGTCTGTTAATGTTTTTTAAATGATCTTCAAAGCATCTTGCCCAAGATTTCTATTAGCTAGAAATGGGACAGTGAGCTCCTTAAGCAATTGGTCACGGTTAATGCCAACAATAAGCCATGAAGATCACGTGCCCTCTGCATTGATGCATGGAGGGCCTATCACTTCTGTAGTCTTGAAGCATAATCTCAACACAGGGCAAACACTGGATCCAGATGAAACTGAGGGAACTTCTACAGTGAGGGATCATCTACCAGTAACCTTCAGAAGTGTCTAAGTTACAAAAGACAAGAAAAGACTGAACGGTGTACCCTGATGGCTTAATAGTTAAGTCCACTGGACACAGTCCATGCATAGCCCAAGGACCGGGGTCCCCCAGCTGGGGCTCTGGGAACAACCAAGATGAACAACTAAATAAATATAAAAAGTGTCTTCCTCCTCTCTCTCTCTGCCTGCCTGTCTCTGCGGGTCTTCGTTCCTGCCTGCACCTTTCCTTGAAAAATAGAAAAGCTATCAACAAAAGGGAGACTAAGTAAAAGCGATGTGGAATTTGGCCTGGACCTTGCACTAGATGACAGTGGGAAGAGCTGTTGTTTAGTTACTAGAATTGTATCAAAGTAAATTTCTTGGCTTTGATCACTGTACTATGGTTATATAAGATGTTAACATTAGGAGAAGCCAAGTGAAGACTATGTGGGAACTGTGTTTCGCAACTTTTAAAATAAGTCAAGTATTATTTCAAAATAAACACAAACTCTCTCTGCTTGGGGAATTCTCAAAGTATTTACTTTCCCCCTTCTCAGATCTATACATTTTCTTTTATCTGGTGATATCTGAGGACTGAGTTGAGGGAAAGGCAGTAGATTAGGACAGGGTGCCATCTCGCCAGAAAATAGAAACATTTGCATATTTTCATGTATTTTGATACTTTATACCTTTTTTAATGTTTTTCAAAATACAAAATATATGTTGTAACAAGTAAAACAATAGAAAGATATGTAAATGAAATAACCACTTATTCCCTTCCCCAGCTAAGTAACCAATGATAATACCTTGTATATATCCTTCCATAGTGTTCTCTTTGTTCATATAAACATAAATATACACATGCACACATATACATACAGGAAGCTAAATAAAAATAGATTCATATATATTATTCTCAAATTTACTCTTTTCATTGAACAATATACCACAGGTGGCTCCTCCCTCAAATTTATTTAATCTCACATTTGGCTCAGTCATTTACATACTTTTTTCTTTTTGGCTTTTCATTCACCCTGAGCCCACCTGCATTACCCACCTCCCCTGAACCTAAAGCTTACTCTTACACATTTCTCCATGCCTAGAAAATCACTCACAAACATATGTGAATCCATGTTTATCCCTTATAAATACTTGGAGACATTTTGTCACTGACTTGTAAAAACGGGGTTCAATTTTACACATTTTTTCTACTTTGCTTTCTTCACCAAAGCAAGCATTGTGGAATTCCACTCGAGCCCACTAGCGTACCTTAATCTGACTCCCCCGTGGCTATATATGCTCTGTGGAATGATATGTTATAGTCCTTTCCTTCGTCTAATTTCCCAACTGATGGGCAATCATTTTAATTCTAGTGTTTGTTTACTTGGGTTTATTTTTTGGGTTTTTTTTTGACCATTTGAAACAACTTCATAACAAATATTCATGCTCTTCTGCCCTTTATATATTGGGGCTTTACTTCTAAGGTAAGAGTCCCCAAAGTGGCAGAAGTATTTTAAATTATAATAGACATTGCTAGATTGCTCTTCAAAAGAGCTGGAACAATTGTATGTTTCCACCAGTTGTGTGTGGGAGAGAGAGAGAGAGAGGGAGAATGACAGTGGGCATCTTTATTTCAATTTAAATTCCTGACTTAAAAAAAATGGCTTCAGTATAATATATGCAATGGGAATTTGGTAAAAACAAAACAAAGCAAACCTTAGTTGGTTACAGTCTATTACAACTTAATTTCTATTTTATTAGATTATAAATTTTTGCAAGTTCTATTAAATGACTCATTAACATTTATTGACAGTATCACATTTAAGTTGTTAATTTTATTGACATCCTTCTTATTACTATATCAGACCTGCATTCTTGGAATAATTCTTTCTTGGTCATCATACTATTCTTTAGGCATATTGCTTAATTCTATGTTATTGTTTTAATTATAATTTGTGTTAATATATTCATGACAAGACTGGCCTGGACTTTTCTTTCTTCCAATTAATTTTTCTTGGTTTTGGTGTAAAACATAACTTCTTCATAAAATAAAATTTGGGGGCATAGTCTTCAGACTGAAATATATTAAATAACACTGGTATACTGTTTAAAAGTTAAAACTAATAATGAAATCATTTGGAACTGGAGTATTTTTCTATCATAGATCTTTAATTATGTTTTCAAATTATTTAATAGTTATTACTCAAATTTTCTACCTTTTTTTTTCTTGAGAGGAAGGAAGAGGAGAAAGAAGCATTTTTAAGGAAGGGAGGAGGAAGGAAGGGAAGAAGAGGAAGAAGCATTTTATTTATTTTGGTTGTCCCTCCACCCCCATCTTGAACCTGGGTCCTTGGAGTTAGTTTACCTGATCCAAGCCCAGCCTGCTCTGACTTAGTGCCTGACCCAACAGGGTGCCCCATCAAGTCCTCTCTCCTTATTGCAATTTCCACAACTTGTATTTAGCTAGAAAAGTATCTATTTCTTCCATTTTTAAGAATGTTGATTTAGAGTTGCATGAGGTATCTTTTACATTATTTTAACTACAACTTTATGTTTTGTTTTAGTTCTCATTCTGGATCAGGCAATCATATCAGGAGGCAATCTGGAACAATGTGGCCATTTGTTTTCTTATATGGGTGATAGGGCAGCACAAGGAAACAAACTTTTCCAAATGCTGGGATGATGAAAAAACTTGAGACTTAATTTCCACGGCATTCATATGGAAAATTTCCATGGAAATTTATAGGAAAGAAAAGGAGATATTGCTGAATTAATTTGAACAAAGAAATCCTTCATTGATTTCTGCATGAAGCATTTGTGAATTTTAAGATGCATATTACGAGTAGCTCACCAACAAAATAGGAATTATGCACAATATACCCAAACTATACCACATTTTGTCAAATGCATGTTTTGAAAAATGAAGCTTAAGGAAATCTCTTCACCCAATGTCAGGCTGTTAATGTGTTGCTTAGCTTTGCCTTTTCAACACTAATAAAGGCAACAAAAATAATTTATTATTTTAACAAATATTAAGCAACAATTATTTATTTAAATAATTTATTATTTAATACTTCATACATTATTTTATATAAAGGCAAAGTAAATGCCTTTTTAACATTAAAAACATTCAATAAAGTTGTTGGCTAACTTAAATATTAAAAACATTGCTTTATTACTCAGAAAAGAGCCCAATAACACATGTTATAGCTTTTTATATGTATTACAGAAAAGTAGAGAAAAAGTAACTGGTATAACATGTTGAAGCTTAAAGAAAATTGACCATGTTATTACTATTATTCATTTTTGTATAGCTAACACCAAAAGGCAATGAGGTATTTAGAGTGGAAAAGTTTGGTGAATGGCATTCTATATACATATGTGCTTGATACTCATAATTTATATTAAATTCACATTTATAATTCTAAAGTATAAATAGTGCCTATTTTATGGCTCATTGTGAAACATATCATATATATCTCTGATTCTCTTTATATATGTTCTGATATCATTCCATTTTAAAACACTTTTAAGCTTTTATAAGTCAGTGACCATGCTTCCAATTTATAAAATACTTTTTATGATATTTTGTATCATGATTATAGCATGATGTCCCTTACAATAAAACACACTGCCTAAATGAATTAAATCAATGAGATTTCTAGTAATTATGAATTTACAAACAAAGAAAATGCATATCTTGCTCAAGGCTTTCCCACAATTATTAAGTTTTCATTCCTATATGCATTTTTCCTAGCATGAATTTTCTGATGTCTACTGAGGTTTGGCTTCTGGTAGAAAGCTTTGCCACATTCGTTACATCCATAGGGTTTTTCTCCCGTATGAGTTCTCCAATGTTTATTGAGACATGACTTTTGACTGAAGGATTTTCCACATTCTCTGCAACGATAGGGTCTTTCTCCTGTGTGTATTTTTCGATGCACATTGAGGTACGACTTCTCTCCAAATGACTTCCCACATTCACTGCACACAAAAGGTCTCTCCCCTGTATGTGTTCTCTGATGTTCTCTGCGGTGTGACTTCTGGGTAAAGGCTTTCCCACAAAAAAAACATTCAAAGGGTCTTACCCCAGTATGAATTCGCTGGTGTTTAATGAGGGTTGACTTATGTGAAAAAGCTTTCCCACAGTCACTACATCCATATGGCTTCTCTCCAGTGTGACTTCTCTGATGTCTAATGAATTCAGATTTATAGCAGAAGGCTTTTCCACACTCACTACACATATGGGGTTTCTCTGTAGGTGGAACTCTCTTGCGTTTATACACAAGAGAATTGGCTACTGCTGGTTTATATAAAAGTGCTGGGTTATGGTCGAAAGCTTTCTCACAGTGACTGCATTCCCAGAGTTTTTCTCCGGTAAGTCTTCTATCGCGGTTTGTATGTTCCAACAGTTTCCCGTATTCATGGTGCTCATCTTGTTTTCTTGAATAGTTGCTCTTAAAAGCAATCAAGTCTAAATTATGGTTCACATTTTTTCCACAAATGTCCCAGTTATTAGAGTTTTGAAGTGAAGGAAAAAGATCAGTACTTAGAAGTGATATTTTCCCAAACTTACTATAGTTGTGGCTTCTTTCCTTGGGCAATGTTTTCTTGCTGATGAAAGCACCCTGCCTCCAAAGCATGTCCTGTCGTCTTTTCCTTTGGACATTAATGTGCCAAATGTTTTCTGGAGAAAGTATAATGAACCTTTTCTCATGAATCTTTCTTAATTATGACCTGGAATAAAACTACTTGAGAAATGCCCTCAAAATGTAAAGGGTGCATTGTATAGGAATAGAGAGCACAAACCACAACTAAAGCAACAATGCAAGCAGAGTGCTATATGAGTAGAGAAGATTGAAAAGACTGGCACTAGTGGAACATGTTACAGAGTATAAGAAAACAATTTTGAAGATGGTGGGACGATATAGAACAGTGGTTTGCAAATACATTCTTAAAGGGCCAGAGAGTAAATATCTTAGGTTTTAGGAGACATATGGTCTCAGTCACAATTATTCAACTCTGCCACTATGTCTGTGAGAAAACAGACAGTATGTGAACAGAAGGGTATGGCTGTATTCCAATAAACTGTATTCACAAAAGCAGGAGGCCAACTTACTGACGGACGTATACTGATTCCTGTTTATAGTGGAAAGGGATTTAAGTGTTATAGAAACCTTGCTACTCAGTGTGTGATCTTTCAAGTGCAGCCTCAACTGAAAACTGCTATGTTCCTAGAAAGGCAGAACCTCAGCCCCAGTTCAGTCCTAAATCAGAATCTGCATTTTAATGAGTAGTGCTTCTGATTCTATTAAGAGCTGACAGGCACTGATATAGCAGTCTTCAGAGAGCTATATGTTAACTTACAATAAGAATGCAGGGGCTCTTTGATGAACTTGATAAAAGAAGAAATCAATAAAGTTAACTAGAAAATTTAAAGCAGAAATCAGGGAAGTTGTGAATTTGGAAAGGAAAACAAATGCATCTTTATTTTCACTAAGCTGTAACCACAAATAAGCATTGTGTTCAACTATGAATGTGAGCAACAAAACAGGTGTAAGCATTTCCTCTGACTTTGTATTGGTTTGTGAATCTGGTATTTTCTTGTCATGATAGTTGTTGAAGACTTCTCAAAATATGCCTAGAATCATCTCTACTTTGAGATCATGATAGTTATTAGTCCTGGTATTGTACCTTATTATTTAATATATAAATAAGAAAGTACATTACTATTATCACAGATTTTGAGAATGCATTATACTTTGATACTACAGTTTCTAATTTACTTTAAAATGACTGCATGGTAGTAATTGATTTCTTTTATAATCTATGGATCTAATTTTTTTTTTTAATGTAAAAAAGGCTTCCCCAGAATACCTAGAGAGTCCCATGGCACAAAAATAATTAAGAACCCCTGACTCAAAGACATTCAGGCAGGAGGCAATTTCAGGAGCTATCAGTGGAAAATGAAAAGTGTGGAAGGTGATTTAAAGTCACTTCTCAAAGAAAATCCAACAACAAAACCATTACATATGGATAGAACAATGAGAGAGGGTGGTAGTAGAGAAGTTTCAAAATGATCACATGGCAGCAAAGTTGTGGAAGGAGATGATGGGTGTGTGTGGATCAAAGGGAGGTAGTAAGTTGGAATACAGATGACTTCAGTGTCATCACATAAAAACCCAGGTGCAAAACTATGGAGATGAGCAATAGACTAGGAAAGTGGCGGAGGGGCCTAGATGCCACAAGGGGGACAAATGGACCCCAAGTGGAATGGGGACCTGTTGTGAGCATTAAGTGCTCTCAGGATGGATGCCTTATTTGAGTGAATTATTCCTGAGAAGAGAACCCAGTTTGGAAAGAGAAAGTGCAGCAGAAACTCAGAGGTAAAAGCTGGGTTATAGCCAGGAGAACGGAGGGTAAGAGAGCTGTTAGAAAGAAGGACTAGACAGTCCCTATGTTGTAGTTACTATAGAAAATTATGGAAAGTGGGAAAAGAAAAGCAGCTGATAGGTTACAATGCTTTCATCAAGGTTGATGAAACACAATTAAATGAAGCAAAATGCACTGCAGAGGGCTTAAGTGCTTGATCACTGGGGCTCAAATCCCTGCTCAGTTCCTTCCTTTGCTGGATGTTCTTTTTCTGTATGCTCACAAGTTTCTGAGACTCTGTGACTGTCTCCTCATTGGTACATGAGGTTAAAAAGGCTGGACACCTCATGGTTAGTTGTACGGTTGAATGTGAAGACACAGAGAGCACATGAGGACTCGCCAGTATTCTAACACTGCTGCTACTGTGACCACAACCACTGAAAGTGGGGTGACAGTCAATTCAAAGATACCTTTTCAGGGGAAAGCATGAAAAGGACTTGACTGTTTTGGGGGTTTTTATACTATTTAATTCAATTGTGTGGTTAATGGCATGAACAGATCTTCCCAGGTCTCTGGTAGAGAAGCAGAGGCATGTCTAAGAGTTGGTTACCACAAGGGTAGTTTACAGAGCTGATGGGATAGGAATGATGGTGAATAGGCAAGCAGGTGGAAAGAGAAAGGAGGAAGAAGCTCTTTTATTTTTATGTAGTTATTCACATTGGTTGTTCCCCCCAGAACCCAGGATGTGAACCCACATCCTTGGGCTGTACATGAACCCTTTGGAGGCAATAGAACAAACCACTACTCCACACAGGTGCACCTAGTTATTTTCAATATTAAACAGAAGTAGTTAAGACTGGCTAAGCATCAACTTCACCACTCAGCTCCCTGGTCACCTCCTCGCCAGTGTGAATCACTGCTTCCTCCTCTGTGACAAGGAAATAAAGGAAGTAAGGGAGATTTAAGGAATGAAGGGTAGGAAGCAAGGTGGCAGTATGGCAAGCAGGTCTGAGGCATTTCATCTAGAAAGTGTTAGGATAGACAATAGGAAGGGACCAGCAGGAATGGAAGAATCACAGTTTATTGGAAGAATGCCTGAAAGTGAAAAAGAAGGTATATGGATAACCTCAAAAGAGAGACCAAGGATTCTGGAAAAAAGGAGACGGTGCAAGCACACAGGGAGACGTTACATTGAAAGTAGAGGGAGGGGCAACACCGGGATGAGTGAGGTTTTAGGAGCATGAAGAAGACTGAAGCTGAAGAAAAATGACTCCAACTGTTAGCAAATCCCTATGACTCTGCAGGGAACCAAATTCAAAGGTGCCAGCCTCCCACAGTAGCCAAAGCATCCATGGAACTTTTGCTGAACTGATCACACTTACCCCGACAGGGGCAGCCCGAGCACGCCGCCTCACAGATCCACGGGGCTTCTTCCTGCTCCAGTCTGAGGATCACGTATGGTTTGCTGCCTTCATAACCTGTTCCAAGGAAATAATTACGACCTTGGGCTGAGCTTGATCTCCAGGGCCTACTGGGCAGCATTCAGGGTGTACAACAGACACGTTCTGGGAGGAGGCTGTACAAACACCTGGTGCAGATCCCAAAAGGACTGCGCATTCCAGGACCACTGAAACGCAAGCCCAGCCCGCTGAGTCACAACAGGACTGCAGACTGGGTGGCCAGATGCCTGGAGTTCAAATCCTTTCTAGCTCCTCTGTGTCTAGGTGGGTGTCACTGTCCAAGTAACTTACTTCTCTGCCTCAGTTTCCAAGCTGGTAAAATAGTGGAATTAACAGTACCTATCTCCTAATGCTCTTATGAAGATTAAATGAGCTAATATTTTTTTAAGTGGCTAAAACAGTCTTTGGGGCAAAGAATGCACCTGCTATTTCAGAGGCTCTAGGTACTTCAGTTACTTTTGGCAACTGAAAAGAGAAAGGTGATTTAAGCGTGATCCAGATGACATGATGGGGCTGTCCTTACCCACTGAGATGAGGTTACTGTAGGTCTCCAGCATCACGTCCCGATACAGGGCCCTCTGTGCAGGGCTCAGCCTGTGCCACTCCTCTTGGGTGAAGTCCACTACTACGTCCTTGAATGACACAGGTCTCTGCTGAAGATGAAATGACACTGAATCAAGAGGACAAAATGGAGGCAGGGTGAATGCTGATTCTTTTTTTTTTTTTTCAAAGGAAAGGTGCAGACAGGAATGAAGGTGAGCCAGGCAGGCAGGTAGCCAGACAGGAAGAGAGAGAGGAGGAAGAAGCCCTTCATTTTACTTAGGTGTTCATCTTGGTTGTTCCTGCTGGTCCAGGACTTGAATTGGGGACCTTGGGACGTACATGGAACAGTTCCCAGGGTGTACTAGACCACTAAGCCACCAGGGAGCACCCAGCTACTGACTTTTTTATGCTCAGAGGTCAGAGCTTGTCATGCATTTGTCTGTCTCAGACGCTGGGCAGGAAGTGGGATGGACGTGAGTCCTGGGTCAGGAGTAAGAGGAAACAGAGCTCAAGTCTCATGAGCCCTTAGTACCGAAGTGATAGTTAAAGTTGTCAAACTGGGACTGTTTCTGTTAGGTGGCAGGATGAGCAAAGGTCAGAGTCCCAGGAGACACTAATATTTAGTTGTCCAGTAGCAGAAGAGCTGGAGGATAGAGGAGAAACAGTCCAGCAAGGAGGTTTGACAAATCGTCAAAATACGCTGGCCAGGCAGGCCTCTGGGTTGGGCACAGGACCCAAAGTTCTCTAGAACCCTTTACCCTGGGACCAGGCAGCTGCTGACAGAGACCCACTGGTACTAACCTAAGGTCTCTTGTGACGTTAGGATCTAATAGTAAAATGTGTATTTGCTCTTCTTCCCTGGTTCCTGGCACAGAGCTTCTAAAACCTCTGAACTTCCAGCAGCAGTGAGAGGAATCTGTTATTCATAACAAGCTCCCATCACCTATACCAGTATTTATGCTAATGATGCGACTCCTGCAGGGTGGGACTGGCTGTCAGACAACCATCCTGTGACAGAGGGTTGGCACTCTCCGGCCCCTCTCGGGAAGGCAGAGGGACCAGAAGCGAGTTAATCACCAATGATTGAAGTGAATCATTCCTCCTTAATGGAACTCCATAAAAACCAGAGAGCTTCCAGGTTGGTAAAGGCACCCCAAAGTCCATGGGGACAGAAGCTCCTGTGTGTAAGACCCTTCTGTTTCCTGCCCGAGGGACCTCTTTATCTGGCTGTTCATTTGTATCCTATAAAGGGTAAGTCAGCAGGAGTAAGTAATGTGTTTCCCGGAGTTCTGTGGGCCATTACAGCAAAGTATCAAAACTGAGGAGGGGTCATGGGAGCCCACAGTGTACTGCTAGTCGGTTACAAGTTGACGTGACAACCTAGCTTGGTACATGAAGTGGGGCGCAGTCTTTGGTGGATCTGAGCCCCTCATGTGTGGGTCTGCACTGTGGGTAGCTATTGTCAGAACAGAAGTAAATGTAGGATACCCAGTTAGTGCCAGCAGAGAAGTGAGAATTGTGCAGTGATGAGGAAAACATATATTTGGTGTCCAAAGTTTTGTGAGTAGAGAAAACAGTCTTTCCTTTGCTACCTGTGTTCTCTCTTTAAAATTCTGTATAGTGAAGAATTTAGCTTTGCCCAGAGACAGTTGGTCTTTGTCCTCAGGTCCTGGGAGTTAAACCCTAAGTCCTCCCAAAGTCCTGCCTCAGAAGACTGTTTGTTACCTGGAGGCCTTGGGCCGCCACAGGTGGTCTAACACTGTGATTTCTGGTGGGGTCTTTGGGTTACCAGTGTCAGCTCCATCTCCAAAGAGAGATAAAGTCAAGGGTCAACCCTGCCCAGTGACTAATGCTCAAAGAAAACTGGAGGAAGAACTGGCCGTGGACTTACTTGCATTGTATCCAGATGCTGATCAACAACGATATCCTGAACCCAGACAGTAAGGATGTAATGTCATTAAAAAAAAACAAAACTGGCTACAAGGCTTTGGTTTCCTTGATAGCCTGACATGTATACTGTCCCAGTCACTGCTGGGAAAACTGCACCAGGAGAGGACAACTGGAAACTGTGTGTGGAACTCTCCTGGCCTGTTTCACAGGGCTTCTTTTCTTGGCAAATTCTAGCCTGTATCCTTTTGCTTTTATAAAGAATGATTAACATTCTATGAGTCCTGGTGAATTATCAAACTTGAGGGTGGGCTTTTGGGCTGCTTGGAAATTTACTGCTAGTGCCTGATAGATATGAGGCCACTGATGGCAAATCACATGGGGCTGGACTCTTTTGAGTTCAAACACTAGCTCAGGCGTGCCCTCCTAGAGTAGGGTTGGGTTTTGAACCCAGGACCTTGGGATATATGTGGGACAGCTCTGAAGGTGGGGTCTATCAGAACACTAGGCCACCAGGGCACGCCCTGTACCTGTTTTTTTGTTTGCTTGTTTTGTTTTTTAAAAAGGACATCACAGTAACTCCGGCACCTGCCTTGGACTTATTAAGCGGCATCAGCTCAACATTAGAAAAGAAAAAAAGCATGGTTCTAAGTAATAATCTCTAGGATATTTTTATTGAAAAACACACAAAAGGCACACCTGGTAGAGTAGCAGTTGTATCTGCTGCCTCTGGATGAGCACAGTCCACATACATCCCAAGGATGTGGGTTTGCACCCTTGGGTCAGGGGAAACAGCCAAGATGAGCAACTGAATAAAAAATTTAAAAAAATGCTTCCTCCTCCTCTTTCTTCCTGCCCGTGTGCCTACTTGCCTTCATTCCTGCCTGCACCTTTCCTTAAAAAAAAAAAAAAAAGAAGAGCAATATGTACAGTTTGTCTTGCATTGTACCTATGTGTAGAGAGAAGTTGGGGTTCTACCCAAACCCCCTTGCAGGATGAGGCACTTCTCCCAACAGCTAGAGAAATCTGGCTGCTGCAGGCTTGAGATCTTTTCGAGAACTGTCCTTGGTTAAAGGGAGCATTCTTATTTGAGGTTACGTCCCCTTCCCAGGGCAGACTACAAATAATAACTGACTCATTTCAGAATGCAAAGGTCTCCTTGGCTCCCCATAGGGCACACTGAGGGCCATCCAGCTTTCAGAGCATCTTATGATGAGCTGACACCTCTGTTCAACTGTTCCCTCTACCCAACCCTGCTTCCTTCTCTGCCTTACAGGTGTGCCAAGAATCTCCCCAGGAAACCTGTGTGCACACCTCCATTTCCAAGTCCATTTTCCTGAGAACCCAGCTTACTACAAAGTGTATATGCTAGAAATGTATATTTTTTTCTTGAACAGTTTCCCAAAGACAGGAAACTAGGTTACTTAAAGTCATACTTACCTGGTACTCAATCATTTTCTGCTGATCTTGGAAAAAGATCTGAGACCTGCGAAGACAGATGTTGGAGGGGTGAGAAGGATGGAAAAAGAGAACAGAGCTGTGAGGAAACAGGCCTGTTTCAGAACCTGCAAATCCCCCCTGTAAATATTGTACAAAACCCCATGCATTAAATTACTGTGGTGGAGGAATAATGCTGCCATTCAAATCAGAATGTAGATACATAAAACAGACCTTCCAGGAAGTAAAAGCTGCCACCTAGAAGAATTTAAAACTATTTAATAAAACAGCATTCTTAAAACTTAAACAACTGGTCTCAAGTATACACAGTCATGGTCACTTAATGAGAGGGATACATTCTGAGAAGTGTCATGAGGTGATTTTGTTGGAACGTAACATTAGCAATGTATTTTGTATGCTTCGTGGCCATGATGAACCAGTTAACACAAGATGATATCAAGTACAAAGGAAAACGGTGCTATCAAGAGACAAGGGCCAATGTATGAGGAGATGTCTGAGGCTGCTGCTAAAATGCCAAAACATTAAGATGGCTATGATGTCATTACGCAATAGGGATTCTGGAACCACCACTGTATATATCACCCATTTTGACAGAAATATCATTATGCCACACATGAATATACTAGAAAACAGTTTCTGTAACTCTTATGAAAATACTACAGAGCTCAAAGCTAAGTAAAATAAATAATATTAGTAAAATTAATGGTTACTTAAACTATGGTACAAATGACTGATTACTGAACGGCTAAACTTTATTATTCATCCAGAAGATTATTAAGCATTGTATTAAAAATAATTTTCAATGGGTAAGAACAAGTAACTGTTCCCTTTAACCAATATTGTTTGTTTGCTTGTTTTAGAGAGGAAAAAAGGGAGAGGAGGAAGAAGTTCTGTTAAGGAAAGGAAAGTGGAAAGAAACATCTTTATTTATTTTTGTTTTTTTCGCTCCTGCTCCAGGTCTCGAACCTGGGTCCTTGGATTTTAAGATGGTTGCGTGCCGGCATATCAGCCACCTCAGTCACAAGGGCACACCTCTCAGCCAACATGCTTAATTAAATAAACAACTGTAGGGATTAACAGGTCATAAAAGAAAAAGGGTAAATCACAGTTTAAAAACATAAATATTTTATGGTACACCTGAATGTTTAATGTTAGAACTGTGTTGAAATTATCAATAGGACAATTCATGACTTAAAAAATTCTATCTTTTGTGGCTGTTCTCACTGAGATAATCTGGGGCACTGTCACTCTGACTAGAAGACCCTGATGTCTGGTACCCAAATTCTAATCTTCACCACAAATTTTTCACTACAAATATCTAGAGGGCCTTGGAAAATGGCTGAGTTTACACGTGGAGCAAAGAATACAGGATGCACCTCTGGATGGTCCTCCTAAGTGTCAGAGGCAGACACTTCTTCAGTAGGTTGTTCCTGGCAAAAGAGCAGAGAAGCCAGCCTCAAAGGGTTTCCACCATGAAAGGAAGAGTGCTAATAGAAAACATGAGTATGCTGTGGCCAACAGTTCCACATGAATGCTTATATCCACAAAACTCCCATCTGTAAACACTATGAATGTGCTGTGATGTTCTAAAATCAGCATTAAATTTTTCTTATAGATAATTGTTCCTATAATTAGAAAACTATCTATAGTTCGGTATAACTCAGTTGAAGATACAGTGCCACATTATCTCATCTGACGGCTTCCATCTTTATTAAAAAGAAAATAGGTGTGTGGGCTGCCCTGGTAGAGTAGCAGTTAGGTCAGTCACCTCCGAAGGATGCAGGCCACATACACTTGGATTCAAGTCCCAGGTCAGGATACTAAAAAACAGTGTGAAGAACTAAATAAAAATAAAATAAAATGCTCCTTCCTCCTCTTTCTTTCTGCCCATCTGCCTACTCACCTTCATTCCTGCCTGCACCTTTCCTTTAAAAATATATGTATGTATACATGCATATGTGTGTATACACATATATACACACATACATGATTTACTGCCACAGAATAAACTCACTGATTTAGGTTTTATAATATATTGGATCATTTAATCTGATTTTCACAGTTCTATCACATTTCTGACAATTCATTTCTTTTCCTTTGCTCATTCTTAACCCCTCATGAGAGTACTGCGGAAATCTATCTGGCTCACAGTGGACCCTAGGGGTTTCCTCATGTGTAGATGGGTCATTTTCACACATGAGCTGACAACTCTTCCTCTTAACTATCAACCTCCCAAGACGTTTTCTTAAGATTTAAAACAAGTGAGCTCTGGTTCATGGTCTAACTCAACATTTTAAGCTTCTTCAGTTCCAAGATGCATACTTTACTTAAGTAGAACACACTATTACATATGTACTGATAAATACATGAGGGGCTAAGGGAAAGCTCCAACTAATACATGGAGGAGAAATGCTGTAATTGGAAAATCACCTTACCATAATAGTAACTGACTCAGGCAAGAATTGTCAATGGAGGTGCACCCCTGTGGCTCGGGTGGTTATGGTGCAGGCCAGGTAAGACCACGGACCTGGGTTTAAGACCCAGGGTCACAGAGGGCAGGGGAAGTGGAATAAAATGAAATAATTAAATTAAAACAAAAAACTTCCTTCGAAAAAGAAACATAATCATTAATTCACACAAACACTAGCAGATAAAGGTTATTTGCCTGGTCTTAAAATAAGATATTTATTGGCACACCCTAGTGGAATAGTGGTGGGCGTAGTCCACATATTTCCCAAGGACGTGGGTTCATGTGCCAGGGCTGGGGAACAACCAAGATGAACAACTAAATAAAATAAATATTGTACTTCTTTCTTTTCTCTCTTCAAAACTGCCTGCCTGCTTGCCTTCATTCCTGCCTGTACCTTTCCTTATTTAAAAAAGAAAAAGAGATATTTATTAACATGCTTTATTTTGCAGAAACCCGATGGACATAACCTGAACCAAGTAAGTGATCAAAGTTAACATTAACAGGAATGTGATAAACCAACATCATGCATCTCACATTTCTTGTGTGGTCTTCTGTCAAAAACATTCATGACTAATCAGGAGGAAAAATAAAAAAACTCAAATTAAGAAACAGACTATAAAAATAACTAATCTGTACTCCACAAAAGGTCAAGGTCAAAAGAGGCAAAAATGACTCGGAAAATACTCCAAATTAAAGGCATCAAAACATGACAACTAAAGACAGACAACTAAATACAGATTAGAATTCTAGACCAGAAAAAAAGAATAGTTATAAAGAAGATTACTGGGATAACTGAGGAAATCCAAATATGGTCTATGGATTATACCACTACAATAAGAGGAATAAGAAGGATCCTGTTTTAATAATAATACTGTTTCAATGTTAACCTTTCTGCTTTGATAATTACATTGTAGTCACATAAGAAAATGTCCTGTACTAGGAAATAAACATAAGAGGTAACAGGACATTACGTCTTCAAGTTAGTATTTGATAAGTGGTTTAGAAAAAAAATGAAAATGCACACATATAGAGTCAAAAAATAAAATTATTTGCACAAATAAAATGTTGGCAATTGCAGATTCTGGATGAAGCATGTAATAGGAATTTGGGGGCAAGTATATACCATTTAGAATATAGAATTTACTATTCTCGCAATTTTTCTACCGTTGAAATTATTTTAAAACAAAACAGAAAATCCTTGTTTGTGGAAAACTGAGTAAGATGGGAAGAGTTATGAATCACAGAAAGAGGTGAGTTGCTTTCCTAGATGTCAGATTGACTGTGAGGGAGAAAGGGTTCTCGGCAGCCCCAGCATGAATCTACCACATCTCCCAGAATACCTGAGAAAACTCCTTCCAGAATATCCTGCATTCCTTAAACTATTGTATCTTGGCTCCAGGGATCACAGGCCCTGTAGAGGCTCTTTTTTGGAACTTATCTAGATGCTTCCAATTTTCCGAATCATATCCTTTACAATAATTATTATTTTCTGATCCACAATTCTATTCTAGGATTACATGCTACATTTAACTCAGATTTCTTCAGATTCCTTTAATTTGGAAATTTTCTCAGTCATTTTTTTCTGAATCATTTACCAAATTTTAAGTTGCACATACAATTTATTCAGGTCTGTGATCAACGGTCAGACTCCAAGAACTAAGAGATTTGACCAGGAGGTTTTGAGATGCCCCTACATGCTGCCTGTGGAGAAGGGTCATCCTTAACTTAAGGTCACTAACAGGATCCTGACTCCAAGTTCATCCAAAACCCTCAGGGTCTAATTCATTGTGTATGTTTTTGGCTTCCAGAGGGAGGAATAGAAAACAGGCCCCCACAAATGGTTAAGCCAGGACTTCAAGTCAGAATATGTCCTGGTGTTTGCCTGGTTTGGGGATTTCAGACAAAACTTCTCCAAGGTATGTTTTAATTTTAGATGCTTTCTGATTCTATTTAATTCAAAGTTCAAAAATAGGCAAAGTGAATCCATTGTATTAGAATCAGGAGTGTTAGTAGGTACTAAATAAAGAAGACATGAAGGGCTAAAGATGATGTATATCTTGGTCTAGGCATGGATACATGGCTCTCTGTCATGTAAAATATCACTGTGCTGTTCCTTTACGATAAGTGTATGTATACTTTAACTCAATTTTCAAAAAAGTATTTAATAATCTGAAAAAAAAAAAACATATGTTGTAAATGAAATGAAACAGAATAATTCGGATTAAAACTTTAAAAAGTTTTTTTGGGGCACGCCCTGGTGGAGCAGCAGTTGGGTCAATTGCCTCTGAAGGAGCACAGGCAATATATCCCTGGGTTCAAGTTCCAGCCCCAGGGAGGAACAACCAGTGTAAACAACAGAAATAAAAATAAAATGAAATAAAGATGTTTCTTCAAAACAAAACAAAAAAAAAGGCATTTTGGGTGCATCCTTGTAGCCTAGCAGATAAGTCTGCCACTTCTGGCTGGCAGTCCACATACATCCCAAGGACTTGGGTTCCTGACCCAGGGCCGGGGAACAACCAAGATGAACAATTAAATAAAATAAATAAATGCTGCTTCTTCCTCTCTCCATGCCTGCCTGCCAACCTGCCTTCATTCCTACCTGCACGTTTCCTTTAAAAAAAAAAGTTTTTTCACAGAGTCACATATTGCCTATCCCCCAACGCCCCAAGGTATGAACGTGAATGTTTCATTTAATTAGAATTCAAACACAAGCAAAATAATTTCTGATGTTAGAAGCTGGGAGAATGGTTTCCTTTGGCAGGGTAGTGACTGGGAGGGGATATCACAGGGACTTTTAGATGCTACAATGTTCTGTTTTCTGATTTGAGTGCATTATCCAGGGGTGTTCACTCTGTGACAATTCACTGAGCTGGGTATTTGTGTAATTTTTTGGTATATATCTCGTAGCTCAATAAAAAATTAACATTAAAAATTTTTAAAGAAAAATTATTTGTTCCCAACCCTGGGATATAGTGTAGTTGATGAAAGAAAACAGTTAACAGAACAAGAAAACGCCCTAACTCCTAACCCAGGGTGACTACCTGCCTTGGATTCTGTCACTGAAAAACAAGGAATGTCTGCTCTAAAACTAAAACTTGATATCTAAGGCTTCTAAAAGATGTTACCTGCCTTACCTCTTAGTTTTCTTTGTTTCTTAAGATGTTACAGGTATTATCCTTCGTCTGAAGACTATATAAGGATTGAGAATAATAGTTCTAAAAACATTTAAAATATTATTTCAGCATTTCACCCTTTCATTAAGCTAGTGGTCAAAATCTTACTTCGATTTTACTTGTAATCAGTGTTATCTCTGGTCATCTTAATCATCATTCATTTGACTTTAATTTTAATGAAAAGTGGTCTCTAAAAGCAAGTTTTGTTTTTGTGGTTACTGTGGTTTTATCTTTAATGAACTGCTCTACTAAGACTTTATAAGGGATAAATTCATGAAGAACAAACATGCCATGCCTAAAAAACAGAGAACAAGGCAAGATATGAACACAGTAATTTCCAAATCCAGTTTCTTTTCCTGATATCATTTATTTTTTTCTTTTTCTCCCCCGTCGATATAACTGACATATAACATGGTGTAAGTTTAAAGTTTACAACATGCTTCATGTATATATCACAAAATAATTATAATAGGGTTAACACTTCCATCACCTCCTATTATTATTATTACTGTGAGCGTGTGTGTGTGTGTGTGTGTGTGTGTTGGTGAGAACATTATTTCTGAAATGAGCCCAGATAACACTATTTTCCAAATGATCTCAAAGTTTGCTCCATTAACCAAATCTTTTGCAATCAGTTTAGATACTTACTCAGTAAACTCTTTGTTTTCTAACCATAGACAAGGTCACATTCATCCTAGCTGCCATGGAGTTAGAAAAGATTTCTAGAAACCAGGCTCACTATTGGCATTCTGCCACGGAGGAACATGTCATTACCTTTGCCAGGAAGAACCTTAAAGGAAACATAAGAAACATGCATTAGATTCTTGGCAAGAGCACTACAACCCATATCTTTAATAACAAGTTACTTCAGAGAAGCTTAATACTTGATAACTTTAAAGCACTTTCATTAATGTGGAGAACAACAAAAAAAAATGGGAGGGAGGTTTCAAACAGTTTTGATATCAGCACTGGCAGTGAGGAATTGTACCCAACTGGTTGCTCATTAACTGGCTGAAAAGTATTCCCATTACATAGGGTTTCAGCACCAAATCCTTGATGACTCCCTCCCTAACCTCTGAATCTCACAGGCTTCCTCAACATCAATCCCCAAGAAGCCTCCCAATCATAGACATAAATGGTGTTCCCAATGTAGAATCCCCAAACCCAGTCAACTAAGAACTCTCATTAGTTCCCACATATTCCTAACGCATCTACACAGACACTGGCACTGACTCCCACACACCTCCGCCTGCTATCAAGGACGCCCTACAAGGCTCAGAAGCTCAATCACTTAACCCTTCCGTGCCCCCCTCTCTGACCCTGACCGGCGTCCATGACTGACCCAGCCGAGCCACCGTAGCGGTCCGTTGCCCATGCTATACAGGTCCTGAATTGGACTGTTTCTCATACTGACCTTTCCCATTTATCTTGGATCCACGCCCATAACCCGAAACTGATCACAGCCCCTCGTCTCTTCACTACACTGTAAGGTCTTCCCATCCCGAGCGGCCGGTGCGCAGACTCAGTCGCGCCTCTGAGGCTGTCGCCGCTCCCTGGCAACCTTCCAGAGAACAGCATTCTGGGTTTTCTTAACTTTAAAGGGCAGTATGATGGCCGCTCCCGTTTGCTGGGGACAGTCATGTTTCAATCTGTGCCGTACGGTTGCTTTATTAGAGCAGAGGGTTCGGCGGCTTTAGGGCGGGGAGAAACAAAGTGTGCCTGGGTTCCTAAGCGCGGATGTCGCTGCTGCGTTTAGCAGCTCAGATGCCTAAACCTCCAGTGACCAAGATGGCAGCGCCCTGACCTCGAATCGGCGCTTTGTCTCCAGCATCCCAAGCTGTGAAGTAAAATGGCCGCGTGCTTTTATGCCTCTGCTGACGTTCCGTGGGCGCGGCCATCTCCCAGGAGGCGCTCCCGTAAAGCAGGTAAAACTTTGCACTGAGGCTGCTCAGGGCCAGAGAGCAGCGTCCGCACCAGCTCTTCGCTAGACAAGCCTCAAGCCGCCACGGGAAGGGGCGTGGCTTCGCGGAGGGGGCGGAGGCGCGAGGAAAGGGCGGGGTCGGGGGCGTACTAGGGGCAGAGCCAGTTATTGAGAGAAAACAGATACTTTGTCTTTGTCCCAGAACCCGACCTGATGCAAGGATATGAGTGCAAGCAGTTTATTTGGCAGGTAGGAAATGGGGAAGTGAGACAGGTGAGGAATGGAAATCAATACAGAATCAACCAGTGAACAGATTACCCCTATGAACAATGGGGCCTCGGTCCTGTGGGGCACTTTGCGGGATTTTGTAGAAACTACCTCCAAGTTGTCCCACTTCAGAGTCGTTAGAGCTGAGATATTTATACATCATCACCTGCTCCTCATAGTTGAGAGCTACCGCCCTAGTATTTCTAACCTGCCTTATGGGCCGGTCTGAAGCAAAGTCTGGAGGTGTGTGCACGGAGCATCCAACCGTCCACATGTGGGAATGGTGAGTGGACAGGACGTGGTGGCGTACCGGCAAAATTTGCTAAAGACCTGCCTTTAATATTACTCCAGGCTGTGCGCTGCACGTCACAGGCACTGAAACACCTCTAGGAAAGGTTGCTTTGTCCTATTAATAATATAGTTTTGGGTTTTTTGTTTGTTTTTTTAAAGAGCGGCAAGAAGGGAGAGGAACAAGAAGCAAGTTAAGGAACAAAGAACAGGAGCGTTTTCATTTTTTTGTTTATTAATTTTTTTATTGTTATTCCTGCCTCCTGGTGGTGACCCCGGATTCTTGGGCTTTACATGGGCCACACCCCAGCCTCCAACTTCGCTTTAGCCTAATTTTTTTTTTTAAGTCATAATTCCAATTGGTCTTACTAACGTATAATAGCTGACTTCCAAAATGGCTCAGTAATTCTTACCTCCTAGTAGTCACCCCCTGTGTAGTCCCTTCCCACATTGTACCAGGGTTGGTCTGTGAGGCTAACAGAACAGACTAGAAGTGATAGCATGTTATTGTTGAGATTAAATTATAAAAACTCCTTGGTGTCTGCCTTAAAGTGTTCCCTCTCCGTGTGTATCTCTCTTGCCAACTTATTTTGGAAAAAGTTAATTACTACTATCATGAGGACACTGCCACAACCCACGCAGTGACCCATGTAGCAAGGAATTCAGATATGTGCCCAACAGCCAAGGAGAAACTGAGGTCTTCTATAACCAAGTGGGTCATCTTAGAAACCGATCTCCCAGCCCCAGTCAGACCTTATGACTGCAACTCCTGCCATTGGATTACCTGCAACCCAATGAGAGACTCAGAACCACCTAGCTAGCAGCTCCCAGATTGTTGACCTTCAGAAATTATGTTCGCTATTTTAAGCTACTGAGTTTGTGGTAGCTTATTTGTTTGCAGTCATAGAAGACTAATTCCACAGTAAAGTTACTATAATTGGCATTTCTTGATTCCTTAAACAAGTTTCCGAATTTTGAGACTGTTCTATCAAATCAAAGGAGATTGTTAGCGTTTTCTTTTCTTCCATAAGATGGAAAAATAAAAATCTAGGGTTCTGTTAGATTTAAAAATTTAACACAGTTTAACAGTTTTGCTTCATTTGAATGAATACAAGTTGTTTATGTGATTATAGGAATTCATAAAGAAAGAAAAATGACCATTTAGTGGCTAAACAAAACTAAACTAAAAGTAGAATTACTGTGTGATCCAGCAATCCCACTTCTGGGTAGCCATCTGAAGAACGTGAAATCTTTAACTTGATGAGCTTTGTATGCCCCTATATTTATTACAGCACTATTTACAATAGCAAAGGCAGGGAAACAACCTAAGTGCCCACTGATAGAGGACTGGATAAAGACAATGTGGTATACACAATGGAATACTACTTAGCCATGAAATGATGACATTTTGCCATTTACAGCAAAAGAGAAGGGACTCAAGGGGATTATGCTAAGTGAAATTAATCAGAAGATGGACAAATGATTTCACCTATTTGTGAAATATAAGAAAACAAAGTGAATAAATGAATAAACTAAAACATACCAGTGGGCTTAGACTATGACTAACAATGGGAATCAAGATGGGAGATGGGATTAGGGAAAGAGGGGGTTCAGGTGGTGGTGGTGTTTTTCTCTTTTTTAAATTTTTTGTATAATAAAATTACATTTAAAAAATCTTAAATGACTCTAGGGTCCCTGTTACATGCCTGGTCTGTTATTGGCCTGTTCACTTTTAGGCGGCTTTGATTCAGAGAAAGTGAACCTTAGAGGGAATTAAATGCTCTGATACATGTCATTGAGTAGCTGCTTGACAACCTGCTAGAAATACAGTCCTGCCATAAGCTTAAAATGGGAGGAGCTGGGAAAATTTAGAGAATAACATTAAACAGTCAAGGTGAGAGCAAACATATACAACAAACATGAGATCGGTATTGTCATCTCTATCCTACAGAAACTACATCAGAGAGATGAGATGTCCTGTCCAGAATCATTCAGCTGGTAAGTAAATAAAAAAGGAATTAGATTCAGATATGTCTATTTTATATGATGGTCAAGGATCATTACTATTCTTAATAAATTTAACTGAAAATTTATTAGAACTTCAATATATCTAAGGCTGAATTAGGGAACAAAGAGAGGACTGAGCTCTCCAATAAAAATTGACTACTCAAGGCACTGAGGTCTGGTTGGGGAAGAGGTAGCTAAGAAAAAAAGGAACAGGCACAAAAAGAATGTTTACAAATAGTACACACTCTAGGATTCAACTTATGTGAAGCTCAAGAATGAGCAAGAGCAATCTAGCGAGTTATAAATCAGAAAGTTGACTGAAGAGAATTTCTTGGGAATGACAAAATGTTCTACATCTTGAAGTAGTAGTTTCTTGAGTCCATATAATTGTCAAGACTCATTAAAACGAACACTTATGATTTGTACATTCATCTTATGTAAATGATACCTTAAATTTTAAAAGACAGGGTGTATTGAGTGATTGTGTGGGCCAGGGAACAGCGAGGAACATGAGAGAAGAAATGACAGAACTTTACCATAGTCTGAAAATATGAGACCCTGCGAAAGCCATCATCAGTACCTAGGGCTTAAGAGAGTTCCCCCTTGAATCACAGGAATTAGAGAAAGGAGTCTCCAAGGATTTGCAGCTTGATAAATTTAAGGTTCGGGCTAAACCAGTCCGCAATCACAGATCTTTATTCCCTTGGCCTGATGCCAATAGGTCTCAGCCTATAGAACCAACCATGGACACGGTCATCATTTTAAAGGGATTGAGGGCCCAAATTTGGCCTAAAAGGAGGCACATCCCTTTCACTGTCCCCTGACCTGAATAGTCCCCTTGCATGAGTGGAGACTCTTCTGGATCTACATTAGATGTGACTGTTCCCTGGATCAAGGTAGATCCAGAGAGAAGCTGGCATGAGCAGAGGTCACGCCCTATCCTGTTCTGAGCATGTTCACATGCATGCAAGGGCATGTGTGAGGTGAGAGCAGCAGGTGAAACAGGAGATGGGTGAAACAGGACTCAAAATGTATGTGTTTGGTTTGCTTTGTTTTTAAAGGAAAGGTACCAGTAGGAATGAAGGTGACTAGGCAAACAGGAAGGAAGGAACAGAGAAGAGGAGGAAGAGCTTTATTTATTTTTTCATTTAGTTGTTCACATTTGTTGTTTACCCTGTCCCCGGGTCTTGAACCCTGGGCTTGGGATGTATGTGGGACTGCTCCCAGGTGTACTACACCACTAGGCCACCAGGGCACACCCTGTTTTGTTTTTTAGGGAAAGGTTCAGATAGATATGAAGGCGAGAAGACAGGCAAAAAGAAAGAGATGGGAGGAAGAAACATTTTTCTTTTCTTTTAGTTCACACTGGTTGCTTTCCTCCAGGCCTGGGACTCAAACCCAGGGGTATGTGGCTTGCTCCTTCAGAGGCAGTTGACCCAACCACTGCTCCACCAGGGTGTACCTCAAAGTATAAATTTTTAAAAGTTAACCATTTTAGCTCTCACAGATAATCAAAGATTCATTTAACTTATTAATGAAGGAACTAGCAGGATTGGAAATTTGGTTCAAAGTAAATGTATATACGTAATCAGTGGAAAATAGTATCTTGGAATAGATTTTAAGGTTAGGCATGCTCTGGTGGAGTGGTGGTTAGGTCAGTCGCCTCTGAAAAGCAGAGGCCATGTACTCCTGGGTTTGAGTCCTGGATTGGTGGGGTAGCGGGTGGATAACCAGTGTGGACCACTAAATAAAAAAGTAAAGTGCTTCTTCCTCTCTCTCTCTGCCTGCCTGCACCTTTCCTTAAAATAAAATTTTAAAAAAGATTCTAAGGTTAGATACAAAATTATTTAATGTCCTACGGGTCAACAGAACTAAAGCCTTTAAGTAATCTTTTCCACGCACATTCAGTTTCCATTTATAACTGACAAATCTATGAAATGTATCTTCTATAAGTTAGCATCTGTCTATTTAATCTGGTTGCAAAAAAACAAAAAAAAAACAACCAAAGATATATTCCACTGGAGCAGTGGGTTCTCAAACTGGTGCAGTTTAAATCCCCAGGGCACATTTGGCAATATCTGAAGATAATTTTGGTTGTCATAGTAGGACTGTGGTTTGATCAAACAGTACTGACATGCAGTGAATGGAAGTCAGAGATGCATCCCATTCTGCAGTACAGAGGGCCGCCTTGCAGAATAAAAACTAATCTTGTCCAAAATGTGAATAGACAGTGCTGAGTTTAGGAAACCCTTCTCTTGAATGATTTGTTAGACTTTGGGTGGGCTCCTTAGTCCATCCTCTTAATATAAATTTGAAAAGGCACACAGGATGACACTAATGTTTCCTTATTTTCTAGTCTTTTAAAATAATTTTTCTCAACACAAAACTGGCAAAGACAATGATAATTGTTGAATCTGGGTAATGAATACATGGTGGTTAATTAATCTTTTCTCTCCATTTGTGAATATTTGAATTTTTCTGTATTAAAAGGTAAAAAGAAAACAACCGTAGATTCTGATCTTCTAACTTATGACTGGTGCCATGTACAAGGGACCACAGCTGAAAAATCATGTTTAGACATAATGGGTTTTTTCATTTTTGTTTTTGTTTTTAAAGGAAAGGTGCAGGTGGGAAGGAGGGAGTAGGTAGGCAGGCATGCAGGAAGGAAGAGGAGGAAGAAATATTTATTTTTTTATTTAGCTGTTCATCCTTGTTGGTCCCCACAACCCCCAGTCTCAAACTTTTGTGTCCTTGGGAAGTATGTGGACTATGCCTAGGCATAATGTTTAAGTCTAAAGATGTTCTTTTTTTTTTTTATGACTTGGCCCCGTACCTGCCCATCTGCCAAATTCAGTGGTTTTCAACATTAACTGCATCTTAAAATCATTCAAGAGATTTTAAAAATTTCAGTGATTTTGGCATAACTTTGTGGCCTAGTGGATAAGTCAAACACCTCCAGCTGGCACCCAAGGACCTGGGTTCATGACCTGGAGCCAGAGGGGAGCAACCAAGATGAACAACAAAATAAAACAAATAAATGCTTCTTCCTCTTCTGTCTCCCTGTCAACTCACCTTCATTCCTGCCTGTACCTTTCCTTTAAAAAAAAATTCAAATTCCAGTGATTGGGATTCAGCAATTTCGGTTTTATTTTCCTGGGGGTAGGGCTCTTTTTTTCTTTTTAAAGTTTATTAGATGTGGGATATTATGAATTCACAACCTGAATCAATTAAGAAAATTCTCATGATGAACTTGGTTTGATGTAGGCTTGAATGGGTAATACCTGACAGGGCAAATAAGGATCCATGCTGGAGGAGGGCATACCTCTCTTATATCTCTACAAATCATTTTTTTGTTTTAGAGAAAATGACCAGCAAGCAGTCACAGACAACCAGCAATGCAAGCAGACAGAACCATAGGAACAGACTCAGCTGAAACAATAGAGTATAAGTAGTTTCATCTAAACTGAGCAGCTTTGGAACAGCGATATTGTTTGAGTTTGTGTTCAGGGCCAAGAGAGTCATATTCCACAACTTTGAGGTCATCAAACAATATGAATGAACACATTATAATGATGGCTAACCCTGCTTGTCATTGGTAGGTAAATAACATTGTATCACTTATTTCCCATAGATCATGCCCCCTTCAAGTCTTTATAGTTGTCTCTGCTTGGGTTGTGGCGTTTATTTCCCACTATATAATCTGTATGTCAAGTCCTGCTGGATATTGTTTATTCCCGATCATCACTAATTTCTACCTTTTTATATGCCCTTACCTGTGTATCAAGGACTGAAAATCTAAGAATTTAACTTCCTAGACTGCTTGCTACCAAGGCTTTCACTACAATCTAGTTACTGCTGAAAAGATGCTTTCATATAAGATTTAGAACTAAGAATAAGAGCCCTTCCTCTTGCAATGAAGTGTTGCATGGACATAAGCAAATAGAATTCATGGTGGACTCAATCACTAGCAGTGTTGACAACACTTTCCTGGAATTTCTGACATCATTTAGATCATCAATTAGATCAAAAAAAAAATTGCAGTTTTATTAGTGTGACATTAAAGCTGGTGGCAACCTCCTGATGATTCTCCCTCCAGCCATTCCAAAGACTTTGGAAGCATATATTCCCCTTTATTAAATATCTTCCAACTTGAAACACCTAGATTACCTGTGGAGATTTCTATTTTCCTGCACTGAATTCTGGTTGATAGAGAGGTTTTCACTTCTTCCATGATAACTGATTAATTCATAGTACAGTCCAAGAATGGGCCCATTACTTCTATATGGTCCTTCCACCTTTCCTGTCACATTACAAGGAACAGCTATCACTGAGTAATGGGACAGAATCTGTTCTGGGCAGCAAAGTACAGAAGGTCCTATAGTGTATCACTTAACTGGCAATGTTTTTATGTTGAAGTAATTTCCATCACTTTTCCTCCTCCTTTGAGAGTGATGGTAAAAGTGATGAACTTTGCAAAATAGATTTGCAAAAAAATGAGCCAGAATCTCAGATATATTTGTCATAGCTGAAGATTCTTTGTTAGGTCATATAGCTTACAGACAGAAACTGCATCTTTGTTATGAACGAGACAGGAGTAGACATAAACCTACTTTACTTACTGGATTGGGACAGTGAGCTTTGAAAGTATTTTAAAAAGTGACCATGCATTTGGAGAAGTAGAACTCACTTACATAGTTTTGAAACAAAATTCTTTCAGGGAACAGATGGATGATAACTGATTAGATCAAAACAACGAAAAAAGGAATCTCTCACACTAGTTGGCCCTTTCCTCCTAGGACTCAAACCCAGGGGTATGTGACCTGCGTTCCTTTGGATGTGATTGACCAAGCGAAGAAGGAATGTGACTGGTGGGAAGAGGGGCCAGGAGATGAAGGTTTCTGAGTCCCAAAATGATAATATGAACCCAAAATTCATTGACTTATGAGACTAGTACCTCACTTAGACATAGTAATAAAAAAAAAAAAATAAATAAAAAAAAAAAAAAAGCCCCAATCCGGGATTCAAATCCAAAGGAGCCTCCATTCTTAGAATAACTTCCTGGAAATGGTAAAGCTCTTACATCCTCCACCTATACTGGGGTATGGCAAGGAGGGCCAGGCAATGGTGGTCCTGGCCAAGGAAAAATGCTGTCTACTGATTTGAGCACATTGGTGAGTTCCACCTTCTTACTTCCCACAGGGACTACTCTAAAAGCTCTACTCAAGGGAGGCAATACCTATTAGAGTACCTCTCTTGCAATTCTCCTTCCTGCTAACCCCTTCCATTTTTAAAAACTGTTTTGCTATTTCACTGCTGTAACTTTGTTTTACAAATTAAAATGAACTCGTGTAGTTCCCCATATGTACAGTTTCCAAATTCCTCGGATATATGTCAACACATCCTGCCCTCCACCAAATCACCAAGTGTTCTTCACCCTTGTCTAGTGGGCTTTGCCACCACTTGCCCCCTTCCACCACCCCCATCCCATTCTCTACTGGTAATCTCAGTTCTATCTCAAGTGAACAGGGTGAATTTTGTTTCATTTGTTCCTTTGTTTTGTCTATTCACATTCTTCTTATGAGTGAGATCATCTAGTATCTATCTTTCTTCTTTTGACTTGTTTCACTTAGCATCATCCCCTCTAGTTCCATCTATGTTGATTCACATGACAGGATTTCATCTTCCTAAGGGCTGTGTAGTATTCCATTGTATATATGTACTACATCTTCTTTATCCATTCATCTGACCTTGGGCACTTAGGTAGTTTTCAGTTCTTAGCTATTGTGACTAGCGCTGCAATAAACATGGGGGTACATAAATCTCTGCGGATGAGTGTTTTTGTATCTTTTGAAGTGGGATGGCATAGAGGGCTTCCATATTCAATTTTTTGAGGAATCTCCATACTGTTTTCCATAGGCATCCTGTTCCTTTAGAGACCCACACCTGGTCACTGACACGAGTCATTAAAGAATACTGAGTGTGTCTACCTGAAGCAGCCAATCATCTTTCAAACAACAGGATTCTGCATAAGGAAACTGGCAGGAAGCTACCATGATACTAAAAGAGCATTGGTCTGGGCTTCAAGGCCCCCAAAGACGCCATCAAGGGCACCAACATGGACAAGAATGCCCCTTTACACGTACCATCTCCATCTGAGGGTGGCCCTGTCTGGCGTGGTCACCAAGATGAAGATACCCATACTGCTATGGTACAGACCATATAAAACTCAAGGGATCTAGGTTTCCTGGGCGGGTAGCGGGGTGGGTAGTAGACACATACACAGTTGTTTCCATTAAAAATTGCTTAAAGAATGAAAAGACAAGTCACAGAATGGGAGAAAATCTTTGCAAAGCATTTCTCTGATAGAGGACACACACACACACACACACACACACACACACACACACACACACACACGGAATGCTTAAAAATCAGCAGTAAGTAAACTGAAACCCTACTTTTAAAACCAGTCAACAGGCTTGAACAGATACTTCACCAAAATAGTTATGTAGATGACAGATAAGCACATGAAAAAAGATGCTTATTTTTAGCCATCATGAAAATGTAAATTCGCCCACTCTGGTGACTTAGTGGTTTGGGTATGTTCATATACATTCCAGTGACCTGGCTTCAGGACCAGGCAGTGGGGTGGGGATGTGGGGGGAGATAGGGGAGCTACCAAGATGAACAATTTAAATAGTGTTTTTTCCTTTCTCTTCTGCCTGCTTATCTCTGCTTACCTTCATTCCTGACTGCACCTTTCCGTTAATAATAATAATAATAATAATAGTGAGTCTTGAATGTTGGAATGTCTGTTTAACCCATGGGCTACAGAATAGATGTTGTGTTAGCACAAATGATAGAAGCATTAATCTCCTTGTACATGTCCATCAGGCTCTTGCGTGACCAGTTGCCTTGTCAATGAGCAGGGATATTTTGGAAGGAAACTTTTTTTCTGACAACGGATGTCAACAATAAGTTTAAAATATTCAGTAAACCATGTTGTAAACAGATGTTCTGTCTTCAAGGCTTTGTTGGTCCACTTAAGGAGCACAGGTATATAATTTTAGCATCATTCTTAAGGATTCAAGTGTTATCAGAGTGGTAAGTGAGCACTGATTTCAACTTGAAGTCACCAGATGAATTAGCTTCTCATAGGACAGAAGCTTGAATCTTGGTATTGATTTCTTTCTACCTGAAAAAATTCCTACCTGGCATCTCCCAACAGAAGGCTGTTTCATCTACATTCAGCATCTCTTTTCCAATGTAACTACTTTCATTAACTATTTGTTAAATCTGGACCATGTGCTGCTTCACCTTTGCTCTTTTATGTTCTGGATGGTTTCTCTGTTAAAATGTCTTGAATCAATCCTCACCAGCTTTAAACTTTTCTTCTGTAACTGCCTCACTTTTCCCAGCCTTCTTAGATTGAAGACAGGATCTTGCTCTGAATTAGGTTTTGGTTTAAGGGAACCTTTTGACTGGTGTGGACTTCTGTCCAGACCACTAAAAATTTCTTCATCTCTGCTATAAGCCTATTTCACATTCTTATCATTTGTGTGTTCAAGGAGTAGCACTTTTCCCTTCAAGAACTTTTCCTTTGCTTACATAAAACTTAGCTAATTGTTTGGCACAAGAGGCCTGGCTTTCAGCCTTTCTGGGCTTTGAACACACATTTTTCAATCAGCTTAATCATTCCTACTTTCTGAGAAATGTGACTCTTTCACTGGAACACTTAGAAGCTATTGTAATTTATTGACCTAATTCCAATATATTTTGTCGCAGGGAATAGGGAAACTTTAGGAGAAATGACTTGGTGGTGGCACTCTCAGAACACACATTTATCTGTTACGTTCACTGTCAAATAAGCAGCTCATAATAATTACAATAGTAAGATCAAAGATCACTGATCACATATCACCATAATAGACCAGTAGACTTTCTCAAACACAGGGTTGCCACAAACCTTTAGTTTGTAAACATCATGGTATCTGTAGCAAGCAATAAAGTGATGTGTGCCCTAATTTGGATCTTTACATTATATAAAGACATGCAGCTATTTATATAGCAGCAATTTATCTCATAACTGGGCAATAAATAAATCATGAAATATTTACATTCAGTTAAATTAAGTTAATTTTATAGCTTTTTTGATAATTTAATGTTTATATATTGAATATTTTAAATGTATATAGTATATTTATAGTATTTTCATACATTTTAATTTGTGTAATGTATTTGCTACAAATCTAAGAAGCAAATTGATCTTCCAAGGTCTTCTCAGACATATGAAGCAATCACGTGCAAATAGTGTCTCAGCAGGCCCTGATGGAGTAATGGTTTGGTCAACTGCCATTGGCCAGCGTAGTCCGTATAATCTATAGGACCTAGATTCACTTTCTGGAGCTGGAAGAACAACCAAGATGAACAATAAAATAAAAGTGCTTTTTTCTCTTCTCTTCTCTCTTCCTGCCTTCCTGCCTTCCTGCCTCTGCTCACCTTCTGTCCTGCCTGCCTGCAGTTTTTCTTTAAAAAATAAAATAACCTGTGTGCTTTCGGACTCTGAGTATAATCCATTACAGGTCCTGGCCTACTTTTTTGATCTGGCAGATTTTCTTACCAGGGGCCATACAGGCCTCAGCCCTGATTGATGTGGGACTTCAGGTGCACTTGAGTTCTTCCAGATATGTCTGGCAGGTATGCCTTGGTGGAGTAGTGGGTAGGTCTGCAGCCTCTGAGCATAGTCCACATACATACAAAGGACCTGAGCTTGTATTTGGGGGCTGGAGGAACAACCAAGATGAACAACTCCATAAAGTTCTTCCTCCTCTCTCTTCCTGCCTCCATGTGTACTTACTTTCATTCCTGACTGCACCTTTCCTTAAAAACGAGAAAAGGAATTTTGGATAGTGGGGGAACTATTCTCTCTGTAGTTTTGATTACAGATTGTATGCATTCATCAGAACTCTCAGAACTACACACAAAAAGGATGACTTGTTGGGTATAAATTAGAATTCAGTAAGTCTGACTTTAAAATATGTCAACTGCAATATTACGATATAATAAAGGAAATAATTGTAAGTTATTTACAATAACATGTTTCCTCTGTGAGGTTTGGGCACAGCCATGCAGTTTGGTCATATGCTTAAGTCGACCAACTTATAACCAGTAACGATAACTAAAACAGAACACTGTCATTAGTCTACACCAGCCTTGCTCCCTTCATGTGATCCTTAAGTCACTTCATCCTCCATAACTCCATCTTACAGGTGAGACAGTAGTCAGGGAGGAGGTTGCTGGGCTGCCCAGAGTCCCCTAGCAGATCAGTGTTGGCATTAGAATTTGAATCCATGTCAACAGCTTTTAGCATTCTGCTTGCATCACTCCTTGTGCAGTGAATGGTTAACTTGACTTGTGATCTCCTAATCTTCCCAGATCCTACCATCCCCCTCTGGCTCAAAAATTTCCAGAGGGATCTATGAGGCTAGGACCTCATCCTCATCTCTCTCCCACTCCCCAGGACTCCTATCCGTGCAGTGGGAAAATGGAGAAGCAAGGCTGAGAACTTGCAGTAGCAATACTGTGAGGCCTCATGAAATAGTGGGAATGAACAGATAGTAGTGGGGACCATAAGAAAACATCAGATACTATCAGGATTTAATGGGTCACAGATACATTAGTGGGTTGTCAATGGACATTGCACTGATTATTAGTTGTAGTCCTACAGAGGGCATAGTAGACTCCAATAAAATGCAGATAACGTGGAGTTTTTGGTGAACTGTCATTGCCTGTACACTAAGGCAGGGAAGAAGTTAACCATACACACCAGTATTCAGAGAGGGTACTGGGATATCACTACATGCTGTGTTGAGGATGGTTACAGACTCTGCTAGGTAGGTAACGAAAGATAACTGATCATCATTGTGATGACAAGTAATGGAGAGGTACCATAAGTCATCATTCTAGAGATATGAAAGTATCAGGAAATAATATTAATAGTTGTACTAAGTGGGGTATACCACCATTTTCTACTCTGAATAGAAAGTGGTCATCAGTAACTACTTATGTAAATGTGGGAATATAAAGGTTATCAGATTTTGTTGCAAACGGGGTGAAATAACAGGCATTATGTTGAGGGTAATTGTGGAAGAGGTAATAAGAACATTGCCAGACACTATTTCCTGTAATTAACAAGGGGCAACAAATGTATTTCCAGAGCAGGGTAAAGGGTGGATAGTGGATAGTATCCAAACATCATGCTGAGTTAAGGAGTAATGGGGGTCATCTTCAATTCACAGTTCTTCCAACTCATTTGCCTGCCTTAATAACCTAACCTTCACAATAATAACAAATCAATAACTCATTTTAAGGTAAACCCCAATAAAAGTTCAGTCTACTCTATCCATCTTCATACCATTTACTCCACAATGTACCTCAAACACATCAGTTCAAGTCCTGCCTCAGAGCCTTTGCATTCACAGTGCCCTTAAAAAGAGCTGTTTTTCATTATCTACATATGACTTACTCCTTCATCATTCTTCTTCATGGAGAACTTTTCTGTCCTTCCCTGCCCCTGGAGACTCAGAGAAGAGCAGACCAAGGTGACCTAAAAATCCTTGCCTCAGACGCTTTCCTGAGAGTCACAGTTCACAATACACTGGGGGTTATAGGAGGGTCAGTAAATACTGCTTGGGAGACAATATGGCAGTCAACAGATATGGTGATTGGCATTAATGAATGAGCAGTCATAATACATTATGAGAGTCAAAGGATAATGTGCTGGTACCCTGTGGCTCAGGCAGTTAAAGTGCAGATATAAAGTCCATAGACCCAAGTTTAAGACCGAGGACCAGGGGTGAAAAAAAATTAAACACAAATAAAAAAAAATTTTTTTCATTAAAAACAAGATAGTGGGCTAGTGATTTATACACTAATGGTGACTAATAAGGGGGTTACAAATCATGATGCTAGAAGATAATGGGGACTCAACATATACACTATCTGTATACATAATTTTATTGTGATTTTTTTCACATAAATCCTCAACAGTAGATTTTAATTCGATTAAAAAAACACCCAAAACTGTTACATGATGTGTTCTGCAACAAACATCACAGAACTTGGGGTTTGTTACTATCATATTGTATATGTCATCTTGTTCCAGTTATCGGCACTTCACCTAGTCCAAAGTAAACAGGGTAATTATTAATATCATTCTATTGTATTTCCTAGGCAGAATTTATAATAATACCACATCTAATTTTTCCTTAGCAGCTTTCTTCTACTGTATCAAATTGACAAAGTTCTTTCTCAGTACGAAGACCTTGAGATTTATTGAGTCTGGTTACAATGTGGAAAGGGTTCCCTTAATTCAGGACCCTCTCAGAGGTCTTTTACAGAGTAATATATGACGTTCCTTTGTGATAGTTCTACCTATAGTATGTATATTTTTCTGCTGTATGAATTTTATAAGAAAATACAATCAAACCTTATCTCAACTGAGATTTTCTTATGTTGTTATCTCTCAAGTGTGAATACTCTGATGCACATTGAGCACTGATTTCTGAACAAAGCCTTTCCCACAGACTACACACTTGTAGGGTTTGTCTCCAGTGTGTGTCGTCTGGTGTTTATTCAAATTTGACCTGTCAGTGAAGGCCTTCCCACACTCAGCACACACATAAGGCTTCTCTCCTGTGTGAATTCTCTGATGCACTTGGAGCTGTGATTTCTTGGTGAAAGATTTGCCACAGTCACTGCATTCATAAGGTTTTTCTCCAGTGTGAATTCTATGATGTATAATCAATTCTGACTTCTGTCTGAAGGTCTTCCCACATTCGGAACAGATGTAGGGCTTTTCTCCAGTATGAGTTTTTTGGTGTTTGCTGAGATTTGACCTGCCACTAAAGGCTTTTCCACACACAGCACACACATAAGGTTTTTCTCCTGTGTGAATTGGTTGATGCACCAGGAGCTGAGATTTGGAGGTGAAGGATTTCCCACAATCACTACATTCATAAGGTTTCTCCCCAGTATGAATTCTCTGATGAGTAATGAAGTTTGACTTCCGGATAAAGGCTCTTCCACATTCAGTGCATACATAGGGCTTCTCTCCTGTATGAATTTTCTGATGCACAATGAGTATCGACTTTTGGTTGAAGGCTTTTCCACATTCATGGCATTCATACTGTCTCTCCCCAGTGTGAATTTTCTGATGTATATTAAGGTGTGACTTCTGGGTGAAGGCTTTTCCACAGATATTGCATTCATAAGGTTTCTCTCCAGTATGAATTCTTTGATGTGTAATCAAGTCTGACCTTTGTGTGAAGGCTTTCCCACATTTTGAACATATATATGATTTCTCTCCTGTATGAGTTTTCTGATGTGTGATGAGATTTGACCTGTTGGTGAATGCCTTTCCACATTTGGTGCACATGTAAGGTTTCTCTCCTGTGTGAATTCGTTTATGCACATGAAGTTGTGATTTAGAAGTAAAGGCTTTTCCACAGTGACCACATTTGTAAGGTTTCTCTCCTGTATGAATTATTTGGTGTGCAATCAAGTGTGCCTTTTGGATGAAGGCTAGCCCACATTTCAAGCATACATATGATTTCTCTCCTGTATGAATTCTCTGATGCACTGTGAGTGCTGATTTCTGAGTGAAGGCTTTTCCACAATCACTGCATTCATAAGGTTTTTCTCCAGTGTGAATTCTCTGATGTATAATTAACTCTGACCTATATGTAAAGGCCTTACCACATTCAGTACATATGGAAGATTTCTCTCTTATTTGAACTTTTCTGTGAGTTAAAAGGTTGGAACTATTGCTGAAGACCGTTCCATATTCATTACATACAAAAGGTTTCATTCTTGTGTGAATTCGCTGATGTACCTGGAGCTGTGACTTGGAAATGAAGGATTTTCCACAGTTACTGCATTCATATGGTTTTTCTCCAGTATGAATTCTTCGGTGTGCAATTAAGTGTGTCTTCTGGATGAAGGCCTGTCCACATTCAATACATATGTAGGATCTCTCACCTGTATGAATTTTCTGATGCATTTTGAGTGTCGACTTTTGTGTGAATGCTTTGCCACAATCACTACATTCATGATGTCTCTCTCCAGTATGAATTTTCTGATGTATACTGAGATCTGAGTTATAAGAGAAACCTTTCCCACATTCACTGCATTCATAGAGTTTTTCTCCAGTATGAATTCTCTGGTGCCTGAAGAGAGAAGACACTTGGAAAAAGGCTTTTCCACATTCACGACATTTATATGGCTTCTCTCTAGTATGGGTTTGCTGATGTGTAATGAATTCTGGCTTCTGTACAAAAGCCTTCCCACAGTCAATGCATACATAGAGTTTTTCTCCTATGTGACCTTTTAGATGTACCTTGATTTGTGACTTATGAGTAAAGACTTTTCCAAATTCCACACATTTATAAGATGTCTCTCCGGTATGAATTTTCTGATATTGAGGAGCTTGTTTATAGGTGAGGATTTTTCCATATATGTTGTAACCCCACAAATTCTCTCCTGTTGGATTATACTCAGTATAGGAAGATATTTTACTATATTCAGTAATCTTATTGTTCTTTGATGAATTGTTTCTATTATGAGTGAGTAAATCTAAATTATGCTTCAAAGCATTTGCAAATGAGTCACACTGATGGGGCCTTTTAGAGTAAGGAATGTTTGGATTTACATGAATTATTTTTCTAATATCCTTATATTCATAATCCTTTGTGGTCAGTATTTTCTTGACAAAAGCAACATCTCTTAAAGATTTGTCTTCTCTTTGCTGATAGTGCTCTATCTGTTCACCAATCTGCCACAATTCTAAAGTGAAATATAACAAAACATTATTTGTAGTATCACCATCCCTCTCAATGTAGAAAGAAGCTATTTCAGAAATTCTCTGATGTGAAGTTTGACACCCAAACTCCCTCTCAAAAAAGAATGCAGAGATGATTTTAATTCAAACAGCAGCTAACAGAAATTAGAGGAGCGGGCCATATGGTTCGTCCAAATAGAACACAGAGAAACGGATAAGGGTAAATCATCTGATGAGGAAATTGGTGATACTGGTGATAGGTAGAAAAACACAAAAAACAAAATACATAGTGCAGTAAAATTTATATAAACTAATAATATATATTACAAGTCACTTTAAATTTTGAAAGAAAATGCATGAATTAAAAAATAAGTTTTCACACCCTGGTGACTTAACAGTTAAGTCTATCTGCCAGACACAGGCAACACACACCCCAAGGAGCTGGGTTAATGGAGCTGGGTTAATGACCCAGGACTGGAGAAAACAACCAAGATGAATAACTAAATAAATATGCTTCTTCCTCTTTTCTCTTCCTGCCTGCTTGCCTCTGCTCACCTTCATTCCTGCTGCACTTTTCAAAATAAATAAATAAAACAAGCTCCCAGGTGTGCCCTAGTGGTGTAGCATATGGGTCGATTGCTTCTGGCTGAGTGTGAGAATCTAGACCCAACCCAAGGACTTGGGTTCACATCCTAGGGCCAGGGGAACCAACCAAGATTAACAACTAAGTAAAATAAATAAAAATGGAATGCCACTTCCTCTCTCTTCTTGCCAGTCTGCCTACTCATTTCATTCCTGTCTGTATCCTTCCTTAAAAAAAAAAAAAAAAAAAAAAAAAAACAACGAAAAACTCAGTTTCTTGGTGCACCCTGGTGGCTTAATAGTTAAGTCCACAGCCTTCAACTGGCATAGTCCACACACATTCCAAGGACCCAGGTTCATGACCAGGGACTGGTTGGAACAACCAAGATGAACAACTAAAATAAAATGCTGCTTCTTCCTCTCTTTTCCTGCCTGCCTGCCTACTCACCTTCACTCCTGCCTGTACCTTTCCTTTAAAATTTTTTTCCTTTGCAACTATGTTTGGTGATGGATGTTAACTAGACTTACTATGAAAATTTTGCAGTATATACAAATATCAAATCAATATGTTGTCTATCTCAACCTAATTAATGGTAAATGTCAATTGTATCTACATTTTAAAAAAATGTTTCCATAATGTAAAACAAATTACCTATATAGAGAAATAAGATGGATGTGGAGAAAAGAAAGATAATGGAATAAATTGGGAAAAAAAAAAGAGAATTCTTACCCAGATTGATGATAGTGTGTCCTGAATAAAGACCATGGTTAGACTCAAACTTTGTCATGTGAAGTACAGAAATAAAACAATTACAAAAATCAGTCAACCAGCCAGAGAACACAGTGTGAAATCACTCAAGCAACACTGGAAAGAAATAACAGAAAGGTACGTCTAAAGGTTAAGTGACAGCAAAAGAGAAGCTGGTTGGATAGAAAATTCTGAGCATCTCAGAGTGAGAGGGAAAGAAATAAAAAGAAATGAAAGAAGACTAGCAGGAGTGGGAGTATGTGGCATATAGTAATTTTGAAAGAAAGCAGATTCATAAATGCCTGAAAACAAAGAAAAAAATTTGGACAATGGGGAAGATAAAAAGAAAAATGTTATACAATAGGGGCCTAATCAAGAAAAAAAAAAAAAAACTTTAATGGAGCAAATTGGCATGTGACCTAGAATCCAAAAATCCTAGAAAGAAAAGGGTCCTCAAGCAATACAGAAAATTTAGAAACTTCCAGAAAAATCATCTCACTACCATTTCAAAGATATCATTCTTTCCCAAGAGAGCTAAGACTTATTGCTTGGTCTCTCATTTGTCTGGATCACACTCACTCACCTGGACAACTCCAATGTGGGCTCTCATCCTGTAATGACCATGGTTCGTTTCCTTGATCCAACATGAAAACCTGTGGTTCAGGAACCTGATAGCCTGTTTGTAAGAAAAGATGAATGACTGACTGGGTCTTGCAATTTATTTTTTGGAGTCCACTCAATAAAGTCTTGTGGTTCAAATGTGGTTTTGTTTTTTAGGAAAGTGACCACCTGGTGTACCCTGGTGGAGCAGTGGTTTAGTCAACTGCCTCCAGCTGAATTGCAGACCACAACATGCCAAGGACTCAAGTTCACATCGTGGGCCAGGGAGAGCAACCAGGATATACAAATACATAAAATGCTTCTTCCTTCTCTCTCCTCCTGCCTGTCTGCCTACTTGCCTTCATTCTTGTCTGTACCTTTCCTTTAAAAAAAGAAAGTACCCATCTACAGCAGGTCCCTGAATAATGCTGTTTTGTTCAGTGTCTGAAAATAAATGGTTCCCCTGATGTTGAACAAAATTATGTTATTCAAGGACCTGCTTTTGTTATATATAGCTTTGCTTAAAGCTGCAGTTTCCAAGAACTTACAGACAACCATAAGGGAGAACTTTATCTCTGGGAAGAGTAATATTCAGAATGCCCAAAGGCATAAAGAATCCTGCACAAATCAAACACAATTTCAGTTGTCTCACAGCTTTCAGTTACTGAGAATGGAACTCTCAGTGGGACCTTCTCTCAGATACACTGGTGACTGTGCTTACCAACTGAGAGCAGGTGGCTGTAGGTCTCCAGCATCACATCCCAGTACAGGTTTTTCTGAGCAACATCTAAGTGCTGCCACTCTTCTCTGCTGAAATCTACAGCCACATCCCTGAAGGACACTGATCCCTGTAAGGACACATTTCTGTTTAATATGAATATTTAACTTTGTGAAATAAAAGCCTATATTTAGGAATATGAAACGTGGGTCTTGTTAATTTGTCTCCCTTTTTAAAAATTCCCCATTTCCCTTATATTTTATAAAACATTTTGAAACATTTTTTAAAAACTTTATAGTCAAAATCTACATACTCACCACTTGAGATCTTTATTGACATTTTATTCTACTTGTTTTATCACACATTTACCCATCCTTTTATCCATTCATCAATCCACTTTGTGTTTTCAAAGCAAACTTAGATGCCTATAAACTTCTTCCTAAATACTTCAGAATGCAAATCATAAACTAGAGGATATTTACCTTTTTTAAAGGTAAAATTTATATTCAAAGAATACAGAAATCTACAGCATACCACTAGAAATTATGACAAATGCCTGGGTAATATAGGAATTTAAAAAAATATTTCATTTAAGGTATATATCACATTTTTCAATTTACATATTATTTTATGGAAGAAAGAAATCTAGTATGAATTGCACACCCTGATGGAGCAGTGGTTATGTTACAATGCCTCTAGCTGAGCACAGTTCACATATATCCCAAGGACCTAGGTTCACATTATGGGACAGAGATGGAGGGAAACAATTAAGGTGAAAAACTAAATCAAAATAAAATTTTTCATTTTCTCTCTTCCTGCCTGCTTGCCTATTCACCTCATTACTGCCTGCTCCTTTCCTTTAAAAAAAATTTGCTATTTGTCCTGTACTATAATCTTGTTTTCACTTGTTTTAATTACTTGTTTTCACAACTGAAGATTGAAATAGGCTCTCTTTTAGTCTTCTAGTAAATGGATGAATGAATGGCCTGTGATAAACTTTCTGAGCAATTTAGTACCAGCTATTATGCTAGTTCTGGGAACCAAGAAATTATTTGTTTCTAATCTTCTAGCAACTTAAAAAACTTGGAAAATTACTAAGACCTAAGTTAAAAAAAAAAAAAAAGGCATAAATTCACTAAGGTGTTAAAGTAGATCTCTATGTGGAACACAGTGAGAGTCCCCAAAAGGGAAATGTATATTCCTCATGGGGGAGTAAGTTTATATTAGTTGAGGAATTTAAGTTGGAAGAGAGAAAGTGTTCTATAATGCAGAATGGAGGTAGGATGGTGAGCAAGGTCATTTCCCAGAAAAGACAAAAGCAAAGGTTTGGATATAGAAAAATGGATGATGAGTTTGGGGAACAGCGAATACCTCTATGTAAATGGAGAGAAGTCTATATGATATGTCAACGTGATTATGAAAAATTAAGAGAATAAATGTGGATTTAAAAAAATTTTTAAGTAAAGATAATTAAGGTAATCAGATTTATATTAAATCTTTTTTCTATAAGACCTGTATTGCAGGATAACCAAACAAATGATGAGAAAAAAGTTCCTTATAGAAAATTCTAGCCAATAAATAAGTTAGGATAGAATTAGAATATCATCATCCAGGAGCTCCTACTGAAATAATGGATTTAGAAAATAATCCTTGGCATACCCTGGTGGAGTAGCAGTTGGGTGCAGTCCACATACATCCCAAGGACCTAGGTTCACATCCTGGGATCAGCAGGCATAACCAAGTTGAACAACTAAATAAAAAAAATTTTTTAAAAATGCTTCTTTCTCCTCTCTCTTCTCGTCTGCTCACTCACCTTTATTCCTGCCTGCATCTTTTCTTTAAAAAAATAGAAAGAATGAATGAAATCTAGGAATTACTGTTATTTTTGTTTTAGTTGTGATTATGTTAAACAAACAAACAAAAAAAATAATTCCCATCTTCTTCAGATACATAGCAAAGTACTTGTAGATAAGATATTAGGGATTTACTTTAAAATAATCCGGCAGCCGCAGGGGAAGGTGGCTTTAGATGAAATAAGAATGGCAGATTCCAACTGACTGTATGCCTCCAAGGGTGAAGGGAAATTTTCTAGGGCAGAGATATGGGACAGGCATTCCTAGTGGAGGGAAAAGAAGAAAAATCACAGAAGGAACACAAATGCCCAATATCTTAAAGAAATGCTAAAAGGTCTGGGATCTTTCAGCCTGCAATTTAGGACCCTTTGGGTGGAAGACTTTCAAGAGGACCATCTGAAAATCTAATAATGTTGTTGGGAGACTTCCCAGAGGTGGACACATGAGGACTGGACATGGACTTTCAGGACTGGAGTGAAAGAAATATGTGACCCAAGCCCCTACAAGTTCAGGGAAAAAAATATGAAAATAAGAAACCAGTAATTCAGAAAGTATTCTATGAACTGTTTCTCCTGGAAAATGTGATGATTTGGGAGACATAAAAAACCTGATTTAAACTCTTTACATTTTACTAGATGCAATGAGATGTAGGCAAGATTTTGCAAGGAAAAATATAACCATTAGTTGGTTTGCGTCAATAAGTAAAGCAATGAGAAAAAAAAAATGAATGGCAGAATGTGATATGTTGATGACCTCTGAGGCTAAGTGATATGTGTAGACTGAATAGCTTCTTATAATATTCTTTTTACTTTTGTATACATTTAAATTTTTTCATAATAAAATGTTTAAATGATAAGCTATAAAAACTATCTAATCTGGAAATGTGTAATTGAAGAATAGCTATTTTATCTGGAATTGTAAGCATTTAAAAAAAAGGATTATAGGGACTTGAACACCCTGTACTCAGCAGTTTATGAAAATAGTAGACGGGAAATGATCAATGATATAGAAGAACAAACTGCCAAAACTAACTGATATTTGCATAGTACTCCAACCAGCAACAACAGAATATACATTTTTAAAAGTACTCATAGAAAAATTACTAAGAGCATATCTTAAGTTATGAGACGAACCTCTACATTTTTAAAAGAATTGAACAAATTAAAAAATATTGAATTAAAGACGTTCTGATTATAATGGATTCAAAATAAAAATCAACAGCAGAAAGACAACAGAAAAATCTCTGAAGAAATTATATTAGAAGATAATAACAAAAGCTGTCTGTAAAGTCACAAAATACTTGTTAAGTAAATAATATATTTCTATCATCTACAGAGAAATAACCTATAGAGAAATTCTAAAAATAAATTCATAAAATACATATAACTTCTAGAAAGTAAAATACAACATATCACAACTGAGGAGTAGAGATCAGGTATTGCTGAAAGAGAAATTTATAATACTAAATGATTAAACGGGGTATGTCCCAAATCAATACTCTAATTTTCTACCTCAAGTAACTAGAAAAAGAGCAAAAAGAAACCCAACACAAGTAAAAAGTAATAGAGTACAAAAGTAACAATCAATGAAATTGAGTAGCAAATTTTTAAAAAAGGATAAAAATAAAACACAATTCAGTTATTTGAAAAATAAAACAATGAAATTGAAACCTTACTAACTGATATATTAATCAACCAGGCTGATGAAAAGGGAGAGCTAAGTCATCAAGCTCAGCAATGAAATAAGAGATATCATTACAGATCTAGTCACCATTGAGAGGAAAGTAAGAGAAAACCGAAACTGTTAATAGATTCAATGAGCTACTTTCTCAAAATCACAAACTACCAAAACTCAACTATCATGAATAGATGGTTATAATCCTATAATCATTAAATTCAAATTTTTTAAGTTCCTTAAAAAAGAAATCCACAGTCCCAGATAGTTTTACTAGTTTAATTCTATTAAACATTTGTTTTTTTTTAACCCTCCACCCCAGGTTTCAAATTCTAGTCACCTGAGCCACCTGAACTGTATGCTATTAAACATCTAAAGAAGAGTGAGATTCATTTTACATAATTTTTTCCAAAGGATAAAAGAAAACACTTCCCATCTAATTTTGAGGAGCTAGAGAAAGACTGCAAAAAAAGAAAACCACACATGAACATACACACAAACATCCTAAATAAAATATTAGCAAATTTGGTCTAGCAATGAATAAAAAGAATCGTATACCACAATAACTAGAATTTATGTGTAAACTCCCTGTATTATAACTTACAATGCTGCTCTATGAACCTATGAAATTTAACTATTTCAAAATAAACTAAAAGTTAAAAAGTAAAGATGATTCTCAAAACAGAATATTTTGAAATGGGCAAGACTGGAACATCAGTCATAATAAGACCCACTGCACAGTAATTCTGGTGAGAGAATGTGAATTGTGACCCTTAATGATTTTCTTACTTAAAGTGTAAGTAGTAATAACAGACATGTAGAGGGATTAATATTAATTATAAAGGAGGTAAAACTGCTATCAAATGTGAAGGTGAGGAACAGGGAAATAATTTTGTTAGCATTTTTCATAATTGTAGATTTTCATGTCACAGATTTGTACAGACTACAGGAAGAGGCTGGGGGGAAGAAACAGAAAATGAGGATTTAAGTTTTATGCATATTGAGATGGAGGATAAGAAATATAATTATGTACTATAAACTAAATAGAGAGCTAGTATGGCGATGAAGATTCACTCAGGAGGCCTATGTACAGAGCAGGTCACCGAATTTAGGTGAGGGTGTGAAAATGCAGGAAGGTTAAAGAAAGTACTAAGGATACTTGTGTTTTTAATGTCTAAAATGATGATGTTTGAGAGTTATCATTTTTATTTGTGTTCAGAGATGATAGTTTGCTTCCTTTGATGTGTTGATTTGTTTATGAGGCTTAGAACACTCCCATTTCTTTGAAAATGTTCTCGATATACTTGAAAACAATACACACAAGTGCTCTAATTTTTCTTTCATAGGACTTGCAATTCACACCCTACATACACTGGTCCCTAGGTTTCAAACCCAATATCATCAGGAATTTAAATGGGACATACAGGGGTGGGTCTTGGGGAGGGTACCAAAAATAAATAAACAAACAAATAAGCACTTCCTTCTTAAAACAAAAGAAAATATACAATAGGCAAAATGAATAAAAGAGGAATTCAAAGGAATATATTAAAAATAAATTGCCACAGAACAGAAAAAAACACATTCACCATAAATTCAAAGAATTAAAAAAATATAACTACTGAAAATAAATACAGATATAAGAGTCCAAGGAAGAAAAATGAAAAAACGAGACAGGCTAAGGAAATAATTACTTAAAACTTTACAATATAAAGTATCATAAATAATAAGGAAGTGAAAAAGAAAAAGAAATGAAAGTCTGAAATCTGTGAAAACACAAAAAGTGACAAAGAACAGATTAAAACAAATGAGCAATATGAAATAAAAATAGGGACTTCCAAAGGAAGAAAAACAGAGCTCAATAAACATCCAATAAAAAGAAGGATCTTTTAAGGGGAAGTACGGAACTCACCATTATTTAGAGTACAAATTTAGCAGATATTGCTAAAACAAGAGATTAGATCATTTAGTACAAAAAGTTAATATTATGAAAGTGACACTAAAAGAATCAAACAAACCAAAAAAAGAGTCCAAATCTTCCAAATTACCAGAAGGAACACAGAAACAAAGTGGAAATACAGAAAACAGATATATAAAAAAGGTATTCATGCCTTTAGATGTTTTTTATCTTAAATTTCTTTGGATCTGTTTCTAAAACTGCAGACAGAGCTTTCTTCTGTTTTGTTTCTGGGTATTTCCATTCCTTTCGTTTTAACTGAGAAGAAAAGCAGCCCCTGACAGCGGAGAGACAGCCTGCTGCTATTAGTTCAGGCTCAATATTGCTGGCCATGCAGGATCAGGCAGACTTTGGTGATGAGAACACTGTTTAGTAATGTTCTCCTGCTACGCAAAACACAAATCTCAACATCAAATATGACTATTCTCTGAGTGGGTGGTGCAAGACAAACCAGGACCACTCTGAAATCATGATTGAACACAGACAATATTAGAACATTTAAATCACTCCCTGATGGTGGCTAATACAAATGACTGCTACTTCTTTCCCAGTTACAGCTTTCATCTTCCTCCAGTCTATCTTTCAGATAAAAATTATTAGAAAACCCAGTCAAAGAAGTAGAAGGTCACTGAAATTTAGCTGAGATTCAGTAACTTTGACTAAAAAAGCCTGAAGACAAATTCCACTACTTCTCATATACACAATAGAAAGGGAAGACATAATAAAAATTGCTGCATTTTTCATAATATGTATGGTATTTTATTAAACATTAAAAAAATCAATGCGCAAAAGTGTGTCTGATACACCATTTTTTTTAACCCCTGGCCCTGGGTCTCAGACCTGGGTCCGTGGACTTGACATGCCTGCACCTTAGCTACCTGAGGCACAGGGGTGCAATCTAGTATGCCATACTTCATAATAGAAAGGAAACAATTACAATTATTTTTACTTGCATAAAGACTAAGAAGTGAAAAAAAAAATCAAAACTAATAAAATCAGTCATCTGTACTGAGGTAACTTGGGTCAACAGGAGACAAAGATCGGTGAACCACAGTTCTGTTCGTCCCCTGAATTTCTTTCACTCTATGCATTTCACTGTATTGCTTTTTATATTTTTTAAAATTTCTGAACTGAATATACTGCCTTTTCAAAAAAATCAAACTATTTCTAATAATTCTAATAATTCCTAATAATTCAGGGAAATAAGAAATAACATTATATCCATGAAATAAGAATAGGAGTCACAGACGAATTTTAAAGACTACAAGAAGAGGCTGGGGGAAGAAGATAAGAAATGAGGATTTAAATTTTATATATGGGTATGCCCTTGTGACTCAGGAGGCTGAGACATGGCTGGAGGGCGGATCATGCAATGCCCAGGAACCCAGATTCTCAACTTGGGGGAGAGGAACAAAATTAAAATAACTAACTAAATAAAAAATGTTTCTTCCTCCCTTCCTGTCCCTCCTCCCTGTCACTCTATCTCCTTCCTCTCATCCCTCCCTCCCTCTTTTTAAAATAATTAATTTTATACATATTGAGGTTTATGTGATAAAACAAAGGAAGATTACCATACCCTAGATAGCTTGATAGAGTTAGTATGGAGATAAATATTCAGGATATAACATACTATAGGTTTTGAAAATGAAAACTTTGAAACAAAAGTCTGAATTAAAAATATTGACAACAGTAATGAAAAATTCCATAGAAGGGCTGGAAGACTAAGCTGACAATGTTTACCAAAATGGAGAGTGACAAAGAAACAGAAAACAGTAGAGAAAATATTGTGTGGGAGAAAGCAGCTGAGGAAGTAATAGAGAAATACTTTCAAAATCCTGCACAAAAGTGATTTCTAACCAAGAAATTTTTCCTCAGTCAAAGATCAATATAGCATGAGAACAAAATAAAGGACAGTTTTAATATTCCATCTCTCCACTGTCAGACAGCTGGCCTCTCAGCATGAGCACATGAGCACACAACTCACGAGTTGCTCATTCTTGGCAGAAAGATCAAGATGTGTCAAGGGTGGAAGGAAAATCTGGCTGCCTTTTGTGGCCCAGTTGTCTCTGCCCTAAGGATCTGGTGACAGATCAGAGATATCTATTCCTAGGGTGAATTCCTAACCCGGAAACTACTCCTCCTCACCTCACATGAATTGCCATGTTCCTCTGGAGTCAGGGCCAGGGATTTCTGGGGAGAGGTCCAATTAGCTGGCATTGTCATGCTAAGTCTAGAATTTTATTCTCTCAGGAGCCTAACGTTTGATGTGAACCAAAAAGCTGAACAAGAGTTGCTGGCTGGAGTCTGGAAGATCTTCCAAGGGATTCCCTGGAGACACCCAGGAACCTGGAGAGACAATGTCCACATGGTTAGTCATTCAACATTTATCATAGAAACATTTCCTGGGAACACCAAAGTGTAGTTCCCTGAACTAGATACCATAGACCAATGGTTCTCAAATGAATGTACCTTCAAATCACCTGGAAGGCTTAATAAAATACAGTTAAAATTCTAAGCTTCATTCCCAGTTTCAGTACATCTAGGGTAGGACCTGTCTTAGTCTGTTCAGGCTGCTATAACAAAACATCACAGACTAGTTGGCTTATATAAGTAACAGAAATTTGTTGTTCAGTTATGGAGACTGGGAAGTCCAAGATCAAGATGCCAGTATGATCATATTTTGGTGAAGGCCCTCTTTCTGATAAGGAAGCCCTGTGGTATCTCTTTTATAAGAATACTAATCCCATTCCTGATCCACCCTCATGAACTAGCACCTCCTGCTCCTCTTATAATTCCATAGGATTGCAACATGTGGATTCTAGAGGGAAACAAATATTCATATGGTAGCAGGGTCAAAGAATTTGCATTTCTAATTGTGTCCAAGTAAGTGATGCTGCTGGCCTATGTACAACTTTGAGACCCAGTGTTCTGGTGAATATAAAATCTAACAAAATCAGTGACAGATTATTGGTCGTGGTAAAATACAGAAAACCATGAGATTTGGAGTAACATTAATGAAGATTTGAATTGCAGCTTTGCTACCTTTCAGCTATGAGAATATGAAAGCTACTTCAGTTTTTGTTTCAAAAATGAAGATAAAAGTGCCCTCCTATTGGAGTTATGAAATTTAGATGAAATGATGCTTGTAATGTATTCAACACCTCCTTTGCACAAAATAAGAAGCATGCAATAAGTATCAGCATTGCCATGCACTATTAGCTATCACAACTTAATGTAAAAATAGTGTAAACAAAACAAAACATAAACTAGATACTATGTGTGACATTAGTGGCATTCAGTTTAGTATGCATAGATAGTCACTGCATAAATGGCACTGACAAAACTGGCCATCCACCTGTAACAAAAAAAATCTAGATCCACATCACACATTATACATTCAACTAAATTCCAGCAGGACTAAACATTTTAATAATATGTATTTTTTAAACCCCAAAATAATATTAAAATAAAAATTAGAAATATGTATATATCATTGTGAGAAATGAGAGGAAACGCAGAAACTATTAAAATATTTTTAATTAGATGTTATTTCCTAACTATATGCTAAAATATACTTTAAAAATAAAACTGAATATGGTGCATCCTGATGAAGTAGTGGTTAGATCAGTCGCCTCTAAGAATGCAGGCTACATACCCCTTGGTCAGAGTCCTGAGTCTAGTGGGAAATAGTCAATGTGAACAACTAAAAGTGTAAATAAAATTAAATTCCTCCTATCTCTTCCTGCCTGCCTGCCTACTCACCTTCATTCCTGTCTGTACCTTTCCTTTAAAATAAATAAAATGAAGACATATATATATAATATACATGTATGTATATTATATGTACACACACATATATATCTATATCTATATCTATATCACAGTTCCTAAAAAAAGTTTTAATATCAATTAACCAAAAAGATGTCAGTTTTACTAACTGGAAAGTGCATTAAAACAATTAGATATAATTTTCTTTCAGATCTGTAAAATCTTAGAAAGGAAATAATATCCGTGCTGGAAAGCATTTAATAAAATGAACTCTTTTATAATAAAAGTATTGGTGTGAGTTTGAACTGCTGAATCTTTTGAGTTATTTAGTTATAACTATTTTTAAAAATACACATAAATTTCTAATAATAGTCTAAGTATATAAACATCTCACTGGTAAAGGTTTGATACATCTTCTTGAGTATTTGTGGTCAATGAGAGAAGTGGCATTTTTGTTTTTGCAGTCTGTTTTAAATATGAAAGAGAAGTAACCCGTGGCACTTTTCATTTTGGGAGTAGAGATGAAGAATATTAACAGAAATAACATAAAAAAAACCCAACCCATTTCAAACATGAAAAACAGAAACTAACAAAAAGACAAGTGACCAACCACCTTTCTACTGTGAGTTTACCACTAATTAATTAAGCAGACAAAATTACCTGTGTAATTTAAAATATATAAAACAATACAATTAATAGAGAACACATAATGTTTTTATGTAATAAACATGACTTTTATGAAAATTGTAACTAGGCCATAAAGCAATTAAAAAACTCTAGCATTACCCAGAAACATTATTTGGAATAAAGAATGCACTTTTAAATAACTCATGGGTCAAAGAAAAAAGTGAAATTTAAGAGAAAAAAATAAACCATTTATTTACATTTGAACAATAAAGAAAAATCTATATAACAAAGTTTGCGAATGCTTCAAAAGCCATCTCACCACAGGTCCTCTAGACGCCCAGTGCTCACGCCACAGGCTCTAACACTGACGATGTGCTTTCATCACTGAGTCCACAAATACTACTCACTCATCTCAAAGATTCCTATCATTGCCCTTACAGACACCCATCAACGGACGCCACAGACACCATCCCTCCATCACCCCAAAACACCACCACTAACTTTATGGACTCACTGAGCACACAAAATTCCTAACCATAACCAACCAAAGTAAACTAAGACACCTCACGGGATTAAGGTGTAGAGATGCTCCCGAAATCAGCTGCGAAAACGCTTTCAAAGACCACTTCCGATCCGACCTCTAGGACCGCCCCTAAGGACTGTTGGTATTGCGCATGCTCCAAATTACCTTGGAAGCCGTTTACAGCCGACAGTCAATACGGCGTGGGTTGAGTTAGACGCGTTAAACAGTTTTCTTAAGAGGTGCTGTCGGGTAGAGAACATGGCTGCGCCCAATAATGCTCACGCGTGCGGGACGCCATCTTGGAAGCGTGTCCACTTCGTACAGCGGGCCAATAGCGCTACCGCGGGTTTTCTTCAAGCCAGGCAGGAATTGTTTTACAGAAAGAAGTGTGGGACTTGTCTAGGTAGCCTTCCGCGAGGGGAAGGGCGGCCCAGCGCTCTGTTATTTTGAGAAAATCTAATTGGCTTCTCAACACAGTGCTGAGAGCGTTAACCTGCAGAGAGGAAGCAACGGAAAAACAGAGCGAGGGAGATAAAGATCACCTAAGGAGAAGGACACGTTTTATAGACCATGACTGGGTCCTGGAAGAAAACACCGGTGGCTGAGGGGATAAATCAAAGTGGATGAGAGACCACTTAGGGGATGGAGAGGTCAGGATGAGAGTCTGCTCCTGGGTGAAACCACTGGATAAGTCACAGATGTAAGAATGTGCAGTCTGCTGTCGGGGAGAAACCACCCTGGGGCAGTAGAGGTGGAGGTAGTAAGATCCCCATCTGAGAGATAAACCAGAGGACGTTATCACCTTCTGAAGGGCTGTGGATGGAACGGAGGTTTGACTCTCCATTAGCCTCCACCCGATCTCAAGTGAAATTATAGTGGGCAACCATATTACAAATAATAACGGCCTTTAATGTAGCAAACATGGGATTAAAAGGACCTGAGAAAAACTTTTTATTTACTCGTAAATTAATATCGAAGTAATAACAATATCCTTACTATATAAAAGAAGCCTTAAGTCCAAGAATCTGACTCCTCCTTTTGCTTTTTCCTGTATGGAAAATCCGGAGCAGTGAATACTAACCATTTTGGGAGGTTCTGTGGGTGAAAGTTGGAAAGACACAATTTTTTTTTTTTCACCTGGTAAATTCCGAAACTTTCTTCCAACCCTGGCTTAAATATTGCCTTGAGCTCTCAGGAAGAAAATGGTAGAAAGTTCCATGTTTTTCCAGAAGTGTGGCGTCAGTCCCAGCAGGTGGGAAGATGTTTGGAGGGAACCAGACCTAGGCTCTGATGTGGGCAAGCTGAGTACCGGTTGTGAGGGGAGAAATCAGAATGGTACAATCCTCTTTTTTTTTGAGAAATCACTTAGGGGATGGAGAGATCAGGATGAGATTCTGCTCCTGGGTGAAACCACCGGACAAGTCAGAGAGATACAAGAATGAGCAGCAGAATCCCTTTGGGTTTCAGTTTAAGAACAGGACTAGAGGGCTGGACTCTGCTTATACCAGCTTCTCTTTCTTCTCCCAAAGCTTAATCTAAAGAAAAATCTATGGAAATCCATTTGTGAACAGTACGTTTTTGTCAGAATCATAAAAATTACTGCTAACTTTGTTGCTGGAGATATTTATGGGCTAAAGATTACATTTAAAAATGCCACCAAGGAGAGGTGGATAGGTGAAACAAGAATAATGGAATGTTGATAAATATTCTGACAGGGTGATGGGTAGTACATGAAGTTTATTATAATGTTCTCTCTAGTACTTGCGTGAAAAATTCACAGTAAAGGCTTAACTAAAAAGGAAAAAAATTTAAAAAACATTTACAAGGAAATATGAAGAACAGCTTTTTGATAGTATTAGATTATATTGAGTTCAAAGCAATTTTAATAAATACTCCATATTTTAAAAGAATGAATACAAGAGCATTTAAGACTTCTAATATTCATATCACAGTATACTTCTGAAAGATATACAGGAGAAACTAATAGAACAGGATTTTCGAGGAACTCACAATAAACAACTAACACATCTTTCACTGAATAAATAGAAACTGAAAAATTAGAAAGATAGGAAATAAGGCTATATTGAGATAACATAACTAATTGACTTAGGATATCATATCTAGATGTTTTATTTTTAGCTGTAAACATTTTTTCAAATATATATGGAATACTCATTAAAAATTCCCCACAAAATAATCTAAAAAATTTAAAAGACCCCAAATTAATACCACATAAGCTATATTCTCAGGTAACATCAAAATGAAAATAGAAACCAATAACAGGCAGACAATAAAATGTTCCAAATGCCTGAACATTAAAATAAATCTGAATAACTCTTGGGCTAATGATACTATAATAAGGGATATCAAAATTACTTAGGATGAAGAAGAAAATAATATTACATATCAAAAATCTAAGTAATGGCCAAAGTGATTTACAGAAGCAAATTTGTAACCTAAAATGCATTTATTAGGAAATTAAGAAAAGTAAAAAAATAAATTAAGCTTTAAACCAATCACATTTTACTAAATTCCAATTAAGCAAATAAATTTGAAATGCAGGGTCTAATTTGATAGACATATCTTAAAAATGTAAGTAGGAATAAAAGCTCTAGTATCATTTGGGACTTGCAGAGCTTGGGGGTAGGGGTGTGTGTGTGTGTGTGTGTGTGTGTGTGCGCGTGCACGTGTGTGTGTGTGGTGTTGCCCAGAGCTAAGATAGCTTCTGCAATTGAGGGGCATGTAGCAATGAGTGGTGAAGCTTGCAGGGGTGCTGTGGTGGGATTTCCAGGAGCTGAACTGTAGCAAGTCAGCCACAACTCTGGGCATGTCAGACCAGGTGCTGTGGCTCATCATCTCCATCTTTAAGTAATTTTTGAGATTCTGACATAGAAATAAGTATGTCATTTCTAGCTTGGATGATCAGGGATAAGTTGAATTTCATCACAATTAAAAATTTTGTGTACCAATGGATACTATGACGAAAGTGAAAAGATAACCCACAAAATAAGCAAAAAATTTGTATATCATGTTTTTGATAAGAGTCTAGTATCTAGGCTATGTCAAGAACTATTGAAATTTAACAATAATGAGACAAATAACCCAACTTTAAAAATGTCTAAAGAAGACATACAAATGGCCAATAAACACATGGAAAGAAGTTCTATATCATTAATCATGAGAGAAATAATAATCAAAACCACAGTGACATAACACTTCAGAATCAATAGAATGGCTATAATTTTAAAAATAATGGTAATAAACAAGTGTTAGTGAGTATGTGGGAATGTAGAATGATACAACCACTGTGAAAAACAGTTTGACAGTTTATCAAAGTTAAATAGTTACAGTATTATCAATTCAACTCCCAATTATATAATACTCAATAGAAAAGATTTTTAAAAATTCTTACCTATAGGACAGCTTCTGAAAAAATCATGCTATCAGGTGATATATAGATTATTAATATATTCATATATGTGGAAGCAGAGAGTTGTAATTCCACATTTTCTTAATGTAAAACTCTGATCACTACATTTCTTCTTTCTTAGTTTATTGTTCTACATGTGTGTATACATTATACTTTCATGTTATTATACGTACATATAAGTTGTTTCTTTTAGTCTTTGCTGAAGCTGGAGTTGTAAAAATGTGAGCTTCTAAATAACAGTGTTGATGGTAACTGACAAGGGAGCAATTTATAAACTTTTTTTTCTAAAATTGGAGGCTCAGAATATTAAGATGTTAGATTAGAGATAAAAGAACTCCTTATCGAGAAAATCGAAATTAAAAAACTCAATTATCAGATATTTGCAATTGTATTCTATAAACCTTCTGGTTGACCTCTCTAATATCTTGCAATAAAATTGTTAAATATTTTGTTATACATAGTTCAGTGTTATCTCCTGATCAAGAAAGTTTCCAACAGTGTAATGCTATCTCCAAAACAAGAGGTCATCAATCCCAAAGATTTGCTAATTAACTGTCATCTGAAAAGGAACTGACCATACCCAAGCTATTTAAATAGCTGGATTTTCTCATATATGCAGAAAGCTTTCCAATTTTGCTCTTCAAAATGCTATTGTTAGCTAATTCTAGAAGTTTTTGTCTAAAAATTTATCACATAAGATAACTTGCTTTTATAATATGGCAAAATATAATTTCTGCTATAATATACTTTACTATTAATAATTTATGCCATCAATAAATTAAAGGAGAAATTATATGATTATCCAAACATATAGCACAAAAAGGTTTTGATAAAATTCAATAGTCATTTCTAATAAAACAATATAAAGATAGAAAAGCTGGTCTCTAATATGACCATGCTACTTAACCAAACACCTTGGGCAAATACTACTCAGTAAAATGCTGAAGTCATTTCCATATATCTCAGGAGAGAGATGAGGACATTTGTACTTACATAATTATTAAACATGGCTTTAGCAATGTAAACCAATACAAGGTAAGAAAATAAAACAACTGATGTAAACATTTGAAAGGGAGAGTCAAAATTATTTCTAGTTCAGTAATATATTTGCACACCTGCATAAACCAAGACACTTTAGGAAAATATTATTTGGTATAATGAGTAACTTTAAGATAACATAATTATAACTATATAATAATAAATTATATTAGAATTACAATTATCAACACCATTTTCTGTATTAGTTGCAATCAGTTAAACATAATTGGTTAAAAGTGTATTTCAATGTGAGGATGGCTACTACCCAAAAGACTAGAAGCAACATGTGTTGATGAGGATGTGAAGAAAGGGGAACATTTATACACTGCTGGTGCAACCATTATGGAAAGCAATATGGAGATTACTCAAAAAATTGAGATCAGAAATTCCATATGATTTGATTATTCCTCGCCTTAGTATTTACCCAAAACTAACAAAGAAATATATGCACCCCCATGTTCACTATAGCACTATTTACAATAGCCAATAAGTGGAAACAACCTAATTGCCCATAACAAACTAATTAATAAAGAAGACATGGTATATATACACACAATAGAATGGAATACTACTCAGCAGTAAAAAGGGAAAAGGTGAAGTCCTATCTTTGCAACAGCAAGTATGGAAATGGAGGGGATTATGCTAAATGAAAGAAATAAGTCAGAAGGAGAAAAAGAAATACTGGATGATCTCACTCATAGATGAAATATACAGAAACAAATCAAAGGAATAGACAAAGCAAGACAAAACCCTGAACATTGACAACAGACGAGATTACCAGAGGGGAAGGGGATGGAGATTGGAGTCAAGGTAGCAGGGTTCAATGGACAGTGGTTGAGGACTATTAGAAATTTGGTGGTGGATATGGTGTACTATATATTTGATGAAGAATGAACCTGCACATCTAGAACTTATGATGCAAACGAAATTACCTCAATTAACAAATATATATCTATTCATTACCAAAGTCATAAAACTCAAAAATAAATCTGAATTAAAAAAAGCAGCATATGAAAAAAGTACAAAATACTACTAATGAGAATATAATAAGATCTGAAATATCCATATATCTGAATGGGAAGATTAATAGAATGAAAATGTCAATATAAACATTTGATGACATTTCAAGCAGAACATTCATATAGTGTAAGTACCTGAGATTAGATTAGATACAAAAAACTATGGATGAGGGATTACCTTACCAGATCTTCAATTTTTTTTTTTCTGGTTACTAACAACATTTTGAATTTTGACTTAACTCTGAAAAGAAGCATTACACATTGCAACTTTTGGATCATATAAATATATAACTACTGTATCTAGAAGTTGGGGTGGATCATGTCTTTTGAAAATTATTGTGGGGTTTTTTTTGTTTGTTTGCTTTTTTAGTTTGGATATACAGACCCTGAGTATACCATTAAGTAGTAGCAAGTTAGGTCTGGCAATATGGGTAAATTATTCATATGTTAATACAGTGTTAGAGTTGATTTCTTAATTCCTATTTAGGATTTTTTACATCTCTCTTTAAAGAAAAGATGTAAAAATCTTTTACACTTGCCTTTAATGTTAACTTATGTACTCTGTATGAGTTTGCTAGGATTTCCAAAACAAATACCACAGACTGGGTGGCTTAATCACAGAAATTTATTTTTCACCATTTTAGAAATTAGGTGCTGGCAGGATTTAGTTTCTTCTGAGACCTCTCATTGGCTTGCCATTGGCTGCCTTGTTGCCATATCTTCACATGGTCTTTCCTCTGTGTATGTGCATTCCTGATGTCTCTATGTATACATATATAAATTTTCTTTTCTTGTAAGGACACAACTCATATTGGATTAGGACTTGCCCTAATGGACTCATTTAATGGATTAAGTTTAATAATTTCTTAAATGATTTCTCTATCTGAAAAAAAAAAACACATTCTGAGGTACAGAGGGTTAGGACTTCAACAAACAATTCCATAACATACCCATTTAAGTGTCAGGGTTTTGTTGCCTTCTTGTATAAGTTGGTAAGCATTCTATTTTTCCTCAGGTCCCAGAAGAATTTCTATTGCACAGATCATCTATTACTTAAAGATTTGCTATACTGTGTTCTAAAAAACCTGGCCTTTGGGATTTTTTTAAAGATGAATAAAGATAGGTAGGAATAAAGGTAGGCAGAAATTCGGCAGGAAGGAAGAAAGATGAAGAAGCATTTTATTTACTTTGTTGTTCATTTTAGTTGTTTCCCCAGCACCAGTTCGCGAACCTAGGTCCTTAAGCTAGGTTAAGGCGGACTGTGCCCCACATTCAGGCTTAACACCTGAGCTACCAGGGCATACCAACTTTGGGGGATTTGTGAAGCGAAAGAGCTTTGTATACTTGTTCTTTTTACATGTGATTATTTTTTATTTAGGTTTTTTACTTCTTTCTGAATCAACTTAGGGTACCCTTCTAAAAAATTATTTTCATGTAGATCAGTGATTATCAGCTGGGGGTAGTTTTATCCTCTAGGGCATATATGATAATGTCTGAAGACATTATTTGTTGTCAATATTGGAAAGAGGAAGATGATACTGGCATCTAATGTGTAGAGGTAACGGATTCTACTAAAGGTTTTTCAATACACCAAATGGCCCCTCACAACAAAGAAATATCTGGCCTGAAATGTCAATAGTATGAAGACTCTGCTATTGATGTTCAAATTCACTGGTATAAAGTAGTAGGTTCAGGGAGAATCTTCATTTATATACTTATACAAATTTCCTCTTTCATAATATCTTCTTTTTTCTTTTTCTTGATCACTCTCATACTCTGGCCTCTAGAAAGAATAATTCTAGATTGTTGACTAAGTCTCATCTTGTTTACCACTCTTTAACTTCTATTATTAATTCTTCTCGTTTTAGAAAATATTTTGCTCTCTATCTTTCTGTTTTACACATAGTTTGATTTCTATCTATAAGTTTATATGCATTAAAGGATATACATTTTTCTACAAGTATAGCTATGATCATATTACACAGCATTTGATATGTAATACCCTTAATATCATTAAATACTACAGATTTTTACATTTTTTTACTTTTAGTTTCCTCCTTAAATTACCAAGATATCATATGGTATTTTGTTTTAGCTCATCTTTTTTACTTGATTTATAATTTTACTGCCTTTCTGTTAAAAGTGGTTTCTTTTAATGCTCAATAAGGAATAAGTGGTGACTCGCCCATATTTTTCAAATGTATAGAATCGTTTTATAATGCCCTAATGCTAAGCAAAGCCTTGGTAACAGTTTTCTACATTTATTTTTTTAATTATAAAGTCTGTCCTTGTTATAAATGCACTAATGTAGAATAAGCTATAAACAAGCTAATTTTCCCCACATTATTTGTATTAATATAATTTCATGCCAGTATAAATCACTGACATTATAAATGACAGAATCAATGGAAACATTTTTTTTAAAGAAAGGTGCAGGCAGGGATGAAAGTGAGTAGGCAGGAAGAGAGAGGAGGAAGTTTTTTTTTCTTATTTTTATTTAGTTGTTCAAACTGGTTGTTCCCCCTTGAATTGGGAACTCGAACCCAGGGGTATCTGATTGCTCCTTTGGAGATGGTTTGACCTAACCACTGCTCCACCAGTACATGCTGAAACAAACATTTATTCTATTTTACATTCATGTGACCTTTCTCCTGAATGAATTCTGTAGTCAAATTATAAAGTAAAACAAAGGCTTTCCTGTATTTGCTACATTCTCAGAATACTTATCTAGTAATTCTTTGGTGGTTCATAGAGATGACTTGGAAGCAAACATTGCCTATGTTCATTAAAATACAAAGAATTTTCTTTCTCTAGTATGAATTTTCCCGTGTCGAATAAGACATGAATTACGAATAAAAGCTTTTCCACATTCCTTACATTTATAGGGTTTCTCACCAGTATGAATCATCTGATGATGAACAAGTTTTGATCCTTGACTGAAAGATTTGCCACATTCTTTACATTCATAAAGTTTCTCACCAGCATGAGTTAGTTGATGATGTGTGAGATCCCTTCCATGACTAAAGGACTATCCACATTCCTTACAGTGAAAGAGTTTTGCTCTAGAATGAATTTTCTGATGTCCAATAAGATTTGAGTGATAATGAAGGCTTTACTACAGTCATTACATTCATAGGGTCTTTCTCCAGTATGAATTCTCTGATGTTGAATAAGGATTGAGTGGTTATGAAAAGCTTTTCCACATTCACTACATTCATAGGGTCTTGCCTCACTATGTACTTGCTGATGTCCCTTAAGAATTGAGCTGTTGCTAAAAGCTTTCCCACATTCCTTACATGCGTAGTGTTTTTCTTTAGTATATGTTTTCTCATGCCGAATGAGGGATGAGTGGTAACTAAAAGCTTTCCTACATTCCTTGCATTCATAGGGTTTCTCTCCAGTGTGAATTCTCTGATGTAGAGTAAGGTGTGAGCCATGACTAAAGGCCTTCCCACATTCCTTACACTCATAGGGTCTTCTCCAGTGTGAATTCTCTGATGTCGAATGAGATTTCAGGGGTGATGGAAAGCTCTCCTACACTCATTACATTCATAGAGTCTTTCTCCATTGTGAATTCTCTGAGGTCAAATGAGATTTGAGGGGTGATGGAAAGCTCTCCTACACTCATTACATTCATAGAGTCTTTCTCCATTATGAATCCTCTGATGTCTAGTTAGTTTTGAGCAACTCTTAAAAGCCTTTCCACAATCCTTACATTCATAGTGGTTTTCTTTGGTGTGACTTCTTCCATGGTAAATTAGTAATGAGTGGTAACTGAATACATTTCATATTCTCTGCATTATGATTTCTCTGATGTAGAGTATAGGATATTTGTGGACTAAGACTTTGCATGTTTTCATGGGTGACTGTCATTGGTTTAAGATAATCTTCTTGATTTCCCTGTTCAGTCTGAAAATTGTGATTATATTTCCAATTATCTTGAAAAATGGAACTTTTAAAGTCACAGCTTATAAGTATTTCCATTATCTTCTGCTGAAATGATGGTATTTGATGAATGTCATCCTTTGATGATAAGTCCTTTGTCTCATATTGGCACTTCACATCTGAAAATAATGAGAAAACCAAAACATACTTTTTTTTTCCCGATTCCCTGAAAAGTGAAATTTCTAAAATAGGAATATGAATACAATGACTGTAAGAAGTGACTAGTTTGGAAAGCTCTTAAATATAACCATGAAAGGTAAAAGTGGATACAAAAGGTAAGCATAGAAGCAGGTCAATTTATTGTTCCCCCCAAATGGTTGCAGATGAGAATTACTGAGATTACTAAAAATACAGTGGCACCTGTATCATTTCAGTTCAATTGAATCAAAATATATAACAGCATGCCTTGGTTTTAAGAAAAGTATTGATTCTGATATAAAGTGAGGTTAGAATATCACTAAGGTTTGTCTTTGCATTTAGCATAACATTTTATTAGCTTATAATTAACTACAAGGTGCTATTACAATTTAACCTTATTAAACAAATCATTAAACCATGCTCATCCCAGTTCAGTATGTTCTGTTCCAAGAGCAGATAAAGCACTTTCCCACATTAGTGCAATTTCTATTGACATTATCTCTGTCTTTGTATGACTGTCCCTTTCTTATTCTTCTGGTTTCAGTGTAAATCTCATCACAAATGACACTAAATATTCCCCTCTCAAACAGTGAGATAACACCCACTCTTATCTAGTGACAAAGTGACTAATTGTAACCTTCATAATTTTTCCTCATTTATTTATTTTTCTCATCCTTGACACTAGACTATAAGCTTCCTATTGGAAGGGACCATGTCTGTTTAGATTACTACCGTTTAATCAGTTTTTAGTACAATGGCTACCATAAATAGGTGTTCAATAAGTAAACGGTGAAGGGATAAGGAGAAGGAATTAGAATGAGAGATACGTTTAAAGTCATGATATTAATCTTTTGTGAATATTTGAATATTTATATAATTAAAGGAAAAGAAGGAGAATAATTTGGACAAAACCCCTGGGAAAAATTAAGTGCTTACTAAGTAATAATTGTAATAAAGAGAATAATGTCTTCAAAAACATGATGAATGTAGACAAGGCAATAATTTTAATTAAGACATCAAAAGAGAGCTAGGCTGAGATGCACAAGCCAAAAGGTAAATACTATTTTAGTATCATCTACTTCAACATTTAGATAATCTTATCAAGTTCTTAAATAGGTCTTTATTTTATTCTCTCCTCTCTTGATCGCTACTGCCAATACTTAATTGTAAGCATTAATTATCTTTAAATTACAGAGAAAATATTTACAAACCAAACCATATTTTTTTTTTAAAGGAAGGAAGTAGGCATGAATGAAGGTGAGTAGGCAAGCAGGCAGAAAGAGAGAGGAGGAAGAAGCATTTAATTATTTAGTTATATTTTTATCTTGGTTGTTTCCCTAGCTCTGGATCTCAAACCCAGATTCTCGGGCTTTACATGGATTATACCATCCCAGTAACAAACTTAACTGCTGAGCCACCGGGGCATACCACAAACCCTATGTCTTTTTAAAGGGGTTAATTTTCAAAATATGTAAGAAACACATACAGTTCAATAGCGAAAAAAATCTGATTTAAAATATGGGCAAGGACCTAAATAAACATTTTTCTAAAAACATACCAATGCCCCACAAGTACCTAGAAAGGTGTTCAACATCATTAATCACCAGGGAAATGTAAATCAAAGCCAAAATGAGACATAACTTCATCCCTCTTATAATGGCTACTATCAAAATGATGAGATAACAAGGGTTGGCAAGGATGTGAGGAAAGAGCACTACTGGTGGAAACATAAAATGGCACAGTCACTAAGGGAAAAAGCATGGAGTTTCCACAAAAAATTAAAAAAATAAAACTACCATATGATCTATCAATCCTACTTTTGAGTAAGTATTTGAGGGAAGCAGAATCACAATCTTGAAGAGATATCTGCATCCCCATGTTAACTGCAGCAGTATATTCATCATGCATAGCATAATGACATTCTGGTCAATGATAGACTACACAAATGATAGTGGTCTCAATATATAACCTATACGAGTAGAGTAGGTTGTACCATCTAGGTAGGTTTTTATAAGTAAAATCTATGACATTCATATGATTAAATTTCTAATGACATATTTCTCATTGTCCTTATCATTAAGTGACCCATGACTATATTCACAAAAGCAAAGAAGACATGGGAACAACCTAAGTGTCCATAAACAGATGAATTAAAAATGAAAATGAGACATATAAAAAGGTAGGTAGATATCTAAATCTCTATATGAATAAAACAGTTGTAAAAAATGAAAAATATATTACAAATCAATTAGAAAATACAACAGGAAAATGATTTAATTTCTAATAACAAAAAAGTAGTAAGTTCTGAGAAATAACTCCTAGAAGAGATATCTAAAGATTTTCATGGGTAAAACTATTAATAAAGGATATAAAAGATCTCAATAAAAAGATGGATAATCCTACATGTGGAAGGGATGCTCATTACAAGAAAAATATCAACTCTTGTCAAATTGATTTCTTAATTCAGCAAAATTCCAATGAAAATCCCAAAAGGACTTTTTATATTTGACAAGGTCATTAAAATGTATATAGAAAAATATTTATGTAAGAAGCATAGCTAATAATATTCAGATAAAAAAGGAATAGAGATTGCGCCTTGTTCGAATAGCAATTAGGTCAACTGTCTCCAAAGGAGCACTGGCCACATACCCCTCAGTTTATGTCTTGGATCCGGGGGGAGCAACCAGAGGGAACAACTAAATAAATAAAACACCTTCTTCCTCCTCTCTCTTCCTACCTGAAACTTTCCTTTAAAAGAAGGAACAGAGAAGGACTTATCTTACTTGATATTAAAATGTAAAATGAAACTTACTAAAACAGGGTATTTTTTCTAGAAATGCAAATAGAAACAGATTATAAAAACCAGAAACAAAATTACCTGTACTTGAGAATTCAGTAATAACTGATTATGTTTATCCTCTTTCTTTTATAGCAAATTATTTTGCATATATTCAAGAAATTCTTTCCCATCTTATCTAAACTTCCTGGATCTGTGGTTTGATGTATGTCATTGATTTGGAAAAGTTTTGACCAGAATAAATACCAAAAGGAGGGAGAGAGAAGAAAGAAGGAAGGAGGAAGAGGAGGAAGAAGAGGAGGAAGAGGAAGAAGAAGAAATAAATAAAAAACTAAAAGTAGGCATACCAAATAGCTGTATTCACCAATTCAAGTCCTTAGCCCTGAAAATCTACAGTGTGGGTGAAAGGACTCTGGGTATGAGTTAGGGTTAGGGTTTGGGTTAGGGCTAGGGTTAGAGTTTAGGGTCAGGGTTAGGGATAGGATTAGGTTTAGGTTAAGGATTCAGGTTAAAGCTAGGGTTATTAGCTTTAGGATTAGTGTTAGGGCTCCTAGTTTTCTATGTATTATTCGCATTGTTTTATCTGATCTGGCAAATAGTGGCATCTAACTTCAAAAATATGTAGGCTTGCAAAAATGAATAACTTGCATATATAGTCAAATGATCTTCATCTTAGGTGCCAAGGCTACACAACAGGGAAGGACAGTTTCTTCAACAAATGGTGATAGGAAAGCTGAATATCCACATGCAAAAGTATACCAATTGATTACCTTATATCACCCACACAAAAATGGACTCAAAATATATTCAAGTCCTAAAGATAAGATCTGAAACCATAAATTATCTCTTAGAAGAAAACATAAGGGAGAAGTTTCAAGACATTGCATTTCACAATGATTTCTTAGGTATAACACCAAAAGACAGTCGACAAAAGCAAAAGAAATAGTGTGCTATGGAAACTGTACAACATCTACATGGCAAAAGAACAGTCAACAGAGTGAAAGACAACCTATGGAATGAGAGAAATATTTGCTAACCATGTCTAGTAAGGGGTTAATATTCAGAATATATAAAGAACTCCTACAACCACAAAAGAAAACAACCTGATTATAAAATGGGCAAAGGACTTGAATAGACATTTTTCTAAAGAGTAAATATAGATGACTAACAAGCACATGATAAAATGTTCAACATCACTTATAAGGGAAATTCGAAACAAAACAAGATATCACCTCACATTTCTTAGGATGGATACAAAAAAATTAAACAAACAACCCCAAAAGCAGGAACCCATAGGTGTTGGGGAGGATGTGGAGAAACTGAAACCCTTGTGCACGGTTACTAAGAATGTAAAATAGTTGCAGCCACTATGGAAAACATTATGGCGTTTCTTCAAAATATTGAAAATAGAATTACCATGTGATCTAGCAATTCTACTTTTGATATCTATGTAAAAGAATTGAGACCAGGTACTTGAAGAGCTAGTTGCACAGCCATGTCTATTACAGCATAATTCATAATAGCCAAGAGGTGGAAGCAACCTTATCTTCACTGACAGCAGAATGGGCGAAGAAAATATGGCACAGACCTACCATGGAATATTTTATGTCCTTAAAAAAAAAGGAAATGTGTCCTATGCTACAACATGGTTGAAATTTAAGGACGTTAGGCTAATTAGAGTAACTCAACACAAAAAGGCAAATACTCCATGATCTCACTTACATTAACTTTTAAAAGCAGTCAAACTCATAAACAGAATGAAGAATGATGGTTGCCAGGGGATGGAGGAGAGGAGCAAAAGAAGTTATTGTTCAATGAGTATAGAGTTTCAGTTTTGCAAAATGGAAAAGTTCTAGAGAGCGTTGGACCACAGCAGACATAGTTAACATACACTGTACACTTAAAAATGGTTGTTATGGTAAATCTTATGTTATTTTTTATCTCAGTAAAAATGAACATATCCTATGATATTATAAATTAAACTTGAATAAATTAAATGTTGAATCAAAGATAAAATAGTAAATAAATAGGAACAGATTACTGGAAAGTAGTAAAATAACAATAATATTTAGGAAAAAGAATACATCTATTAGAAGATGGAAAAACCATGTAAAACCAAAAACGTAAGAGGAACAGGGAAAGAACTGAATCCTAATTAAAGGTAGAACACTTGTCACTAGGGAAAAAATGAGGACACCTCTGTCTTTGAAGAATACTCTGAACAGTCTCACCTAAGGACTATCATCTCTGTGAATTTCTCTCACTTACCTGGAAGTAGGCATTGTAGTATTTCTCTCTCAACAATCCGGGGCTTCTTATCTTGTTCCAAAAAGATAATCAAAGTTGGTTTAGAAAGACAGAGTCCTGTTTAACTGCACCAAAAGAAACAGGACTTAATTATGCCAAGGATGTAGAGTTCAAACCTAATTATTTGGGGAAGAAGGTTAAAACTCAGAGAGACATCTAAAGCACTCAAGATTGTCCAAAGGATGGGGAAGATAAAGCTTCAGCCATAGTACAACAAAATAGGAGTTCAAACTTCAGACTGCTTTGTTAAGAATGAGAAACAAATTTAAAAAGGCATCTGGAAAATTTATAGCAGAGGACAGAGATATTAAAGGTAGCAAATTCTTTTTTTTTAAATATAAACTATTTTTATGTATAGCTGTATAAGTTTTAAAAAAACTATCCTGTAAGTATATACAAAAGCTCTTTACACATAGGTCTGTACATAAAGCAGATTCTTTGTTACTGGGAGCAAAAGTTCTTAGCCAGTGAGACCAGGTTGCAGTAGTTCTCCAGCATCACATCTCTGTACAAGTCCCTCTGTTCCAGGTCCAGGCACTTCCACTCCTCCTGAGAGAAGTCTACAGCCACATCCCTGAACATCACCACCTGGTGAAAGGACAAAGTCATGTACCATTGAAAAATTCTTCACATAGCTCTACTTCACTAACCCCCAAATTTGTTGAGAGGGGGTCACATAATTTCTTGAAGGACATGCTCCTGTTTAAAGACTGAGTACACAGTTTTCTGATTGATTTATTTAACAAATATGTGAACACGTGTAAGAACAGAATAATATGAAGAGGGTTATGGGCCAGAAGTTTTCATTACTACTGGAAGGGAGGAGCTTAGATGGGGTTCACTTAGGAAGAATGTTTCAAGCTAAGCAAGCCTAATATTCATGGCCTGGGAAAAAATTAACCATAATCCTGAAGAGATAAAACACTAATAACCTCATCCATGGCTTAGAATTGCAAGCACTATTCAGGTCCACTCTTCTCTTTCTTCTTTCTTCAGTTGTACTACCTCTTCCCTTGGAGATAGGCTGAGCTCAGAGAAGACAAAACTAGGAAAGAAAAAAAAGAGGTAGTCAAAAATCAGACTTGCTAGCAGCTCTCAGAATTCTCAGGTTAAACATGACTACCATTACTACAAAGCTATTTGCTTTACAATGGCTGTACTGTCAGACAAAATGGATTTAAAATATTTAAAAATTACGAGACAAAGAAGAATACTGCATTCCAATAAAAGATAATACATTAAGAAGATATAACAAATATAAACATCTATGTACCTAGTGACAGATCCCTCCAAAATATATGAAGCAAAAACTGATAGAATTGAAGGGAGAAATAGACAGTTCTCCAACAATAGTTGCAAGATTCAATACATGACTCACAATTATGGATAGAATAAGACAGAAGATGAGAAAACAAAGTAAGCAGGACAAACCAATGAGATCTAACAAGCATACAAAACACTCCACCCAATAACAACAGAATACTCATTCTTCTGTGTACACATGGGGCATTTCCAGGCTTTGATTCTAGATTTGTTCTCTTAACTTTTTTTTTTTTTTTTAAGGACAGGTGCAGGCAGGAATGAAGGCAAGTGGGCAGGCAGGAAGAGAGAGAAGAAGTTTTTTATTTAGTTAGTCACGCTGATTGCCCCCTCTCCCCCAACCTGGGACTCGAACCCAGGGGTATGTGGCCTGTGCTACTGACCCAACTGCTCCTCCACCAGGGTGCACCTGGTCTCTATTTTTAAAATAAATGTATTAATATACCTATTATTATTATTATTATTATTTTGGCATTCAGTCATATATCCCCACAGATTCTCAAAAAACAGGAGGATAGGAGGAAGGAGTATATAATCAAGAAGCTGCAAAATTTGTGTTTACAGTTTGAAGGGGATTATCATCCCCTGGAAACGACACTAAATTTAAGAAGGACTGCTCTAAATCACTTGAATGATACACAGATCATTTTCTCACTTGCAAACACCATCACAGCCGACTTCATCTTTTCATTGCCCTCAATTGAAAAAAAAAAAAAAAAAGAAGAAGAAGAATCTTGTAGTTGTGACCTTAGACAAACACTGGACTAGGCTGCTGAACCTTAAGCCAGAACTAGCTGCTAATAACAAATGTCTGTTACAATTGCCTGGCAGGAAAACGTGCCCAAGCCGTCTCTTCCCATCAAGATGGGTGGGAGCATTCAGGAGACTGTCTCCGGAAATAATTTGTGCAAAGTCAGAATCTGTCCTGATTTACAGGCGTCTCCTGGAATACAGTGGTGGAGTCGGATGGGCAGTCAAAGACACTCCATAATCATACACACAACGCCGCACAGCGTCATACTGTTACAATCATCTCGCGGACACACATACACATCACACTTGGAAGTCAGGAGTCAATGAACCACACAGCCACAAACATTGTGCTTCTCGGAGGTAAAATGCACCAGGGATGCCCTGTTAACCGCAAATCAAGGAGAAAGACACACACACCCCCGCAGGGTCACAGGCTCGCCACAACTACACACAGAGTTGCACACTATCACAATCGTACACCCACCACAGGGACATCCTGACCGCCAAAGCCGAATTATAGACAATTAACACACTCGGATCCCTACCACACCGCTCACTCCATCCACCGAGACTTGACACAGTGGACCGCGGGCTCCAGTCCACGCTCAGGGGTCCTCATCTCAAGCCACTCCTCGGCGGGTTCCAGACAAGCCCAGCGAATCGCCTATCTCAGCCTACGCCGCTTTCTAAAGGGAATAGAAGGCTGGTTACCGTGGGAAAAGACAGCAGTCGGAGCCCAAGGGGAGTAAGGCCCGGCGGACTTCTGGGAAATGTAGTCCAGAGACAGCCTGAGCTGACCAAATGGCGCTTGGCTGAGCCCAGGATGAATCCCTAACTCCTGACTTCAGGTATTCTGATCTAGAGTCAGAGTGAGGGTCCATGCAAGTCGGCCTCATGCCCTGAAGCTCCTGCACCAGGAACTACAAAAAGGACTCTTAAGTTGATGTGGAAAGTCAAAGAGCCCTCTGAAGACTGGAGCAGTCTGGAGCAGAAAATACTGAGAATCCCTGGAACTTTGTACTATGATGGATCCCCTTCAGGGTTTACCAGAAGTTTACTTGCTGGGTGTGCATTTTCATGGTGGCCTGAGATCTGTTAGGGAAAGGACTGATGTAAATTGGGTATGGCAGAACTGAAAAGGGAGTGGCATCCAGGTGGGAGGGGGGAACATGTATGCATCTCCACAGATAAATGAATTACACTATAAGGTGGATTTGCAGAGAGCCAGAGTGTGGGTGTGAAAGAATTCACAAGTCATCAATCAATAGAAATCTCCAGTACTCTTTATTTTGTAAAACTAAAACTTTATGCCCAGTAATCAACACTCCATTCTTCCTTTTACAGAGTTCCTGGCATCCACTGTCTCTATGTCTATGAAGTTCATCATAGTAATCAATCTATGGGGGAATCTTACAGTATTTAGCTTTTTGTGACTGGCTTATATCTCAGGATAATGTCCTTAAATTTCAACCCTGTTGTAACATGTTGCAGAATTTTCTTTCTTTTTAAGACTGGATAATATTGTATGTATATACCACATTTTTGCATATTCTATCGTCTATCAATGGACACTTGGATTGATTCCATGTTTTGGCAATTATGAATAATGCTGCTATAAAATTAGAGCTCAAATATCTCTTTGAGCCCCTGTTTTGATTATTTTGTGTCTATATCCAGGAGTGCAATTGTTGGATCATATGGTAATATTATTTTTGTTTGAGGAACCACTATGCTGTTTCCCATATTGGCTTACTGCACCACATCCAAGCCAGCATTTATTGTATATTATTATAGCGATTCTGTGGGTGTGATCATTGTGGTTTTGATTTGCAATTCCCTTAATGATTAGTGATGTTGAGCATTTTTTCAGGTGCTTCATGGCCATTTCCATATCCTCTTTGGAAAAAGGCCTATTTAAGTCATTTACTCATGTTTGAATTTTATTTGTATTGTTGAATTGTAGTAATCCTTTATTCTGATGTTAATCTCATATCGTATATATGATTTGCAAATATGATTCCAAAATGGAAGAAATTTGAGATTTCCTCTTCACTCTGTTGTGACCTTTAATGCACAGAAGTTTTAAATTCTGATGTAGTCCAATTTATCTATTTTAATCATTTTATTATTTATTATTTAAAAGCTATATGCTTTTTAGGATACTTAATTTTCACTTCGGTACGTGTGCATTGCACATCATCACCATCCACCATGAGTTCTAGTGTCCTTTTACCGCCACATTGCAAACTCCTCCTTACCCTGTTTCCTCCCCACCTAATTTATCTATTTTTATCATATACAAGTTTTTTTTGTACTAGTAAGGAAACTGAATCAGTAACCAAAACCTCCCAACAAACAAAAGGCCAGGACTAGATGGTTTCATTAGTGAATTCTACCAAATATTTAAAGAATAATTAATACAACCCTTCTCAAACTCTTCCAGTAAACCGAAGAGGGAACTCTTCCAAACTCATTTTATAAAGTCAGCATTACCTTGATAATGAAATCAGACAAAGACAACATTAAAAAAAATAAATAAATAAGGGCCACTATATCTAATGAACATAGAGGCAAAACCGTCAATAAAATATTCGCCAACTAGCAGTGCTCTGGTGGGACAGCGGTTGGGTAGGACGCAGCAGCACAGCCCTCGTATATACTAGGGATCTGGGTTTGTGACCTGGGACGGGGGAGCAGTCAAGATAAACAGCTTAAAAAAAAAAAAAAAATGGAGTGTGTCTTCCTTTTCTCTCTTTTTGCCTGTCTACTCACCTTCAGCAAGGTGGAGTTAACAACATATTAAAAGGACCATACACCACTATCAAATGGTGTTTATTCCAGGAATAACAGCCGTTCAACACCCGTTTATTCGAAAACAACAACAAAAAGTTCAACAAAATGGGTATAAAGGGAATGTGCTTGATCATAATAATGGCCACATATGACGAGTTCACAGCTAACAGGAGAATTAATGGTGAAAAGCTGAGCTGTGCAGGTCCCTGCGCCAATTTCAGCTACTAGGCAGACAGAAACAGATTTAGTCAGTATGTCCCCAGTATTTTCAGAATGAGCTTCAACTCCTTGAATAGTCTTGGCCACGTCTCCACTCTTTACTGTGAACCAACAGAGTACTGAAAGTCATCTAACTCAATTTTCTACTGGGGTGGGGGGAGGGGGGGTTCTCACCTATTCCTGATCTGAACTACATTTCCCAGAAGTTCTTGCAGTTCTATCCATAACCGTGAGACATTTTTCTATTTCTCAGGGAGCGGTTGAGTTCATGGGAGAAGCTTATCTCCAGATTGTGGGACTTTTCCTGTGTGGGAAACTCACCCCAAGACTGCGCCTGGATCTTGAGGAACCCTGGCAGTGTGATTCACAGAGGGGACCAGGTGTGTGGGCTTTCCCCAGGCGGGTACGTTAGCCGGAAACTGAAGGGCCAGGCGCCATCTTGTTCGAGCAAATCCGGCTCAGAACTACATTTCCCAGAGGCCCCCGCGGGAACAGGGCGGCCCTTATCCTCGCCTGCGGGACCCTCGGACTGCGGGAAAGGGGAAGTGCAAGGTGAGAGGCCTAGGTCTTGAGTGCTGGGTAAGGATCCCAGATGCTCGCTTGAGGGTGTGAAGGAAAGGTCCGGGCGAGTCAGGAGTCTTGGGCCTGTGTGAGTTGATCGAACTCGGAAAGTAGGCCAGAGGTGTGGGATTCCATGTGTGCGATTGTGACCTATTACTTTTGCCGCGCGGTGTGTGGGCGGGCGTGGTTCTGTGTCCCTCTTGTGGGTGTGTCGTTGTGATGTGACCATGCGCGGAACTCTGTGTGCTTGTGGATATCGTCGTTGTAGGTGTGTGATTGTGACACCGTGCGGCTGTGTGTGACTATCCCCCTGGTGGGATGGCGTGTGTTTTTCTTTAACTTTGTGCCGGGGAGTGTAGAGAATCCGATATGCAACTTCGTGTTATCTGAAGGGTGCGTATGTGATTGTGTTTGTATGAATGTTAGCACTAAATGTACTGGATGTCTGACTGTGAGACTGTAGTGAGTAGGATCATGTAACTTTTTGTGGCACTGTGTGCTTTTACAGAGTGCCTGTGTTGTGCCAGGGTAGCAGTGCCAGGGTAGCAGTATGTGCGCCAGTGGTTTATATGTGAGATTGGTCTTGTGCAGCAGAGACATCTTTTCTGATGCCAAGAATGCTTCCGGCAGCTTAGGCTCCTCTAACCTCTGCCTCTTCCTCCTTCTCTTCATGGGTGGTGGGCGTGGGTCTAGTGGTACCTTTGATATGGTCAGTCTGGGCCACAAGAAAGGCTGTTACTTCCTTTCTCTTTCCTCAACTCTGCTCTTCTCAGAGAAGTACCCAGAGGAAGAGGGAGGAATGGCTGTTGCCCAAGCCGAATACAAGGTGTGATAGGGTTTCCTTTTTGCTTTCCTTCTTCTGAATGATTTGTTCAACATTTACATTCAAGTAAATGGCGGGAGTATTCTCCCTCATATCCTTCTACGTAATGGTCACATATTAATTTAGAAAATAGCTTAGTTTCTCCTGTGTACTAAGTTTTTTCTTTTTAAATACACACAAAAGCACAACCTGATTATTTTAAAGAATTTCAAGAACAGGAAGTTAAAAAGAGAAAAAGTAAACTACCTTAGACATAACCACTGTCAATATTTTGATTTGTTTCCTTCTAATTAGTTTCCTATGTGCATACAGTAATCTTTTCCAAGGTTGAAAGCTTATAGTCTATACCATTTAATAGCTTCCTTATGTTTGACTAAAAATTATATTATTATATAATTATATAATTAATTTAAAAAATTCTTGAGTATTAAATACATACAGAAAAGTGCTTAAAATATAGACATACAGTTTAAGAAGTAGCTGTAACAAAAACTTGCATCAGCACTCCAGAAGTCATGCCTCAGAATGAAACTGTTCTCTTCACCTCTTTAAATAATTCTTATACTGACTTGGATGATATATTTTTCTTTTAATACTTGACCACATATCTATACATCCCTAAACAATAGTTTTGCCTTTTTAATGCTATAGAGATTGTGCTATGTAATGTTTTGATCTTGCTTTTCTTATATAATATGCTATTTCTTAGGCTCACCTATGTTGCTATATATGACTATAGTTTGAATATTGGTTGCTTCTAGTTTTGGGCTTCAGGAAAGGGCTGCTCTAAATATACTTTTATAAGTATCCTGATGCTCATATGCATGATTTCTTAGGACATAAGCATGTGAATGGAATTCCTGGGCCCTGAGATGTGTGTATATCTTCAGATTTCCTAGATGTCAAACTTATTTTCATTATAGCTGTACTAGTGAAATTCCTCCCAGAAGTTTGTAGACATAGTCATCCTTTATTCTCTTACTTGGTGTTTTAATTTTTGATAAATCTGTTGATATAATGAATGACATATCACGTGGTTTAAAAAATACACCATGCATGCCCAAAAGCACAGAAGTTAAAGTATATGGCTTGAATAATTTTATGAAATGAGCATATTCTTTTAACCAGAGCTCAAATCAGATCAAGAAATAGAGCATTATCAACATTCTAGAAACCCAGTTCTTGTCCCACCCATTCAGTACCCACCCCTCTCAAAGACAGCCATTATTTTACTTTTTGTAGCCATTCAGTAACTTTACCTCTTCTTGAATTTTATATAAATAGAATGACAGTCTTTACTCTTGGGCTCCAACCCAGGTATACGTGGCCTTGCACTTCTTCAGGACAGTTGACCACTTCTTAGTCTGCTGACTGTGCAAAATTCTGTGTTGGGAAACTTTGCAGAAGTATCCAGAAAGCAATTCGCTCCCTACACTTGTATATTGTTCATTATTGTTGTTGATTAAATTACATTGTATGAATATGCCACAATTTATTCATCCATTCCATTATTGATTAGCATTTGAGTTATTTTCAGATTGGGGCTATTATGAACAAGCCTACCATGATCATTCATATATACGTATGTCCTTCGGGTGCACATATGAATGCATTTCTCTTGGGTCTATCCCTCGGAGTGAAAATTTAGTGTCATAGGTTAGGCATATATTCAGCTTTAATATATATTAAGTTTTCCTAAGTGATTGTATCAGTTTATACTCCTGACTTCATTGTATGAGAACAGACTTTAGAGCAGGAAGCATTACAATAGATAAAGAACATTGGTACATAATAAAAAAAATTCAGTTCACCAGTAAAATAGTAAAGTTCTGAATGTATGTACTTTAAAATATTGCTTCAATATGTTTGGTGGAACTAAAAGATATAGTAGACGAATCACAGTCATAATGTAAGATTTTTAGCATTTTTCTCAGTAGTTGATAAACCCAGTAAAGCTATACAATACTTGAAGAATATGATTTACAGACATGACCTAATTGACGTGTATAGAACTATGTACCTTACAATTACAGAATATACATTTAAAAAAGACATCTGAGACATTTATCCAAATTGTTCATGTGCTGGACCATACAGGAAATCTCAGTAAATTTCAAAGGACTGAAATAATACTGTATGTTTTACGACCACAGTGGAATTCAGCTAGAAGTTAGTAACAAAAAGATACTTAGAAATATCTCAGTGTGGTGCGCCCTGGTGAAGTAGCAGTCAGGTCAGTCGCCTCTGAAGGAGGCTACATACCCCTGGGTTTGTGTCCTAACTCTGGGGCTGGGGAAACAGTCAGTGTGAACAACTAAACAAAAATAAAATAAAATGCTTATCAAAATAAGTCTCAGTGTTTGGGATTTAAGGAATGTATTTATAAATAGCTGATGAATCAAAGAAAAATAATACAATGGGAATTAAAAACATTTTGAACTGAATGATGTTGAACTTACAACATATTAAGATGTGGGATGGTACTAAAGCTGAACCTGAGCAAACGATATAAGAATATAAAGAATGGTTGAAAAAGAATGATTTTGTATTCATCTCAAGAAGTTAAGGAAAAGTATACTAAACTAAACCCTGCATATATACAACAGTTAAAGCAAAAATAAGTAGTATGAATCAGAGTTCAAATATAAATTAACATTGAAATATAAAATTAATGTAAAATGGAGAAAATTAACAAAGCTAAAAAGTTTCGTTTTTAGAATTAATAAAACTGATGAACCTCTAGTAAAACTTAAAGAAAAAAGAAGATATGGCACAAATTACTAGTATCAGATAAGAGGAATAAAACCAGTCACAGTCTAGCTTTAAGGCCGAGTTCTTGATGCTTGGTTACTTGGGACTTGGTTGCATAATAAGATCGTTAGAGCCTAAACCAGTGATCATTACATTTAATCCTTTTTTATACTTCATTATGTGTAGGATGCCAATATACAGACATGTATAAATTTTTGTTTTTGTAACTCTTTATTGGACATGATACGTGCCCTAAATTTCGTTTTCTCAACAGTGTTATAACTCATTGTCATTGAAGGCTAGCGATTTTTTTAAATAAAAAAACTTACAGTCGCCCTAATTTGATGGTTACGATTGTATCTATTTTAATATCACTATATAATTATTAAGGGCCTAGTGTCAATAGAATGTTCATTTCTTTAGTGATAATGCTTTAAGTATGCATCAGCTCTCATTTAAACCATTCAGATTGTTTTCGTACACTGCTTCATGGCTACGTGTGAAATTTCCTTTCTATCCTGGGTTATGTGTACAGGTGTGATGGGTCCTTCTTGGTTTTGGTTAATTTTCTTTTTTCTGGGATTAACTGGTTTCTTCAGAGTTTCTTGAGTTTATTCTTTTCAGATTTTGCGGATGTAAACAAGCATATCAGAAATAAAAAAAAAAATGAGAAAAACATATAATCACTATTTTTGGCAAGAAAAATATCCCGTTTCATTTACCTTTTTGTGCACTTTATTATAGTTTTCTTTCATATTCTGTCAAATGTTTCAGTTAAATGAAGGTTATCATAGACTCCATCTTAGTACAAGGAAGAGCAACAGAAACATTCATAGTATGTTGCAGCAATTTTCATTAAACAGTGAGAGCCCTTTTTAGAAGTCTCTTGAAAGGATTCCTTTCAGCACAGCATCTGATATTTTTGAAAATAGCCTCTCTTCTGGCAAGAAGAATTAGAGATCTAAAAAAAAAATTTTTTTTTTTCTGTTCAAAGACCATGATCCAGGGACATTTTTTCTTTTCTTTTGATTTACCTTCTTTCCTTCTTGGAATTGAGTTAAAGACCAAATACAAGAGACTTATACTGAGAGTTTATGTTGGGTGGTTATTGCTGGATCTACTTTAAGTAATGCCTCAACTTTACTCTTTTTTTTTTTTCCTTGTTTTGTGTTCACATTGATTTTTCTCATTTTCTTATGTTAAGTGACTTCTTTCAACCCTCAAATTTTTCTCATTCTTTGATAGATTACTAGGGTAAAGGATTAGCAGTTAATTAAGAACATAATCAAATCATAGGTATTTCCACAATAAGTATACATTATGGAGTAACAAGCAAAATTTGCTTTTTATTAAATGATAAAACAAGATTTAAGAGAAATTTTATATTTAAGTGTGTCCCTCCTTAAAGAAATGGGTTATGGGTGTGAAAGTTACCTGCAGCTGTTAAATACTGGCTACATATACAGTGATTGAACTTCAGTAGTGATTTTATTTGTGCCTTCATAAGGCTCATCTTTCCTTAGGTCTGTTAACCTAAAGATTATCAGACATAAGAGTAAGAGAGAATTATAGACAGCATTTTGCAAGATAAGCACTCAGCGTTTTTAGTAGGCTTACTCTGAATTAAATTAATTTTGAGTGATGCAGATGAAAAAATTAATTGAAAGCCTGATTATTTACTAACAGAATCAGGATAAGCATCAATCTCCCCTGTTTTGTTGGACCTAAGCCCTTTCTATCTTAATTTCTTCCCCAGTCGATTCTCCTGGCCAAAACCATGCAAAGATGTGCTGGTTCTTTTCTCCCATTTCTCACCCAAAATATTTATTCCATCCGTAATTTCTTTAAAAGAAAATAGAGTCACTGATTATTCCAACATGAATAGGAATGCCCCTGGGAAAGTAATGGACTATAATGGAAATTACATTAGAAAAGCATTCTAAAGAATTGGGTTCTTGAAATCTAACTTCACTCAACATCATTAGTAACAAGGAAAATGTAAATCAAAACCACAGTGAGATCATACTTTATACCTACTACACTGGTGATTTTAAAAGATAGAGGATTGATGAAGATTTGGATAAATTGCTGGTGGGATTAATAATACTGCAAACACTTTAGATTGGTAGATTTTCAAAAGGTTAGTTATGGTATTACCCAGCAGTTTCATGTCAAAGTATATACCCAAGATAATTTTAAATATTCACATAAAAATTTGAACATGATTGTTCATAGCAGCATGCCCACCCCCAAACTAACAAAAGTGCTCCATGCATCAGGCTCCCCCCTGCCCTGTAACACCACCACTTCTGCCTGGCAGCCTCTTCCCCACTGGCAACCTAAGTTCCATTGTTAATATCAAAGCACTGATTGTTTTGTTTGTTTGCTTTGCTTCTTTTTATTTCACATGAGTGAGATCATCCTTAGCATAGCCTTCTTAGTACCATCCATGTGGTTGCAAGTGAGAGGATTTTGTCTTTTTTAGGTCTGTGTAGTATTCCATTGTGTGTACTACACCTTTATTCATTCATCTAACCATGGGCACTTAGGTAGTTTCCAATTCTTGGTTATTGTAAATAATGCTGCAGTAAACAAGGGGCGCATATGTCTTTTTGTCTTCTTTGGAGAAATGTCTATTCAATTCTGCCCAATTTTTATTGGAATATTTGTCTTTCTGTTATTAAGTTTTATGAGTTCTTTATGTATTTTTTATATTAAGCCCTTGTCATATGTATGATGTGCAAATATCCTCTCCCAATCAGTAGTATGTCTTTTTGCCTTGGTGATAATTTCTTTCACTGCGCAGAATCCTTTTAGTTTGATATAGTCCCATTTATGTATTTTTGTTTTTGTTTCGCTTGTCACTGGAGTTAAGTTCTCAAAGATTTTTGTAAGGCCAATGTCATGGAATATATTGCCTATATTTTCTTATAGTATTTTATGTTTTCTGGTCTTACATCAAGTCTCTAATCCATTTTGAATTAATTTTTTATGGTATTAGAGAATGGTCTAGATTGATTTTTTGCATTTGAATGCCCAGTTTCCCAACACTGTTTGTTGAAAAGACTTTCCTTTCTCCATTGTATGCTCTTTTACTCCTTTATCATAAATTAAATGACCATATATGTGTGAGTTTATTTCTGGTGATTCAGTTCTGTTCCACTGATTTATTTCTCTGCTTTTCATTCTGGTGCCATACATTTTAATGACCTTTGCTCTGTAGAATAACTCAAGATTTTGGATTGTGGTACCTTCAGTTTTGTTCTCCTAATTGCTTTGGCTATTCAGAGTCTTTTGTGATTGCATGCAAATTTTTTAATTTTTATTCTGTTTCCTTGAAAAATGCTAATGATATTTTGATAGGGATTGCATTAAATCTGTAAATTGTTTTAGTAAGATGACCATTTTAACAATGCTAATTCTTCCCAACCATGAGCATGGAATATCTTTTCGTCTCTTTGTGTCTTCCTCTATTCCTTTTAACAGTGTCTTACGGTTTTTATTGTACCTGTCTTTCACCTCCTCTGTAGGGTATATTTCAAGGTACTTAATTCTTTTTGTTTCTGTTGTAAATGGGATACTTTTCATGACTTCATTCTCTTCAGTTGCATTGTTTGCATATAAAAGTGTATATTATTTTGGTAGACTGCCACTGTACTGTATTTGTTAATTCTAGTGTTTTTGGTAGAATGTTTAGGGTTATCATGCATATTATGCATATTATCATGTCATCTGAAAATAGTGTTAGTTTTACTTTTTTCCCAATTTTATTCCTCATTTCTTCTTACCTAATTGCTATGGCTAGGAATGCCAATATGATGTTAAATAGTGGTGAGAGTGGACAGCCTTGTCTCTTTCCTGATCTTGGAGGAAACAGTTTCAGTTTTTCACTGTTGAATTTGATGTTGGCTGTGGATTTATCACATGTGACCTTTGTTATGTCAATGTATATTCCTTCTACTCCAATTTTATACAGTTTTATGATAAATGTGTACTGAATCTTATCAAATGCTTTCTATGCTTCTGTTGATATAACACTATGATTTTCTTCCTTGCTTTTGCTGATGTGGTATATTATTGTAATAGATTTGGCTATGTTGAACCATCCTTGCATCCCTGGGATAAATCTCCCTTGGTCATAATGGATAATCCTTGTGATATATTGTTGAATTCAATTTGCTAATATTTTGTTGAGGATTTTTATATCTATGTTCATAAAAGACATTGGTCTGTAGTTTTCTTTCTTTGTGCCTTTCTTTCTTGCTGCCTTTAGTATAAGTGTAATGTTGACTTCATAAGAAGTGTATGAAAGTATTCCCTGTTCTATTTTTGGGAAGAGTTTGAGAAGAACAGGTATTCTCTGAAGATTTGGTAAAACTCACTAGTAAAGTCATTTGGTTTGGGGCTTTTATTTTGGGGGACACTTGATTACTTCTTTACTATCTTGCTTATGATAGGTCTGTTCAGGTTTTCTATTTCTTCCTGATCAGTCTTCGTAGGCTCTATGGTTTTAAAAATCTGTCCATATCTTTAAGTTGTTCAATTTATTGGCATATAGTTGTTCATAGTACTATCTTACAATGCTTTGTATTCTTGAGGTATCCATTGTAACTTCTCCCCTTTTATTCTAATTCTAGTTGCTAGAATTTTCTCTTTCTTTTTTCTTAGTGAACCTAACCAAAAGTTTGTCAATTGCGTTTATTTTTCAAGGAACCAGCTTTTGGTTTCATTAGTCTTCTGAGTTATCTTTTTTATTTCAATTTTTTTCCTGTTAGACTTTTTATATTTCCTTCCCTTTACTGACTCTTATCTTTAATTTTTCTTTTTCTTGTTGCTTTAGATATAGAGTTAGAGGGTTTGTGATTTTTATCATTTCTTGAGGTAGGCGTGTATTGCTATAAATGTCCCTCTTCACACTGCTTTTGCTATATATCCTGTACATTCTGGTAGCTTGTGTCCTCGTTTTGATTTGTCTCTTGCTACTTCTAAGTGGGATTTCTTTTCATTTTATAAACCTTCCTTTCGTATTTCTTCTAAGACTGGTTTTTGTGGTGATGAATTCTTTTAACTTTTATTTGTCTGTAAAGCTTTTTGTCATTGCTTCAGTTTTATGTGATAATCTATCAAGGTAGAATACCTTTGTTGGAAGTCCTTTTCTTTCAGTACTTTGAATATATCGTGCCATTTCCTCTGGCCTGTAAAGTTTCTGATAAGAAATCCACCGGCAGTTCTATGGGGGCTTCTTTGTATATAACTCTTTTTTTTCTTCTAGCTACTTTTAAGATTCTCTTTTTATATTTTATTTTTGCCATTTTAATGACACTGTGTATTATTGTATGTTCATTCGGGTTTCTTTTGTTTGGAACTCTGTGAGCTTCTTGGATCTAGAAATATGTTTCCTCCCTCTGTTTATAATAGGAATTCTCATCTATTATTTTTTCAGATATAGTTTCTGCCCCCCTCCCCCCTTTCTCCTCCTGGTACCGCAGTGATGCAAATGTTGTTCCTCTTGATGTTATCCCAGAAATCTCAAATGCTGTCTTTGTTTCTTTTATTTTCCCCCTCCTTGCTCATGTGCTTGGATGCATTCTTCTACCCTATCTTCTAGCTTGCTGGCTCTATTAGAGCCTTCTTCCAGCATACTGTTAAGCCCCTCTATTGTGTTCTTTAGCTACTTGAATTTTGTTTGGATCCGCTTCATATTTTCTCTCTCTTTGTTGTAGTTCTGTTTTTGTTTCTCCATTGTTCTTCTAATTTCAGTGAATATCAATAAACTGTTGCTCTAGGTGTGTCCTCTGGAGCAGTGGTAAGTTAGTTGCTTCTGAAGGAGCAAGCCACATACCCCTGGTTTCAAGTCCAGAGTCCAGGGGAGAGCAACCAGTGTGAGCAACTAAATAAAAGTTAAATAAAGGTGATTCTTCCTCTTCTCTCTTCCTTCCTGTTGCCTATTCACCTTCATTCCTGTCTGCAACTTTCTTTAAAAACAAACAAAAACCTGTTGCTTTAAAATCTTCATTAGGTAATTTACTTAATCCGTTACATTCAAATTTTGAGCTTTTGTTTTGGTCCATCATTTTGTGTATATTTTTCTGTCTTTTCATTCTGTTGGGCATTCTGTGTTTATTTCTATGGGTTAAGCTTCCCTGATGTAAAGGCCTTGGGTTAGGATATCAAATTGCACAGTATAGGCTTGAGTGTTGGTCCAGAATACTGGATTTCCTTTCGTTGTGTGTTCTCAGCACTTGTCAGAATTGTGATAGCACTTTAGAGACAGCCCTGTGATGAATTCCAGGAGTTCAGCCTACAGGGTTGGAGTGAAAAATGCAGGAGTTTCTTCCAGAGCCGCAGACATGAACATTAAGGCACAAGGAAATAGACTAAGAGTTGTGGGCCCAGTCTACCCTCAGGCTGTAGTCTCTTCAAAAGTCACTGGAGAGAGAGCAGGGAACTGGTAATAGGGAAGTACTCTTCCCTGTGAAAATCCCTCAGTCCTCCAGAGGAGCAGCAATCCTAGCAGGGGGCAGCAAACTAGTTCTGGGGTTTTGGGGTGAATACTCTAAGGAATACCAAGCACATAGCAAAGGTTTTTAGCAGTAGACCCAGACTGGAGGGAACTGCTGTTTCAATGGAGTCCCCTACAATGATCTTCCCGTAGAGAGCCAGAGAATGGAATGTTCTTTGCTGGGGCGCCCTCAGCTGTCTGTGCCTTGCAGACCTGGCTGTCTCTGGCAGCCCTGGGAACTGCAACTGTGAGCACCAAGAGTCCAGCACGGGTGTGCTAATGGTGGAGGGGCAGGCGTTTTCCCCTGGGGCCTTCCTGCAATGTTAACTTCCAGTGCCTGTACCACGCAGAAGCCACATTTGGTTCACAAGGAGGCTATCCTCCTTTTCATCCCATGCTGAAGTTTTTGGTTCATGAATTAAAAGTCAGGTCCTGTGGTGGTGAGTCACTTGCTTATGGGCTAAACCCTTCAGTTCTGGGATGAGTGTCCATATCATTGGTCTTTCCCTGAACACCCCAAGGTCTCTGAACAGGGTGGTGTGACACCAAAACAGATTGGTTTCTGCCGTTTATATGTCCTTTATCTCTGTGGAGTTGCTGGTCCTTGTTCCTTTTCAAAGGTCGTAATTGTTCGATGGGTGTGTTTTTGTGTGTGGGGAGATGAGTTGGAGATCTTAACAGTCCACCATCTTGGAACCAAATGCCTAATAGGGTTTCTTTTAGGGGAGATGAAAATATTCTACAGTTAGATTGCGGTGATATAGTTGCAAACATTGAATTGTATGTTTCATATGAGTGACTTACATGGTTTGTAAGATTTTCTCAATAAAACATTAAAAAATTTAAAGCTAACCTAAAATTAGTGAGTGAGAATCTAAATAAAACAATATTGGCCATGAGTGATAGTTGTTGAAACTAGTTAGTGGGCACAAGGAAGGTTTTCATACTAATTCAACTCTGCTTTTGTGCATGGAATTCTACATTAAAAAGTTAACCAGAGCAACAGCAACAAAACACTAACTTAATGCCTACAGGTGAAGTACTCAGGCATTCAAAGTAAAATCAGGGTGAAGTCACTGTCAGCATTGTCATTTACCAGTCATTTCTTCTCAGTCTGTTAGAAAAACAGTAGTCCATAGCCAGCAACTAGAAAGCAATTGCTTTGTTCTTTCCCATAACTTGTATCAGTCTTCTCTGTGGACCAGTTTATTTCATCCCCTTGAATGAGTTTTCCAGTCAGTGTTGGATGATAAACATCCTTCTGATTTCTTTCAGTCACAAAATCAGTTCATTATAATTATTGTACTATCCATTTTCTGTACTAATCAATACCATAATCTTTTTTTTTTTTTTTTTTTTTTTTTTTAAGTTTAAGCTCTTCGCTCCTTGAGCTAGAAGCATGCAATAGGAAGGCCTTGATGCATCTTTCTATCTTTCCCTCAACTCCTCCATCCCACTAGTTATTTTCAACTCCCTGAGGCTGGGAGCAAGGAAAGGGGAAGGAGTAAGGGACAAGAAAAAATTCAGTTGTATTGCCAGTGGTCTTCTCTTTCCTTGGGTCATGTTTACCTCATTCTTTCTAAGTAGTTGGTAATATCTTTACTCCAGTGGCTGCTTACATTTCCTACAGCCAGTCTTACACATAAATCCTCCACCCCTACTGGAAATCCTCTTATAGGCTGGGAATAAACCTTGACCCTGCTGTTTCTTGATAATGGTGAATTTTAAATCCCATCAAATATTTGTGTGTGACAGCTGGGTAGTCAATCCCTCTGGGCAAAAAATTAAATAGGATTCCTATATTGCGTATTAAAATAAAATTTTATAATTATAAAATTATAATTCATAATACCATATTTTTCCAAATTATTCCAAAATAAAATAATAATTGGATAAGTATTTAAATATAACAAGTTAAAATATTAAAAAAGAAATATAAATACATGTTTCACCAAAAGCTAGGAAGTTGATTGTTTTGCTTGGCAAAGACATAAGCAATATTTAAAAAAATGTTTTTACAGAAAAACGAGAAAGTGAAAATGAGAAGTGAGTGTTGTTCGTATGTGCATAGTAGGGAAATTGATTTTCTTGGACTTGGGGCCTGGCGAATTGAGAACACTTGGTTAGTGAAGTCTTTAGTTCTTCTCATCAGACCATACTGTGTTCCTGGCCACAGGACACCATTTGGGTGGATCTTGGTTGGGGACCTGACTGCAGAGGAAGGATCTGCTCATACAGAACAAGAGCCTCACTGAGATGGGACAAAATCTGGCCTGAGGCAGGAACCTACGTGGCCTGCGTGAAGGAGTGGGAATGAGTGTATTCCTTTGACTTCACCGGCCAGCGTGCCTCTTGCAGCTCAAGTGTGGAGTTTCTGGGGTTGAAGAAGGATTTATTCTGTGTGCCCTCTAACCAGAGTTAAAAGATAAGACCAAGGAAAGTGAAGGTAGTCTTACCTAGTCTATCTGAGGACTGTGGTTTCTAGAGTGGTTTCTAGAACATTTCTTTGCTTCCCTAGTCCTGCCTTTTCAGAACACTGTCTTTTTTTTTTTTTTTCCCAGGAAAACAGTCCTGAGGAGAGTTGATCATCTCCTGCAGTACGGAAAGCCATGGCTCAGGTGAGTTGATGCTTTCTTGTTTGTTTCCTTCCTGATAACCTTTTAAAAAAATAAACATACACTCAACATACACATATTTGTTTTTGTTGTTGTTGTTTTGGAAGGTGCAGGCAGGAATGAAGGTGAGCAGGCAAGAAGAAGCATTTCATTTTTCATCTTTATTTAGTAGTTCACAGTGGTTGCTCCTTCCCTCACCCCCGCTCCCTGCCCAGTTGCAGGAACCCACCCTGTCCTTGGGATGTATGTGAATTGAGCTCCTTCAGAGGTGGCTGACTAACTGCTACTCTGTCAGGTTATGTGGGGGAGGGGGATTTTTTTTTTTTAAAGAGCATGTGAGCATTTTCTTTCTTTTTCCTAATATTTCTGGCTACAGTGTCCTTCTTCAGGGTCCTAGTCCCCATTTCCTCTCATTTTAGCCAGATAATCCTATTCTATCCCTAAGTATCCCTCCTCTTTTGACCCATCATTAATATTCCCATTCAGTAAGTAATAGGGCATCTCTTCTCTAGGTCCTCTCTCAGGGACTATGATAGGAAATACATACTCTTACAGGAAACGAGATTTGTAGAATGAACTTGTCCTGTCTGAACAGTGATTTAATGAGGCAGAGGTATAAGTTGCTTACCTGGAAATAAACATGGAAAAGCCAAGATCGTCTCTATAAATGAATGTTCTCCAGTAAAGTAGGGTGGGGGTGATGTTAGTAGCTCCAGATCTCCTGGTTTATGAGGTTTAGAGAACTATGGCATTGGGAGCTGGTTACAGACCCATCTCTGCAATTCTCAGCATCCGCTAGAGAAATTCAGTTTGAAGTTGAACAGAAAGTGTGGGTTATAAGGAATTTCTGTATGAATCACCTGTTGGCTTTATCTCAGAAATAAGGATAGAGATGATGGATGAGTTTAATCAATTCACAAATTGTTGAGATCATAGTATCAAAGCCCAGAAAAATCTTCTAAGTCTTGCCTAGTAATATCCGTATCATAAAAATTTCTGACATCAGAAAAATAATTACTAAAGACTTTGCATTAATAGGAAATTATTCTTATACCAGTCAGTCACAAGAGTGAGTTAGAGTTTATAAGAAACTTAAGTTATTTCCTGTGTCAGACAGAATGCCATTTTAAAATATATTGTCAAATTTACATGTTAAAAATTCAAGGAGTATTAAGAGTAGGGCCCTGACCTACCACTTCTTCATGTGCCTGAAAAGCAAAGGCAGATTTCATCTATTTTAGACTATTCCAGTGGAATATTTTTTAATTTAATTTTTTATTGTAGTAATTATTCTACACATTAAAATGCTTCCTATATATAGTTTCCCCATTCCTTAAAAATACTTCAACACATCCTGCCCTCCACCATATCACCAAGTGTTCTTCCCCATTGTCCAGTGGGCTCCACCACCATTTGCCCCCACCCGCCCCATTCCCTTTCGGTAACCTCAGTTCTGTTGCAAATGTTCAAGAGTTGGTTTTGTTTCATCTCTTCCTTTATTTTGTCTATTCACATTCCAGTGGAATATATTTTTAAGAAACATTTTTCGTTATTTTTTAAAATTTAGTTGTTCATCTTGGTTGCTCCTCCCTTCCCTGAAATGCAAACTTGGGATGTATGTGGTCTGTGCATGGCCAGAAGCGACAGGCCAACCACTACTCTAGCAGGGCATGCCTGTTCCAGTAGAATTTATCCCATATTCTTAATTAATGTTTCTGTATTGCTATTTCTTGATTAATCAAATTTTAGATATTTTTCTCATTATTTCTTTGAAAGCTATTTGTGAATTTCAATCCATATTCTCTGCTTTCTTTCTCCACACAGTGTTACATCACAATTTGGTTTTGATCAGTGCTATACATGTGATTAGGAGCTTGCAAATATTCTATTACAACTATTCTCTACTATCTGCCCTTTAAAAAAGTTTATTATGGTGTGCCCCGGTGGAGTAGCGGTTACGTCCTGCGCCTCTGGTTGAGAGTGCAGTACACATCCGTCTCAAGGAACCAGATTCACATCCCAGGGCTGTGTGGAACAACCAAGATGAACAACTAAATGAAATAAAGAAAATGTCTCTTCCCCCTTTTTCTTCCTGCCTGCCTTCTTGCTCATTTTCATCCCAACCATCACCTTTCCTTAAAAAAAAGTTTATTATAAAATATTCCAGAAAGGTAGTCCTATAAACTGCTATGTAGTCACTAATCTGCTTTAATAATTGATTGACCCAGAGTCAATTTTGTTTGACCTATACTGCTGCCTGTTCCTTCCATGTTCACTATTCAACCCTCAGCCCACACACAGGATCATTTTGAAGCACATACAAATAGGTATGAATCTCTAACGAATAAGAATTATTAAAGAAAAAAACAATTATTATACCATTATTGGATCTAAAAAGCTAAGTGTTTGTTATTATCAATATGTAGTCATAAGGACTCTATGCTGCCTGTGTCTCTTACTTTATTGGTACCCTTCTATCTTCTTTTCTTTCTGTGGATTAGGAAATTAAAACAAAAAAACTGATTCATTTGTTCACTGTTTGGATTTTACTGATTACGTCTCTCTGGTATCATTTAGTTGTTTCCTGAAAACTGACTGATCAGATTCAGTTGGAATTTTTTTTTTTTCCTAAGGTATTTTTTAGGTGGTGATGTGTGACTCCATTATATCTGGGTTCATTATATCTGGTTCTTTTTCCTTTTTTAGTGTTAGCTACCATCGACAATCTCAATTTATTAGTTCATTAGAGGTTGCAAAATGATATTTGAATTCTGTCATTTCTTCTTTATAATTTTAGTAGAATATTCTCTATAAAGTAAATATTTTCATTAATTGTAGTTATCCTGAAGGATATTTTGTATAGGGGAAAATGTTTACATTTTTATTTACCAGTTTTTAAATGTGTTAATTTCTTAAAATCCTACAAAGATGTCTAAGAATTTTTTTTATTTAGTATTACGAGCTGATGAATCTAAGCAATTTCAGTCTCATCAGTTCATTTGATCCTCATATTATACATTTTTGACCAATGAGAGACTCCTCAGTTGGCCCCGCAGTCCTTTTAACATAAATCTAATAGGGTTTTATATAGCTTTTTCATTTAACAAAATGTTCATACTGATCCTGTACATTTCTGACTCAATCTTGAAATAATCTCTTTCTTCAAAGAATCTTAGTTCCCTTTTGTTTGACTATAATACTTAAGGACTATAATCTAGACATAAAGTGTGCTCATTGCTATGGGGCTCATCATTTTATTCCATGCACAGAGTAAGGATTTTTGTTTGTTTTTAATTAAAATAAATGGATTATTCTTGCATTTATTTCTGAGATCCAGACGCTTGTTCTCATTCTTTTTAAAATATTCATCAGATTCAACAGGGCTAGGCAGGATAATCTGTGACAGAGTTGTTCTCTGCCGTCTTCTCACTGGTAAATTGAATGGGGAGGGAGAGGATTCAAATTGTGCCTAAAGTTGAATAGTGTTTTTTTAATCATAAAGTAATGCATTGAAAGGTGCATTCAGCTATAGTTTTAACGTTGAGTTCAACTGAGAATTCGTCAGATGTGCCAAGAGTAGTACAGATATAAGCAAAACAAATTGTCCTTTAGCCTAAGTGACGGAGTGAATTTGCTTTAACTGATGTCAACAACTAGTATTATTCCCAGCATGGTGACTTATTTTACTCTTCATTAGCTAGAGATGACTAATTAGAACCTGATTTTAATTTAAAGTAATATCTCTTTTTTAAAACCTATTCATTTCAGATACCTGTTGTACTTTGTGATGTTTGTTTTGGAAATTTTATGTAAAATTAAAACTCGGCATTGAAAAAAAAATATGCTTGTTCTCAGTGACACCAGTATAATTGCTCATTTGCTTTACCACACACTATAAGAACAATAGTCTGAAGTAATATGTATGTTTATTGTTTCAGCAGTCGGTGATGTTCAGGGATGTGGCTGTAGACTTCTCTCAGGAGGAGTGGGAGTGCCTGGACCCTACGCAGAGGGACTTGTACAGAGATGTGATGTTGGAGAACTATACCAATCTGGTTTCAATGGGTAAGGGCCTCTATACCAGTACTTTAGAGTTCTCCTTTGGAATGTCTGTTTCTTCCACAGTGAATTCCTCAGCTGCTTTTCAAGTCACCATCTGAAATTCTGCTCCTTATTCCCAAATAAGCTGTGTGAGTTGAAATGAAAAGCAAGAGTAGAAAATGGGCAGCTCCATTTGGCTGTGGCTGAAGCGTCATCTTCATCTTTCTTTGGCTGTTCCTGTAGTGGCATCTCTTCTTGCTCTTCAAGGGACTGGATCTTGTTTCTGCACCTGACTTACCTGCAACATAACCATGTTCCATTATCTTTTCTTGTGAGCAGGATTTTACATTCCTAAGCCTCAAGTGATCTCCTTATTGGAACAAGGGAAAGAGCCCTGGATGATTGGCAGAGAGCTGACAAGAGGCCTATGTTCAGGTGAGTGAGAAATGATTGAATGGAAGCAAGGCATTACAGGTAATAACTCAGCTGATCAGTGGAGAAATAGCACCTTTGAGATGTTATCTCGGAAGCTCCCATCAAAACCCGAGGTCTTTGGGAAAAATAAGTCCTTTACACATGAGTTTCCAAATGGCCTGTTTCCTTCCCTCATTACTGCTCTGCTACTCTTCACCTATACCCTCTTGTTTCACGTAGAAGATGGCCTTCACATCTACAAAGAAACGAAACTCTTTTACCCATATTGTAGATTCAGTTCTTTGCTGACTTTTCTTCTTAGACTGGTTTTCATGTATTCTGTTACCATCCCCAAAGTTTGTGTGTGTGGGTGTGTGTGTGGGTGTGTGTGTAGCTGATCACCAATGATTTATCATTTTGTTGTAGATTTTTCCTTTAGCCAGTTTTTTCGTTTTCCTAATTTGGGCAAAGGAATCTGCAAGGTACTACAGTTGCTTTTCTACCACTCATATCAAATTAATTCAGTACCTTAAACTTTACTTCATACTGTTTCCCCTATGTGGCTAACCCTTTGTAATCACTTTCAAATTTCATCTAATATATCCTTTATTATACAGGCTGTTCTACTTCCTCCCTACCTGGGTGTGCTGCAGTTTAATGTCAACACTAACTACCCAGAGTTAGTGCAGAACCCCACAGGCTAATAGAAAAAGTCCTACACAAGATTGCTCTCATTTCAAATGCCAGCTACAAGTGTCAGCAGGTTCCCCGACCAGCCATACATCTGACCAACAGGTTACAAATTTAAGAATTTCTGTGATTTTGCTAGAATGACTCATGGAACACAGGAAAGCTCTATAGTTTCAATGACAGATTTACTGTACTAAATTCAGTCGATACAGTCCGTTAGGTGTCTGGATGCAGAGGTGCCACACTCTCCTTGTGAAATCAGAATGTGTCACCGGCCCAGCCTATCAGTGTGTTCACTAAACAGAAAGCCCCACTGAGTTTTGGGGTCCAGAGTTTTTACTGGAGTTTGATTATATCGGCATGGTTGATTAAATTATTGGCCACCCAGTCTGGCACTTCTCCCCAGATTTCTAGTAGCTGAAAGTCTCAAGCCTCTAATCATATTCATGGACTTTCTGGTAACCAGTCCTCATCCTGAAACTATCTAGGGATCCACCAAGATTCACTTTATCATCATAATTAAGACATTCTTGTTACTCAGAAAGTGCTAAGGGCTTTTGAAGCTCTGTGTTAGGAATAAGGAACAAAGACCAAATTTATCTTTTATTATACCTCAGAGTCTAAGAATCTTTCCCCTATATATGCGTTTATCCTTTTCAGAAGACCTTTAATGAAGATCAGGAAATTATTCACTTTTGTAATATTTATAGAATGATGATATACTGTTTTTAATGCAGAATTACATGTATGCTTATATGAATGCACATGTAACTATTCAGTGTTTCATATACCCAAACATTATATATTTACCAGCATTTCTAGATGATTCTGATCCACATCAGTATTTGAGAATCTCTAAGGTTTCCTATTTCTGCAGTGATCTCCCTCCACGATGCTTTATATATCATTAATTTCTGTGTATTTCTTGCTCATTTTTTCAGATTAAAGAGATGCTTTTGAGAACTGTATGTCATTTGCTACCAGATTATATTTCACTTAGTTTTTACATTTTTATTTTGTAAGTTTAAATTTTCACAAATTTGGAGAAAGGGCATTAACTGTTTGATTTTCTTTCAGATCTGGAATCAATGTGTGAAAACAAGTTATTATCTTTAAAGAAGGAAGTTTATGAAATAGAATCATGCCAGAGGGAATTTATGGGACTTACAAAGCATGGTCTGGAGTTCTCCAATTTTAGAGATGTTCTGGAATATAGAAGCCACTTTGAAAGACAACTGGGATATCAACATGGGCATTTCAACCAAGAAATATTCACTCCTGAATACATGCCCACATTTATTCAACAGACATTCTTGACTCTACATCAGATAATTAATAATGAAGAGAAACCCTATGAATGTAGGAAGTGTGGAAAGGTCTTTAGTCAGAATTCACAATTTCTTCAACATCAGAGAATTCATGTTGGTGAAAAAAATTACGAATGTAAGGAGTGTGGGAAATTATTTAGTTGTGGTTCACATGTTACTCGACATCTGAAAATTCATACTGGCGAGAAGCCCTTTGAATGCAAGGAATGTGGAAAGGCCTTCAGTTGTAGTTCATACCTTTCTCAACATCAGAGAATTCACACTGGTAAGAAGCCCTATGAATGCAAGGAATGTGGAAAGGCCTTTAGTTATTGCTCAAATCTTATTGACCATCAGAGAATTCACACTGGTGAAAAACCCTATTTGTGTAAAGTATGTGGGAAAGCCTTTACTAAGAGCTCACAGCTTTTTCAACATGTGAGAATTCATACAGGTGAAAAGCCCTATGAATGTAAAGAATGCGGCAAAGCTTTTACTCAGAGTTCAAAACTTGTTCAGCATCAGAGAATTCACACTGGTGAGAAACCGTATGAGTGCAAAGAATGTGGCAAAGCCTTTAGTAGTGGCTCAGCACTTACTAACCATCAGAGAATTCACACTGGTGAGAAACCCTATGATTGTAAGGAATGTGGGAAGGCTTTTACTCAGAGTTCACAACTTCGTCAACATCAGAGAATTCATGCTGGTGAGAAACCCTTTGAATGTCTTGAATGTGGAAAAGCATTTACTCAGAACTCACAACTTTTTCAACATCAGAGAATTCATACAGATGAAAAGCCATATGAATGTAATGAATGTGGAAAGGCCTTTAATAAATGCTCAAATCTCACTCGTCATCTGAGAATTCATACAGGTGAAAAGCCCTATAACTGTAAGGAATGTGGGAAAGCCTTTAGCAGTGGCTCAGATCTCATTCGTCATCAGGGAATTCATACTGATGAATAATAAAAATGAAAATTCTTGTCACCTTCCCAATATTTTAAACAAAATATTCAGGTTTGATAATGACTCTCTTGCTATTTTGAGTTTCTTAATTTTATTTTATATTTCTTTTCAATCCAAATGTATTTCACTCTTAAGTTATGAATTCAGATTCTAAATTGTATTTGCCCATCCCATTCCCACTCTTGTACTATTGGCAGTTGTTCAATAATTCTTTCCTTTACCATTGTTTTGTTCTGCCTTCTTGCTATATGTTATATTATTGTTAATGTTTGCTTGTGCCAGAGATACCGTTTCTTCTCTGATCTGTATATTGTGCTAACACCATATTACTATTTAAATTGTGTGATCTTTAGTACTTTTTAGCTCCTTCTAGAATTAAACTTTTTTTGAAGTCACTGATAGTCATTTTCATTCCACAAATATATATTTTCTTATTGTAAAGCAGAAAACCAGAACCAAAATATGCAAGATTCATTGTAATCATACAAACTATAGATGACAGCTCTCAAGTTGCAGTAGCAACTACTGTCAGACTTCTGTTTTTATAGAAAGTGTAGTCATGGTATTAAACTTTGTTTTTCTAGAAAGTGTAGTCATGGTATTCATGTTGTAACTTCACTTGCTTTCATCATGCTGAAAAATATGATTGTCATTTTAGTAAATATAGATTTAAATTATTTTCAGTGGCATGATCTTTTAAATGCCTTTGTTATTCTATTTATGACTGTCTAACTTTTTCAGTTGTAAAATCTGCCCTGATTAATACAAATCCATATTTCTTTTGGATGCTTATATTTTCCTTTCAAAATATCTTTAATGCTAAAATCATCTACATTTTGTCCTTATACAATTGTGTTCCTTTTCATCAGTCCTAATCCCATCAACCCTTATCCTAAAAAGGTATCAAAGTGTTTTTTGTCTTCTGGATATTTTTAACCTTTTACTTATATAAGTCAGTAACATTACATTTCTTTTGTATTAGTAAATATAATCATGCTGTATGTATTGGTTTCTTGTGAGGATTCAATGAATTAATAGATGTAAACTTATCAGAACTATTCCCATTACATCGTAAATGTTAAGTCAAGGTTGTCCACTATTATCATTGGTACAGCCATTTTCCTAATTATATTCATTATTATTTGTGACAAGATTTTAATCACATTGTTTACCATTATCTAAATCAAGCAATCACCTAATGAAAAAAGAAATAGGAGTAGTGACTCATCACTGATTATTTCAGCATGGAATTTCAAAAAAAGTATCTGTGTGTAGTTTTCATTCAGACTTCGCCTTTTATGCTGCACAAAAGTCTGATACCTTGTAGATAACCTGATGGGCAGGTGAAAGCATTGCTGTCAAAAAAGCATGAAGAGATAAAACCTAATAGTTATCCCCAAAGCAGAGTATATACAGGCCGTATTAACTTGGACCAGAATGGGATAAACAGTAACAGTAGGATAGCCATCAGATATCTGAATATTAATTCAATATCCTCTCTGGATTAGCATGTATTAAGGAGCTAAATCCTTAATGTACACTGAAGAAGGGAATGCTGTGGTGGCTCAAGCAGCTGGGATGACTGGGCATGGACCTGTACGACCCAAGGACTCATGTTTGCCACGGGGGTACAGGGAGTCGTGGAACTAAAATAAAAACAACAAATAAAATGCTTCTTCCTCTCTTAAACACCCACCCACATACTGAAGGAAAAAAGGAACATGATTGAAAACCTGAGTGACAAAGTTATATTAAAAGTTTTATGACCCAATATGAATGCAAATATTAAAATGCTAAAATCTTTATTTAACTCCTTTAGGGAGTTAAATAAAGCAAAGGAGTTAAAACAAGCAAAAATGAATCTAAAAGGTGGGTAGGGAAGGCATTATTATAAAATGTTTAAGTAAATGAAAGAAAATTTGATTTTCAAGATTTTTATAAGGAAAGGCACAAGCAGGAATGAAGGCAAGCAGTTAGGCAAGAAGGAAGAGAGAGGAGAAAGAAGTATTTTTAAAATTATTAGTTCATCTTGGTTTTTTTCCCCCAGCCCCACGTCTTGAACCTGGGACTTTGGGGATGTATGTGAACTACACCTCTGGTGAACTAACCCTCTTCGGTGTGCTGAAAATTTGATCATTTGATAACAAAAATAAAGTAGACAAACTTCTCTAATTCTGGTAGAAAAGTAAGGATGACAAAAGAACAACATTGTAAATGAGAAATTGAAATCATTGCATCTTAAAATTTAAAGGGTTGTATCTTTTTGGGTGAAAATATTCTCAAATTAGGATGTAGCCTGCATAATGTTGTGAATATACTAAAAACTACTGAATAATTTAAAATGGTGAATATGAATTTTATCTCAAAAAACAAAGTGTTATTGACATTTTTATACATCTGAAAATCTAGCGAAGGTGTATGATTTTTATAAAGAAATTGAACTGATATAGAATTGACTAGAAAATAGGTATAAAATATAAATAAATGCCTTCTAGAAAGAATATTAATAAATTAAAATAAACCAAATAAACCAAAAATATATTTTAAAATATTTTAAATATCACATAGCTACACTAAAGGAGACAACAAAGCAGGTATATTTATAAGTGAGAGCTATGAAATGTAGAAACTATTCTAGGACACAGGCTGAGAGAGCAAGTTATATTTTCAATGAATTTTTAACCTTTAAACTTGCTAGGTCATGAAAAGATAACTTCAGAGTCAGTTATAACAAATACAGTGTTATAAATTAGCAAATCAAGTCTAATTACCCAATGAGAAAATAAATATTACAAATCTGCATTTAGGAACAAAACATTTGTGATATTTCCACATTCAAACTTGCTACTCCCTGAAGTTTGGGAATCAAGTTGAGAGAATATAATATTCCTTAGTATCTGAATTCCGGAGCCAAGTAGTTTTGGGTAGGAAGGTTTTCTATTGGCAGAAAATAGAGCAAGGTCGAAGTGGTAGCTGCCAGAACATCAAGGACACTAGGCCCAGAGCAGCTGGCAAAGGCCACCACGTGAAAGTACTGGGACAGTGTGTCTATGACTGACTGTTTGCTCCCCCAAACAAGATGCATACAGTTGTGTAGTCAGAGAGCAAAGAGCTGTATAAACAAAATTTAACTAGAAACTTGCTTGCATAAGCTGCTTGAAGCAATTCTGTATATCAACTCCATAAACAGGCGGAGGGCAGGATGTTCAGGGCCCTCTGTTCATGAGAGTGTTGGCCCCTTGACCTGAGCTTTCTGTCATCTCACGCTCGAGTTTCTTGATCTCCTGCAGTGTCCCATTCCTCACCACCCCTGTTTCAGGGAGTGAATCCTGGTAGTTTTCTTAGAATACACCATAAAGTAATTTACATGGATTTTCTAGAGTTTGAATAACAAAAGCACTATAAATGAAAGTATATCAAGCCACAAAATATAAATAATCCTTGTTTTTCTTACCAGTATTTGGCAGAATTTGATAACTTATAAACTTTATCTTTTCTGCTGCAACATCACTGAAGTCATCCATTTATACTCTAATTCTCACTTGAAGAATCTTTAAAACATAGCCCATGCATCCAATCTTGCCATGAATTTTAGCATGAGGATAGAGGAAGTAGGCTATTAAAATGAGCTCAGAATTTCAACTTCCATTGCAATTAGAATGTAGAAGAAAATTGTATTCACTCCCATAATAGCAAGAAAAAGTCTTAAGATAAAAGTCATACTTTCCTATGAAGCTATAAAAGTGATGGAGGCAAAGAAGCCTTGAATTAAATTACTGATAGAAATAAACCCTTTATAGGTGAACAGATAATTCCAGGACTCTCCATATTAGGATGCAGTGCATTGTGTGGGCATTCAGGTGAATGAAGGATTAAATCTGCCACTGATGGAAAGACTTGGCAGAGCTATGTTTTGGATGGATTAGAACCTGGAAAACCCCTGAACACAAAAATACTTGACCAATTTAACCAACTTTACCTAATTGACAAATATTTAATGTTAATCTCTATATCCACAAAATACAGATGCTTTTCTTTTTTTTTTTAAAGAGGGAGAGGTGGAATCATTTAAAGAAGGAAGAGGAGGAAGAAGCATCTTTATATAGTTGTTTATTTTGGGTTTTCATCCCAGCCCCAGGTCTCAAACCCAGGTCCTTGGGTTTTACATGGTCCATACATGGGTGTCGTAGCTGCCTGGGCCACAAGGGCATACCTTGATTTTCTATTATACAAGAAACACTGCAACATACCACATGCTGGGCCATAAACAAGACTCAATAATTTTTAAAAGACTAACATATGGATTATGTTCTTTAACAGAACTCAAGAGAGCCAAACGAGTAAAGATATTTAGAATATCATATCTTTTCTTCCAGGTGTTTGATAGTCTTAGCTTTCAATTTTTGGTGTATGATTCACCTAGAGTTCTTTTTGGTGTATAGTATAAAGTATAGATTGAGGTTCTTTTTTTTTCCCCCTCGCATAGATGTTCAGTTTCCCCAGCACTTTTTGTAAAAAAGACTTCCATTTCCTCTATTGACTGCTTTGGCTATTTTATCAAAAATCAGTTGTATAACTTTATTGCCATGCCCTGGTGGAATAGGGGTTAAGTCAGTCACCTCCAAAGGAGCACAGTCCATGCACATCCCATGGACCCGGGTTCATGTTCTGGGTATGGAGGGAGAAAACAATGTGAACAACTAAATAAAAATAAAATAGAGTGCTTCTTCCTCTTCTCTCTTCTCACCTGCTTGCATGTTCACTTCATTCTTGTCTGCACCTTTCCTTTAAAAAAGTATAACATTATTAATATGTGCAATTGTAAAATGAAACAATAATACAGTTAATATACTCAGAAATAAGTTTAACAAATGATTATAAGAGATCTTTATATGGGAAACTTCAAAGCATTACTGAGAGGCCAGACAAAATCTAAATAAATGGAGTTATGCCCTGTGGATTGGAAAACTCAATTATCTTGAATAAATTAATGTATTTTTTCCAAAGTTACCTATAAATCCAATGCTATTCCAGTCAAAGCATGCTTTTTATTTTAGATTGATTTAAAATTTTAACAGAAATCAGGAGAACCTGGAATAGCCAAAGTCAGTATTGAAAATCAGAGGACTTGTGATATCTAATTTCCAGACTTGATCTAAAGTTCTGATAAGCCAATAAATATGGTGGTGTTTGTCTAAAGATAAACAAATAAGCCAGTGGAATCGAATGGAGTCCAGAAATGAGTAACAACAAACTCTTGCTTTTGTCTCAAGGAAATATGGTTAGCGTGCCTGTGTGCTAGTGCCTGGGTCCTTGCTGGCAGCAATCCTGGCCACCTGGCCCTCAAGTGACAGAATTTTGAAGCTGCTTCTCTGCCAAGTTAGGTCTCCCTAGCCCTATTTCTTTCTCTATGTACTTCATGCAAATGCATTTTGGACCATCAGTTAAGAGCCTACTGGTGAAATTTGGCTTTCATTCATGAATTTTTTTAAAGGAAATGTGCAGGCAAGAATGAAGGTTAGTAGGCAGTGCAAAACAGAGAGGAATAAGAAACATTTTAATTTATTTCCTGACAAAAACAGGACATTTGGATGTCGAAAACAGGAAGGAGTTGTGCACTAGTGACTAAGGAGGGGAGGAGGCAGAGCAATCCGAGCAGGAGCAGAGCAGCCAGGTCAGCAACAAATAAGTACTATGATACCAATTTGCAATTGCCTAGCAACCACATGCAGTCTGGTGGAACTTCATATAAACAGCCAGGGCTGATGCAAGGAATTTTGGCACCTTCGGCAAAACCAAATTTGGTGACCTTATCAGCCCTGTTCTAAATATCCTGACTAAAGACATGCCACTTTAACCATTCCAGTGCCAGAAATAACCCCCATAGTACTTACTGGTGGCTGAACCACTGCAGTGTTCTGCTTCCTTTGAAGAAACAGGTGCTGGTGAGATGGTGGCAGGGAGATCCTCTTTCCAAGTCTCTTGTTTCCTCACAGGGGTGGGAACAGCAGTAGCTGCCACAGCCTACCACAGCTAACAAGGACCATCTTTAGCACAGGGAAAGAGGGGTAGCTTCTTTTGAACCCCTTCAACAGACTGGGCCCAGGGCAACTCAACTGCCCCTTTTGCCCCACATTAAAGATGGCCCTGGTTTATTAAAAAAGGGACAAACAACATTTATATTTAAAAAATTGGGATGATGGGTGAAACATGAAAAAAATAGTGTTGTCCCATTTAAAACAGTAGGTATAGTTATCCTAGATCTGGGTCTCTGGCTCAGATACCTCCCCTCTGGAGCTCAGCCCTGGCCTGTCCAGGAGAGTAGTCTGCCAGTCTTGTCTGCCTAATGGCCTGTGTGGTTTGTGTCTGTGGAAATCTGCCACGTCCATGTCCAACCTGGCTAAATGACAAAGTCAACAGCTGGAAAGAAGAAGGGCTTCAAAGAAGACTTCTTCCTGGAACAGGACGTGGTACCTCTAACCGAGCTTTCCTGGGAATCATGATTTGCTGTACTGGCTTATTTATATATGCAGGATTAATTCAAAATAATAATGAAAATAACAAATTCCCTACCGGGAGAGGGACTGGGAATTTCTCTGAAAAATGGGACTATTACAACCAGGCAAAGTGATACTGAAAAAACTAAATCACCTATGCCACTCTCTCTATCCAAGGCCAACAATATACTTATAAGTTACCCAAGAAATTGACTCAGAAAATATCCCCAACGGTCTCTGTGGGAGATATAGTAAATCAACTATAGCAAGGGAAATTATTTCGGCCTCCACTCATTTACACAGTTGGCCCATTAATGATGTAGGTTATATCTAAAAACAAAGAAAAACTATTCCGTTCCCCTCCCACAGCATTGTCCTCACCTTACAATAGCTTATAAGATTAAAGGAAAATTAGGGTTCCCACCAAGAGGAAAAAATAATGCAGGACGACTGCCCGCTCCCCCCTTACCATGTACAGGTGCCTATGACGAAAATGGAATCAGAATGTGTAACAGGGAACAAAAAGTAAAACTATTAGAACAACTTATAAAGGCTCACAAAAATAGGACCAACACAAAAGTTCTGGGCAGCAAGAACTTGCTAGATGACAAAAGGGCCTGCCAGATTGGATTCAGCTTGACATGCATTTAGGAATTTGATAAATAACTTTCTAACCTTTCGCAAGTCTGTCGTATTCTCTTTTGTCTCACACCTTGCCTTAAACAAGATCCTATCAAAAGGGCAGGTAACTCGTTTACTTAAAAAAAAAAACAAAACACTGCGGGTCTGTGCTCTGGGTTTACGTAACCTTAAGACTGAAAGCTGCAAAAAGAAAGTATAAAAAACCTGCTTGCTTGCAATAAAGACGGAACAAAGGTTCACTCTGCCTCCGAGTCTGAGTCTTTTTGTCTCCCACTCACCGACGCCTCACCCACCTTCGGGACCCCCTGGATCCTGCTGCGGCTGGACCGTGGCAGAAATCAAACCCTAACCCCTAAGAGCCCACCCTGGGTGTGAGCCAGCAACCTCTTCAGGGGCTTTGAGGGGTGGGCATCCATCTACATTTATGACCTAGACTTGGACATCATGTACTATTACTTTCAACCACAGGCTCAACTGGGAAGGAACATAAACTATCTTTCCCCATTAAAGTCGTATCAAAAGAACAGGTGAAATGGAAGACTTTGTTGCAGCTATTTGGAAAAAGAACAATCCATCATAGCACTCTTGCCATGAGTGCTTTGTGTATGAAATAAGAGTTTTCCTTGCCCTTGATATTTGGATTTGACCATGCGACTTGCTTTGGCCAATGTGCTTTTTCTGAAAGTAGGCTGTGAAAGACTATATAATTTCCAGTTTTCCTCTTACATCTCTGCCCCTGCTCCTCCCACTGTCCAAGGACAATGAAAACTGCCCCAGTCAAGTCACCCAGCCTAGCTCATGTGAAAAAAGCTCACTTCTAGTCAACATGGAGATGTGTGAGAAATTATAGCTATTGACTCAATCAAAATAAAAATAAGTTTGTCATCAAAAAGAGACATGAGAAAGTGGCAAGATGAACACCCAGTTCCATCAGGACATAGCTCAGAAGGAGTGAGTTTTTCATTTTTAGAAAGAATGGAAATACACATCAAAGTTTTTTCAAGTATTGAGAACTGATGAGCACAGTAGAAAATACAATGCCAAAACATTAAAATAGTCTAACGTTTATTTTTGTCTACAGTCATTTTTAAAGTCATTTTTATTATAGTAACTTTGATTTTGTACATTAAAATAAGCTCATATATGTAAGTAACACATAGGTACAGCTTCCCTATTCCTTTTAAGAAGGCACGCTGCCCTTCACCAAATCACCAAATGTTCTTCACATTGTCCAGTGGGCTCCTTCACCACTTGTCCCCGACCACATGTCCCATTCCCTATTGGTAACTTCAGTTCTATTACAAGTGTCCCAGGGTTGGTTTTGTTTCATCTGTGCCTTTGTATTTTTATTTTCACATTACACAGATCATAAGGTATCTGTCTTCTTTTGGCTTATTTTACTTAGCATAATCCCCTCTAGATCCATCCATGGTGATTTAAATGACAAGATTTCATCTCTTCTAATGGCTGTGTAGTATTACAGTATGTATATATGCCACATCTCATTTATCCATTCATCTGATGTTGGGCACTTAAGTAGTTTCCAGTTCTTAGCTATTATGAATAGGGCTACAATAAACATGGGGTGGACACATCTCTGTGAATTAGTGTTTTTCTATCTTTTGTGTAAACACCCAGAAGTTATATGGAATTTCCATATTCAACTCTGAGGAGTCTCCATACTGTTTTCCAAAGGAGTTGCACCAGTTTGCACTCCCACCAACAGTGTATGTGTTCCCTTTACTCCACATCCTGCCAACAGTCATTGTTTCTAGACTTTTGGATAATAGCCTGTCTCTCAGGTATAAGGTGATGTCATTGTGGTTTTTATTTGCATTTTCCTAATGGCCAGGGAGTAGGAACATCTTCTTGTGTGCCTTTTGGTCATCTGTGTATGCTCTTTAGAAATGTCTCTCCAATTCCTCTTCCCAGTTTTTGATTGGATTGCCTATTTTACTGTTACTGAGTTTTGTGAGTGCTTATATATTTTGGATGTTAAGACTTTGTCAGGAATATGGAGAACAGATATCTTCTCCCGGTTCATAGGTTGTCCTTTTGTCTTGGTGATGTTTTCTTTCACTGAGAAGAGGCTTCTTAGTTTGATGTAGTCCCAATTGTTTATTTTCTTTTTGTTTCCCTTGATGCTGAATTGAGTCCCCAAAGACCTCTCTGAGGCTGATGTCATGCAATGTCCACTCAACCATGCCTCTGCCTTTATTTCCGTACTATACCATTTTGATCACTATCACTTTGTAGTATAGCTCAATGTCTGGGAGTATCATTGTCCAGATGCATTATTTTTTTTTCTCATAATTGATTTGACTATTCATTTATTCATACAAATGTTAAGATTTTTTTGTTCTATTTACTTGAAATAAGCCTTTGAGATTTTAATGGCGATTGCGGTAAATCTATATATTGCTTTAGGTAAGATTACCATTTTAATGATGTGGATTCTTCCCAGCCAAGAATAGGAGATGTCTTTCCATCTCTTTGTATTCTTCTCTAATTCTTTCAAGAAGACTTAGTTTTCATTGTATAGGTCTTCCACTTCCTTTGTTGAGTATATTCCATGATATTTGATTCTTTTTACTTCTATTTAAAATGGTGTGATTTTATTAATTTCATTTTCTTCTAGTATGTTGTTTACATATAAAAATTCAACAGAGATTTTTCCCTTGATTTTGTAACCTGTCACTTTACTGTATTCGTTATTGAGTTTTAGTAGTTTTTTAATAGCGTTTTTAGGGTTTTCATTATATATAATCATGTCATCTGCAGATAATAACAGGTTTATTTACTCCTTTATAATTTGGATTTCTTTTATTTCTTTTTCTTCCCTCATTGCTCTGGCTAAGACATCTTGTATGATGTTAAATAGCAGTGGTGAGAGTGCACAATCTTGCCTAGCTCCCAACCTTAGGGGAAATGCTTTTAATTTTTCACCATTGACTGTGTTGTTGGCTGTGGGTTTGTGGTGTATGACCTTTATAATGTTGAGGTATTTATTTTCTTTTCCCATTTTATGAAGGATTTTTTTTTTTACTCTGTGGTAATACTTTGGTTGTAGTTTTATATGCTGTTTGCTGTTCATTTTTCAATCCCTTGCCTATAAAGGAATCTATTTTTATTCATCATTATGCCAATCAACCAATATTCCAGGAGGGTAAATGGAAACAGCTTCATGTTTGTTTCCCATTGTCACATAAATATGTTTAGTGGAGCAAGATCTTCCCTAATTTTGTTGAAAATTATACCATGGTTATTTTTATCACCCCTACTGCTACAAATGGCTTCAATTCAGTAATAATATCCAGTCCTCATAGCAGAGTAAAAATTGAGATTTCTTCATCAGCTGAAGCTTGAAGATTGAAATCTGGTTTTTGTTTATGACAAATTATATTTTCCGAAAATGGTTTGTGATGACAGTTTTGGTCACACATGCTCCTTCAGAACCTTGCCACTTTTCCTGTCTGAATAGGCCTTTAAAATTATGCTTCAATGGAAATTATGCTACATGATTCTGAGACTAGACATTCTGGGACTACAAATAAGAGGTAATATAGCTTCCATTTGGATCATTCTTAGGACTCTGACCTCTAAAATCTTGAGCTGCAATGTAAGATGTCTGAGGTGACCGTTTTGTTAAGAAAGTCAAACTACCACACACACACACACACACACACACACACACACACACACACACACGCGGAAAAACCTTGAGGCAACCAGAAATAAGGGAGATATCAAGCTAGCTCCTGGAAATCCACTCTGTTCTAGGTTAAGCCATTATAAAAAACCTGTGTCAGAACTGTCCCTCCAGGCTGTTCCTGAATTTCTGACCTAGAGAAACCATGAGAAATAGCAAGTGATTGATTTGTTTGAAGATATTAAGCTTGAGAGACTGAATACACAATGCCAACTCATCTAAAACAGCAGACTCTGACCCACAAACTATGCAGCAACCAACTGGTTTCCAGTTGGGAAACCAAACTGCTCTTTATATACTTGATGTTGGTGAGGCATTTAGGAGTTACGTAATTCATGTTCTGATGTATCTTTTAAGAATTTTGTATCATAGCTCTCTTTGAACTATGGTATCAATTATCCAAGATCTTTGGATGAAGCTTCCATTTAATGTCTTGTGACAAGTATAAATACATGAATCACAGAATGAATATATTTTATCACTCACTTTAAAATTTTGAATTCATCTTGATGGTTTTTCCTTTTCATGAATTATGCTTATAGAATCTAGTTTTAATGACTATTTAATATTCTATTGAATCACAACTTATTAGCCTCACAATTTTGACTATTAATTAAAAATTCCTTTTGCATCAGATCAGGTTTTAATGTAATCCCTTTCTAATCCCAGGTGTTAACTTGGTATCACAGCTAGTAAAATAAATATGTAAATAAACAGATAAATAAATATAGTTAGAGGAATATTGATTTAAGGATCTCTAGGCCAGTGGTTCTCAAAGTGTAGCCCAGGGATCTTTGGGGGCCTTCATGATCCCCTTGTAGAGGGCCTAAGGGTAAAAATTATTTTTGTAATAATACAAATATGTTATGTTCATATTTTACTCTCACAAGTATACAGTGAACTTTCCAGAGGCCACATGATGTATTATATTGCAGTGGATGTGATACTGAATCAGATATGATAATTCAAATAGTCTTTCTACTAAATGAGACATTAAAGCTATCTACAAAATGTAAAACAATCCAATTCTCCTTAAATGTATTAGAACATATAATTACCTTTCATAAATATATAAACTTATTATTTTTCAATGATAATTTAATGAAATATTTCAAATTTTCTGTTTTATTCTCTAATATGGTAAATACTGATAGATATACCCTGCATACAAAGGATTTGTTTGGGTTTCAAGAGTGTAAAAGAGTCCTGAAACAAAAACTTTGAATCATTGTTTAGGAGGATGACATAGCTGGATTCTTTCCAAGCGAATGTTTCAAGGACAAGATTTTGAAGGTGTACAGAAATTGTGTCTTACTGGGGCTAGGACGATGACTCTCTTGGAACTTCTGAACTGCTAGGTTGGCGGGAGGAAAGAAAAGGAAAATGAGGCAAGTGTCTAGATGTTAAATTTCAGCTGTTCAGTGATCACAAAGATGAATGAGAGGAGCCACAATGGAATACCATACATGCTAACCTGATGTCATTTATGACGTTCTAGAAGAACAACTAAGATATCATGAGAAAGATCAGCATAGTGCTTACTTCAGGAGGGGAGTGACTGGGACACACATATATATATATATGTACACATATATAATGTGTGTGTGTACATTTGGGTTTAGTTAGACAAGTATGTTCCACTTTGTGAAAATCTGTCAAGCTGTTCACTTAAGATTTGTGCTTATTTTGGCACACGCCTTGGTGGCTCAGGCAGCTGAGAGATTGTGCAGGTCACATAAAGACCAAGGACCCAGTCATGACCCAGGTTCATCACCCAGACCAGGAGGAGAAACCGACATGAAACAAATACAGATAAAAAATGCTTCTTCCTTCTCTCTTTCTGCCTGCTTCTCTCTCTTAAAAAAAGATAAGATTTGTGCATATTTCTGTATGCATGTTTATATTTGAATAAAAATGACAAGTGGAATAGAAAAGAATTTAACATAGCAAAGAATGTTTGTGATAAATTGTTTATGCAATTTGCGAAACTATTTTCACTTAAGTAAATATATAAACATGTGGAAAAAGTGATGGGAAATTGCACACCAAGATTTTACTGTATCTATGACAGAATATTTATATTGTTCTTATCTATATATTACAATACACACAAATATTTTTATATTATTCTTATAACCTTTTTATAAGTTAGAAATTACTTCCAATAAGATTTCTAAAACTTGCTTACAAGATGTATCGATCAAATGCAACATAAAAAGATTTTTTCAAATTATTCTTTTAAAAATGAACAAGAAAATACGAACTAAGGATTAAATACGACTAAAAAGTTATTGGTAATTTTGTTATATATCATAATTGCACAGTGGTTATGACTTTTTAAAAGGTCATTATCTGTTAAAAAAATTCTGAATTTATAGGTAAAATGACATAATAGCTGGAGTTTTCTAAAGGATCCGGGAGAAAAAATGGGAAGGAGAGAAAGATGGAACAAGGATGGTAAAGATGATCATTGATGGGTGTATGAGAATGTTCACCATATTATTCTCTCTACTTCTGGTATTTTTAATTCTATGATAAAGTATTAAAATTATCGGTAATAAACATACTAATTTTAGATTAGACAAAATGTTTTTACTTAAAAAGATGCTGACACTTTGAAATCGTAACTGCACTTCTTTCAACTTATCCAATAAGGAAGTAATACTGAATGCATGTAAATATTTTTTAGATGAGCTCCTCACAGCTGAGTTATATCACAATGCCTGTAATTGGAAACAACCTAAAGAGAGCAAGATAAGACATCAGTTACACAATGGCATGTAGAACTTACAGATTATTGTGTAAGTACGCTTAATGTTCACTATAAAATAGGCTTTTAAACAAGACAAATATTTACATGAAGGCTAGAATATTAAATATTGCTATGTCCGAATGGAGAAATTACAGGTATTTTTTTATTGCTGATGGTAGCGCTGGGAGGAGGTGACACGTGTGTCTTTGTGTCTGTGTATCCAGTCCAGTCTAGCGGGACGTTCCCAGGTGACACTGAGCGCACCTGTGCGGGTGTCGCCACGCCCCGCCGCACCTGGGAGGGTGGAGCGCTCCGCTAACCGCGCAAGGGCTTCTGGGAGATGTGGTCTCGCCGCCCGGATTCCGGCGTCTCTTCGCGCCCCGGCACGGTGGGCGGGGCTGTTTGCAAACTGCTGACGGGTGAAGGCCTAATGGTGACCTGGGAGCGAAAGACCTTCTAGGCGGACGGTTGCAGAGGTGAGGCCCTTAAACGAATGGTCTGAGGGCGACTGTAACAGCCAGGGGTCCCTAGGTCATGCTAAGAAGAAAAGGGGAGAGTCGGACATCCGGGGGTATGGGATGTGGGCGGGGCCTTTGGGTCATTTGTTTTATTAAGGGGGAGACGGAGGGCTGAGACTTGTGTCCAGGTGCTGGTGGGCCGCCGAGCATCCCAGGCTTGGTGGGCAGGAGCTAAGGCTCCTTGGTTTTAGGGCACAGCCCTCGCTGGGCATCTTCGTTTGGGAGGCAGCTGAAACATCGCAAGCCCAGCTTGCTGGAGAGGGGACAGTGAGGCAGGGTCCCAGGGTTTGGAGGGACTGTGTGTTCTTAGATGTTTGCGGGGGTCGCTAGATCTCCGCATGTTCAAGTTTGGGAAACGAGTGGGGGGATTTAGAAAGTGGGCACTCGCTGGGTTTGGGATGTAGTGGTGATGGGGGAATCTGAGGTTTGGAGGCTACCCGTTCAAGAAAGAATTCTTGAGAGTTTAAAGCCCAGTTTAAAAGTTTATTAGAGAAAACGGAGGAGAAAGAAAGCAAAGCCTGGAGCTGAGCAGAGCGGGCTTCACTCCTGCCTGGGGGTGGTTGGTTTTATACTCTTGGGAGGGGCTTTGGGTGGACCCCGTTTTCATTGTTTGTAATTAGCTAAGGAAGGGAGGTCAGGAGGAAGTTTGAAAGCAGAAGCAGTGAGGGATTTTCCAGGAAGTTATCCAAGTCTGTGAAGTAACCTCTGGCTTTCTGGTGGTACCAGGTCCTTGTTGTGGGGAGAACGTTAGGTTGATGAAGGGGTTACATGAATCTTTCCAGAGGGTTAGTAAGAAGCTTTTGCCTCTAGTGCTCAGGAACCTGTCAGGTGTGACTCAGGGCATTACAAGGTCTCCCATGACTTTCATTGGTCTGGAAGGTTTTGGTCTAAAGAGGAAAACTTGAGAGTGCTGTGTTGGGCAGGCATTTCCCCCTGCGAGTCTTTGGGATGATAATGTGTTCTGGCATCTGTGGGCTTGGAGGTGTGGTTTGGACTTTGAGGAGGGGGACAGAGCCTTGTATTTCCTCTCTTTGAGATGCTTCTAGAAGGCTGCCTTCACCTATGACCCACAGAGCATTACTAAAAGTGGGCTAAGGGGTGTGTTAGAAAAGGGGTGAACAAATCATCCTGGACACCCGGGTGGGCTGTTTCCTCAACCAGACCCTTTATATACTATCAAAGGACCACCCCACTTTGCATCTGAGAAACCAGAGGTTCAATAGCTTATCTAAGTTCCCAGGTGCTGTGGAGTTAAATTATCTTCCCCTGGGGATTTGGCCTGTTGGGTAGCAAAGCCCGCAATGTTGCACCTCTAGTCACTTCCACAGGTAGCTGCACAAGTCTTTATTGGTCAGAAAGACTGTCGTGGTGTTATTTTTCCTTTTTTGTCCCAGTTGAAGTTACAGTCCCCGGTGTTAAAGGTAGAGGTGTCCAGTTGTGAATTTGGTATCACAGGTGATTCCTGAGTCACAGACCTGATTGTATCTCTGCAAAATTTTTCTGAGCGCAGAAGTGTTGGGATGTGTGTGCTTTGTATTCTCCAGGTCCTGTGGGTGGAGATTGACTCCCGACTCATACTTCCCTTTTAGGAAAGGGTGGATCTGCAGAGACTGGGTATGAAGATTTCTGGCATATGTGACTCGATCCTCTTTGCTCCCAGTTCTCTATTCTGCTCTCTTGGCAATCTACTGATCCTGAGACATCTGTAAAAACAGGAGAAAATGCCCACCCAGGTTCCTGGTATCAAGACCTCCAGTAAGTGGAATTTAACCTCTTTCATGCAGTATTCTCTGTTCCTAGTCAAATGACAGATGAGTGTGTTTGCACATGGCTTCTAAGAACCCATAACATGAGGCATGGCACACAGCTTTGGGAAGCTCCAAAGGAAAACCCACCCTCCTTTTTTATTTTTTAACATTTTCAGTATTTTGATAATTTTTATAAATTAAAATACACTCATATGTAAGTTCCCCATATGTATAGGTTCCCCATTCCTCAGATATATGTCAGCACACTTTGCCTTCACCACATCATCAAGTCCCATTCCCTGCTGGTAAATGCAATTCTACTGCAAGTGTCCAAGAATTGGTTGTTTATTTTTTATTTATTTTTTTATTCTAGTAATTATTCTACACATTAATATGTATAGGTTCCCCATTTTTTAGTTATGTTTCAACACACCCTGCCCTCCACCACATCATCGTTTTCTTCCCCTTGTCCAGTGGGCTCCACCACCATGTGTCCCTGTCCCCCCAACCCCCCCATTCCCTTTTGGTCACTTCGTTTCTGTTGCAAATATTCCAGGATTGGTTCTGTATTGTCTGTTTCTTTGTTTTGTCTTTTCACATTCCACCTATAAATGAGGTCATCTGGTCTCTATCTTTCTTCTTTTGACTTATTTCACTTAGCATCATCCCCTCTAGTTCCATCCATGTGGATTCAAATGACAGGGTTTCATCTATTCTAAGGTCTGTGTTGTATTCCATTGTCTATATGGACCACATCTTCTTCATCCATTCATCTGACGTTGAGCACTTAGGTAATTTCCAGTTCTTAGTTATTGTGAATAGGCAGCAATAAACATGGGGGTGCAAACATCTCTGCGAATTTTTTGTATCTTTTGGGTAAATACCCAGAAGTCCTCCCTCTTTATTTTGCCTTCACAACCTCCCAGTCTTCATATCAGAGACCTTGGCATACCTTAACCTTTGCCCCTGCTTTCCCTTAATTGACCTAGAAAAGGTCTCGTCCTCTCTCCACATGCTCTGAAGTCTGCTGTGCACACTGGGAAGTGCTGTCTTTTCTTGAGGGCTTGCAGGTCTTGTTGGGATTTGTTTTCTTTACTACAAAAGATTAACCATTTTTTAAATTTATAAATGGTATAAAATTTGCACAACAATCATAAGAATAGCATAAAGAACACCATTATATCCTTCACAACCAATCCTCAGTTACCAACACTTTGCTATAGTTTATCATTCCATCTGTGTGTATATATATAATTTTCTGAATCATTTAAGAGAAAATTGCAGACTATGTGTCTTTTATCCTAATTACTTCAGCATATATCTCCTTAACCATACTATAATTCAGGAAATTTAGCATTGATATCCTATTATCTAATTCCAATTCATAATCAAAATTTGCAGTTGTCCTTTAAAAGTTTCTTTATGGCTTTCTTCTCCTTTGTTACCTTTTTTAGTCTGCTTTAATCTGGAACCTTTTTTTTTTTTTTTTCCTGTAAGGAAAGGAGAGGAAGAAGAAACATTTTTATTTATTTAGTTGTTCATTTTGGTTTTTAACCCTGGCCCTGGATCATGAACCCATGCCCTTGGGCTTTACAGGTCTGCACGCCAGAGTCTCCAGCTGTCTCAGCCACTAGGACATACCCCTGGAACACTTTCTTCATGTTTTTCTGTCTTAACTGATGTTAACATCTTTGAAGAATATACACGAGTTATTTTATAGACTTTTCCTCAATTTGAACTAACCTGATGTTTCCTCAGGATTAGATTTAGGTTATATACTTTTGGCAGAAATACCCTAGAAGAGATGTGCCCTTGATGTGTCCTAGCCGATGGCATGTGATTTTGACTTGTTTCATTATTGATGATACTAACTTCAATCACTTAATTAATGTAGCATCTGCCAGGTTTCTCCATTTTAAAGTTTCCCTGTGCGGGGCTAAGTTTGGGGAGACTGAAGAGAGACACCCTCCCCCGCAGCAGAGCCACTGGGGCTGAGGGGATTCCTCTCCTAACAAAGAGGGCAACATGTAGAAACATGGAAAAGCTGGAGTGACCTCAAAGTCTAAGGAGAAAGGTGAGAGTTAACTCATTAGATGCATATAGGAGGTATTCAGTACATTTTTGGAAGGAAGGAAGGCAAGAAGGAGAGTCTGGGTTGGAAGACCATCTGTAAAAGTAGAGAGGAGATGACATCTCAGGGAGGACATGTCAAGTAATGGTAAACAAGGGCCATTGTCACCAGCTGAAGACAAATGCATCTCTTTCCACTCTCTTGCTGTCTAAGATGCTTGTCTGGGTTCACATTCTAGAAAGGTCAGTTTCTCACTGCTTCTTTCTTCTTCCCCAGCACTGCTTACTGAAGGCTCTGCGCTTCCTCAGGAAGAGGAGGAAATACCCAAATTACAGGTGAATTGGAGCCACCTTCTTAGTCTAGAAAAGTCATCCACATCTCTCATTTCCAGGATTGATAAAAGAGATCAGTATAATACATATAGCATGCTGGCCCTGCTCTAGACATAAGTTATTCTGATTTCTCTATTTAATCCTCAAATGGTGGTCTAAGCATTGCTGGTAGGAGTATAAAATAATATTATATACTTTGGAAGACAGTTTTCATATAAAATGAAACACACTTACCACTGATCCACTCTAGGTATTTACCCAGGAGAAGTGAAAACACGTGCCCTCACAAAAATCTGTATGTGACTATTTACAGCAATTTTTTCATAGTAGCCCCAAATTAAAAATAACCTAAATGAGGTGGCCCTGGTGAGTTAGTGAATGAGCCCTCTGTCTCTGACTGAGTGCAGTGCACATACTTCCCAGGGGCCTGGTTTTCCAACCTGGGGCTACGTTAACAGCAGCACAAAGGCCTGGGGGTGCGGGGGGAATGGGAAGAAAATAAATGAATAAATGAAATGTTTCGTCTTGCCTATTTGCCTGCACCTTCAGAAAAAAAACAAAACCAAACTATAATTGTCCATTAGCTGGTAAATTGATAAATTGTTATATCCATATCATTAAAACTATTCCATAGTTTAAAAAAAACTGCTGATTATATAATACGAATAGCTCTCAAAAGCATGCTGAGAAAAATCAGACACAGAAGAGTATCTGCTGTATGATTCCATTTATATAAAATTCTGGAACAGGTTAATCTATAGTGAATAACAAATTGCTTTAGATACAGGAGTGTACCCACTTATTTAATTATTAAATACTCCTGTGGCATAAATACTACATATAATAGTGTTTTAAAAAGAGGATTGCTAAGATAGAGTGTTTAAGTAACTTCCCTCATCGTGGTTAGTGGCAAAAACAGGTTTTCTGTCTACTAGTCTGACTCCAGATGTAGTGTTCTTAACTGTTCCGATATAGTTCCAGTCAGAACAGAGTTGGCATGGGTATAAAAAAGAAATTGCTTGTCTGGTCTCTTTATCCCTTGTAATTCTATGGTCACACAGTGGTGAAAATTCTTTTAATCTCAACATTGCTCTGAAGTCTTTATCAAATTTTATTTATTGACAACTTAGCTAATTATCAGTTTTTAGATCAGGTTTTTATCAATGGTTGTTGGGAGCAGGGAGTGGGGCAGAAATCAACCAAGAGTAGTTTTTGGGGTGATAGAAATGATTTGTGTCATGATTGCTGTGTGTTGCACAGGCGTATGCTTCTGTCAAAACTCATCAACTGGTGTACTTATATTTCACCGTGTAAATGGTCTCTAAATTAGAAATCATTGAAAACAAACGACATAAAAAAAAAACCTCCTAAAAAATAATCTGTAGATGAACCCCTGTCGCAGACAAGGCTAAGGTGTAGGTCAGGTAAAGTCCAGGGACCCGGGTTTGGGGTTGGTAGATGGGAATAATAATATTTTAAAAATCTGTATGGTGTTGGTGACAACCTGTTTTAGAGAAGAGGAAAGAGGATCAAAGAAAATACTTTTCTTTTGTCTGACATCATCTTTTGGGCCTCTTCCACTTCACACACACTTCACGCACACTAAGGCCAACTTAGATTCTGCCTGCCCCCCAGGTGCTCCCATCACCCCCACCTTGTGGGTTACCAGCCCCATGTAAAACATCCAGTCCACATTCTTTATTTGTGACACTTAATATTTATGCCAAGAGCATACAATGGAGGAAGGAAAATCTGTTCAATAAATGGTGCTGGGAAAACTAGAAAGACATGCAAAAAAAGAAACTAGAGTATTCATCGCCTTGTACAAAAGCCAGTTCAAAATGGATCAAAGACCTAGACATAAGACCCAAAACCGTAAAATACCTAGAAAAAAATGTGAGGAAAACATTCCATGATCTCAACCTCAAACAGGTCTTTGGGGAAGGAACAGTGACAGCAAAAAAAACCAACGCAAAACTAAACAGTTGGGACTACATCAAAACTGCACGGCAAAATAAACCACCATTTAAACAAAAAGCCAGCCCATGGATTTGGAGAAGATATTCATACAACATACATCAGATAGAAACTTAATTTCTAAAATATACAAAGAGCTCATACATCCCAACAATAAAAAAAGCAAATGACCCACTAAAAAATGGGCAAAGGGGATGAACAGAGACCTTTATAAAGAAGAAACGTAGATGACTTACAGACACCTGAAAAAATGCTCTATATCACTCATCAGAGAAATCAACTAAAAATTCATGAGAGACTATCTCAACTAGTGAGAAGCTATATTGAAAAGACTGGAAATAGCCATTGTTTGAGGGGGTGTTTATGGGACTGTCATTTGGTGCAGCCTCTTGGGAAACAGTATGAAAATTCCTTAAATGAAGATGAATTTACCATTTATTCCAGCAATCCCACTCCTAAGCATAGGATACAAAATCTCTAATCAGGAAACACATCTGCACCCGTATGTTCATAGCAGCACAATTCACCACAGCTAAGACATGGAAACAACCTAAATGCCCAGCAACAGATGACTGGATGAAGAAGCTATGGTACATACACTCAGTGGAATTCTATACAGCTCTTAGAAGTGATGAAATTGTGCCCTTTGCTACGAACTGGAACTGGAACTGGAGGGGATCATGTTGAGTGAAATAAGACAGAAAGAAAAAGAAACACTGGATGGTTTCATTTATATGGGGAGAGCAGTAAGAGACACTGGAACTCGTGGTGGTTGTATAGACAGATGCAATTTTAATATCCTAAATGAAATTTAGCATTAAGAATAGAGAAATAATATTACTATAAAAAACTAACAAAAATTAAAAATAATGCATTAAAATTAAAATGCATTAAAAATAAAATATTACATACTAATATCACATTTTATGAAATAATACTTATATTATCCTCCTGCCCAAATATATATATATACACACACACACACACACACACACATATATGCATAAATTTTTTGTTTTTTAAGGAAAGGTACAGGCAGAAATGAAGGTGAATAGACAGGCAGGAAGAACGAGGAGGAAGAAGCACTTTATTTTTATTTAACATCGATTGTTTCCCCCTACCCACCCCCCAGTCCTAGGTCTTGAGCCTGGGACCTTAGGTTATTGTGCTCCTGGGTTATACTAGACCAGTAGACCACCAGGGTGCACCCATGCAAAAAATATATTTAAAGAGAATAGAAATTTGCTAATTTCTTTCATATCTGGTGTAATAGAAGAAAGCTAGACTCTACATCTGGTCCACATTTTCTCTGTTGCAAGGTCACACACATAACCTCTGGAAAACTCCTTTGAATAACAGTGAAAAAGCCCAATATCTTAGAATTATTACAAAAATGACTATTGACTTACAGACTCCCTCCTGATGGGATCTTGGGGTCCCTGGACCATACTTTGAGAATTTCTGCTGAATATTTGTGCCTTATATGACTGTAAATGTTCACATATCCTTCCTGCTATGGATGTGTGAGAAGGAGTTTGGGGTTAATAATAAACAGTTAATTTATAATCATCAGAAAAAGATTTCCCAGATTATATTTCTTATTAATCAGAGTTCCTGTTGCTAATTGTTTTGCTCCTTCCTACATAGCTATCCACTCACTTTTATTGCCAGTTGAAATGCTCTACCTCCCTCCCCTCTGTTCATATTGTAACCATCCTACAGGGCAGATTCCTGGTTTTCTCCACGCCACCAGCTTTCATGGTTCTAGCCTACCCTGGACTCCTCCTTTGGACTCTGAGTAAATCTCGACTTTTTCTCTTGATCCCAAATGCAGTGTGCATAGCGCCTCAGGAATTGTATTGCTTTTGGTGTAATCTGAAGTTTTAGTCTTACTACCAAAGAAACTTTAAGGGCTGGAGAGTTTTTTGTTTTGTTCTTTAAAGTGCTCCATAAATCTTTTCCATTTTCTGTATAGCATAATGCAAACAGATTTATGGATGCTGGCCTAAGTTAGCTTAACTCCTGACCCGGGAAATCTTCCAAGGCCACTATGGGTATTAGAATTCACTGGTGCTTGCCAGCTACATTCCTCGGTATATCTGAATATGATGACGTTGTTCTAGGAGCTGGTGACATTTGAGGATGTGGCTGTGGACTTTACCCGGGAGGAGTGGGAGCATCTGGACCCCTCTCAGAGGCGCCTGTACAGAGAAGTGATGCTGGAGAACTACGGGAATCTCATCTCCTTAGGTGATCCAATCTGCTCTCAATGGCCCAATTGTATGGATTCAATCCTAAAAGGATTTGCATTTGGGATCCACATATTCTAGATACCTTGTGGCAGTTGGTGATTGGATCCTTTATGCCATTTGAGATTGCAGAAATACCTGAGAAGATGGTTAGAAATGCCAGTTCTGTCCAAATTAAAGTAATAGAGTGAACAATTAGCATCATTTGCAAGTAAGTTGCAGATTAGCTAATGATACTGTAGCAATCATTAAATTTCTGGATTTGATGACTGGTGATTATGAAAGGGAATGTCCTTGTTGTTAAGGAATATATACTGAATAATTTATTCATAGGAAGTCGTTGGGGGAGAGAGACAGAATAATAAATATGTCAAATAATAGCAGTTGGTAAATAGGGGTTAGAATTCCATGTATGTTCTTTGTATTACTCTTGCTGCTTTTATAGAAAAGCTTACTCAGAACAACTTAAGTCCCCGAGTTTTATCACCAGGGCTACTCATTCAGTGGATTTGGGTGGAGTCTGCATTTTTAATTTTTTTAATTTAGTTGTTCATCTTGTCGTTGCCTCCAGCCCTGGGTCATAAACATGAGTCCTTGGGATGTACGTGAACGGCCCCTGGTGGATTTAACCACTGAGCTTCCAGGATGAGCCAGAGCCTGCATTTTTGCTAAGTCTCTTCAGACTGTGCTGTGGGCAGTACTTGTCTGGCAGACACAGAATCATTACTGCCTGTTCAACCTATTGAGACTTCATCTGTTTTATTTGCAAGTGGGCCCCCTCATTGAGGTTTTCTGGATCTCTGGAAACTTATACTTTACGTAAACTGCAATATGAACGGGTAATGGTTTTATTCATGTTTCCCATTCTTCAGAGGACCTTCACAAATACCAAGGGCTAAGATTTAATTTGTGGGAGGGTTCTTGTCCACACCACAATGTCCTCACCCATGTGTCTTTGCTCAAGCAGGACATCTGCTGTCCAAACCAGAAATGATTTTCTATTTTGAACAAGAAGATGATGAGTGGATAGAGAAAGAAATACTGAAAAACCCCTATTCAGGTGAGCTAGGCGTAAATGCCATCAATAACCCCATGAATCCATGAGTAGTTGGGTAGCAATTTTAAAGAATGCATATTATTTGACTTTTTATGCTTTTACTTTTATTGACAATATTTGAAGATTTGACAATACTTTTTTTTTTTTTTAATAAAAGCGTTAAATGCCCAAGTTTCTCAAATGCTCATGGAACCAATCTTAATATTTTATTGGTTCCTCATTAACATTTTTGACATATTCACTCTATTTGTATGAAAGTTATGTTTTTAGCTTTTGGCAATTATGCCTTGACAACATTAACCCATGTGTAGCTTACAGAGGTAGATGTTCCTAATATTGTCTAGTTTCCTTGACTAAAGGAAAGGTCACTAGTATCTTCTTAAAGCAAAAATGAACAACTAAAGCCAGGAACACAGAGATTAACAACCCAGCACTTCTCCACCAAGTGAAGTTGACTTGTTTGTTTGCCTGAGTGTGTCAGGTGTACTGCGCAGCCTTGGACAAGACCCCCTGCTCACCTTTGTCGTCTAATTTTCTCCGTCCCAGGAGTCAGAGAGGAGAATGATGGAGTTCTCCCTTGGCGAATATCTCCCGGAGAAAACCCCTATAGCTGTCCCTGGTGTGAGAAAGACTTCCCACAGCTCAGAAACTTTCTAATTCACCAGCAAACCCATATGGAAGAAGTGTCCTCTCCATATGAGAAGTGTGGAAAAGCCTCTGGCGAAAGGACAACAGACCTTACCCTCCCCGTGCTCTTCCCAGGAGAAAAGTCCTACCGATGTGCAGCATGTTCCCAAGTCTTCAACTCAGGGCCTGCCCTGAGAAAGCACAAAAAGGAGCACATGGGAAAGAAGCTCCACACGTGTGAGAAATGCGGGAAGGACTTCAGCCGCAGCTCCAGCCTGTCCACCCACCAGCGCATCCACACAGGTGAGAAGCCGTACAGGTGTGGTGTGTGCGGGAAGGACTTCAGCCGCAGCTCCAACCTCTCCGTCCACCAGCGCATCCACACAGGTGAGAAGCCGTACAGGTGTGGTGTGTGCGGGAAGGACTTCAGCCTCAGTTCCAACCTCTCCATCCACCAGCGCGTCCACACAGGTGAGAAGCCCTTCAGGTGCTGTGACTGTGGCAGGGACTTTAGCCGCAGGGCGGACTTGCAGAACCACCAGGGTGTTCACACAGGAAGGAAGCCCCATGCCTGTGAGGTATGTCACCGGGGCTTCATCTCACGCTCCGCGCTGGCACGACACCAGCAGAACCACGCCGGGGCCAAGGCCTACATGTGTGATACATGCGGTCGGGGCTTCAGCCAGAGAGCCAACCTCCACCTGCACCAGCGTGTCCACACTGGGGAGAGACCATTCCGGTGTGAGGCCTGTGGGAAGTGCTTCAGCTGGAGCAAGGATCTGGGCATCCACCAGAGGGTCCACACAGGAGAGCGGCCCTACCAGTGTGGGGCCTGTGGCAGGGCCTTTAGGCATCGCTCGGCCCTCAAGAGGCACCAGAGGGTACACACAGGGGAGAAGCCCTACCCCTGTGCTGTGTGTGGGAAGGGCTTCAGTCAGAGAGTCCACTTGCAAACCCACCAGAAGGTGCACAGCAGGGAGAGACTTCCAGAACCGGGCTCTGCATACACAGGTGTGTTTACCAGCCAGAGGCCATGCCAGGGCGTGGGTGCTGAGGTGTAAGGCGTGGATCAGGCCTGATGGTATACGGCATTTGTTAGTGTTTATGTAGAAAAAAGGACAGCTTGTCAACATGCAAGTTAATAGATTTTCACAAAGTGAACATACCAGCAGTGGGCTAGAGAAACAGAACAGTGCCAGCCCTCTCAAAAGACCCCAGGATACCCGCTTCTACTCACTGCTTTACAAAGCGAATCCCTATCCTGACTTCTGAAACCATACGTTAGTTTCACAAGTTCTAGACCGTCACGCAAGTGGGAGTCTGAGAGGGACTGTCACTCCACACCTGCCAGAAGCATCCTGTTGCGCAATATTGAGACCGTTCGTTCACTTTACTACTTCCGTTGTATGAAGGAGCCGCAGTCTATCTGTCCACGTGGTGATGGACATGTACATTTTTCCAAGTTTGGGGTTATGAATAAAGCTGCTATGAACATTTGAGTGCATATGTTTGTGTGGATATATTCTTTAATTTCTCTGTGGTATATACTTAGAATTGATGGATGTTTTAAAACTTAAGAAAACTGGCCACTCTTTAAAAATGATGTATTAAAAAGTGCTGAAATACAGGATTTTTATTACATATTGGTATAAAGAAAATACATCCTCTAACAATTTTATCTTGTACATTGGGTTTTTACATGTACTTGGAAAATTTCAAACACATACAGAAATAAATGTAACAAACTCATGTCCCTATCTAACTTCAAAAATCATGGTGAATTTTGTCTCTTCAATTCTTCCTTCCTCCCTCACATACAAAATCCTGAAATATTTTTTAAAAAATTCTAGGCTAGGGTAGTGTCTCATCTTTAAATACCTGAATATATATATTTTCAAAAAATAAAGATTTGGTGTGCCCTACTGGAGTAGCAGTTGGGTCAACTGCCACCACATTTTAAAAATCTTTAGGTGGACATTTGGATTGTTTCCATTTTCTGTATTTTATGAATAACAACAGATACAAGTTTTTTACTGAGCATATCCTTTTTAATTCTTTTGGGTTTAATGGGAGAGTGGAATTGGTGGGTCAATTGTACCTTTAACTTTTTGAGGAGTTGCCACGTTGTTTCCATAGTGATTACACTATTATACCTAGTCACACCAATGAGGAGTTGCCACGTTGTTTCCATAGTGATTACACTATTATACCTAGTCACACCAATGAGGGTTCCAGTTGTCCACAGCTTCACCAAAACTTGTCATTTTCTACTTTTTAAATTATAGTCATAGTTGAGGAATAGCATCTTAGTGTGTGTGTGTGTATATATATATATATATATATATATATATATATCTATTTCCCTAATTACTAATGGTGTTGAACTTTTTTATGTCATTTGTGTATCTTTAGAGAAATGTCTATTCTCTTGTTCTTTGCCAGTTTTTATACTGAATTATTTAATTGGAAGAATCTTTTATATACTAATAGGCCCTTATTAGAATATATTACTTGCAAATATTTCTTGCATTCTTTGGGTTGTAATTTCACTTTCTTATTGATGTCCTTTGATGCACAAAAGTTTTTAATTTTGATGAAGTTCAGTGTACTTTTATCCTTCTGCTTTTGGTGAAATATTTAAGAAATGGTTATCTAATGCTCAATCACAAAAATATATCTTTCCTTTTAAGATTTTTATAATTTTAGCTGACACTGAAGATTTTGATCCATTTTGGATTAATTTTTGTATAAGGTGTATAGCAGAGGGTCCATAATCTTTGGCCTGTTGGTATCAGTTGCCTTGCACTGTTTGTTGAAATGACTGTGCCTTCCCATTAAATGTTTTTACATCTATGTTGAAAACCAATTGATCACTGGTATATAGGTTCATATATGAACTCTTAATTCAATGCCATTGATCTGTATTTCTGCTCTTGGGCCAGTACCATGCTCATTTGATTACTGTAGCATTTATTGTAACAAAAAACTTGTGAAATCCTATTTTTTTCTTTTATCAAGATAGTTTTGGCCATTCAGGGTCCTTCGCTATACTACATGAATTTTAGGATTAGCTTGTTAATTCTTCAAAAAACATTATTGAGGCAAAGACCAACATTAAGTCTTAGCCACCGATACAGGATGTCTTTCCATTTATCTCCTCTTAGGTTTATATACATATAATCTCCATACATATATATGTATATGTGTGTGTGTATATATATATATATATATATAATGCTAGGGCTGTGGCTGGCCTTTCCCCTTTCCAACCAATTTGATGGTTATCCATGCTGGAGCTAATTCACCTGATTTTCTAGCTTCCCAGAAAATCTGGAATTAAAGGTAAAAATTAAAGATAAAAAATGGGATGTTTTTCGGTGCACTTTTAATTTTTGGCAGGTGCTAAAGAGCAGAATCACCCACAAAAGTGGCTAGTTGAGGGGTTCTGATTCAGGAAGATAAATACTGGGTTTAGACCATGTTAATAGCGTCCCACCTTGTAAACATCTTACCATCTGATTTAGAGCAATGTCAGGGATAAGGACAGCCAGCTGCAGTGACTTTGGTGTTTGTTGTTAATAAAATCCAATTTAGTTTTAGATTGTACCAACGATGACTTCTCAGGCTTTATAAAATTTTATTTTGAAAAATTGCTATGAAAGTAGCAACCTAACAAGTTACTCTGCATTTTTTTCTTTTAAAAGAAAATACATTTCCAGTCTTGATAATAATTCAACTCCTTTAAAATCTCTTTTTTTTGGGCAGATTTCTGAGAGGAGCTTTTGTGAAAGCAACAACCAGTTAATGTGGTTTGGGCATTTTGCTTGTTTTGTTTAAAACGCGTAATCCTGGTTTTGACCTTTTTAATATGGTAATACTGCCTTTCCAACTCCTTTAAAATGTTACCTATGAATCTCTTAACCTTGATGGGATTTGCTTCATAGGTTTAGATGAGAGACCTCTTGATGTCAGGTCCCTGTCTTCATGTGATGTGGAGATTTAGGGTTTACAAGGCAACCACCACACTCTTCATGGGCCTTGTCCTGAATTCTCAGCACCCTTCCGTTCTGGACAATGTACCTAAAATTAAACTAAGTTGTTATGTGAGAGATGCAGAAATGTTCAGCACTGACCACTAATGTTCTCCCCTGATATTTGGCCACATCTTCATGATGAATCTATTACTCAAGACACCCCCACAGAGGTAGTCTCCTTGATTCCACAGCAGTGAGAAACCCTAGAGGCTAAAGCCACCAACAGAGTACTCCCTTTAAAGTTTTCATCTGTTTCTCTCCGAATTTCTTCTTTCATTTTGTTCTTTTTTTTTAAAACAGAAAACGTTTTATTTGGATAAAAATAGCTCACAAATCATTAGGTAGTCTGAAGAACCATACCTTAGATTGAGTTTCCAGAACCTTCTTTTAAGCAGGTTAGATCTTGGCCCCCCATGAGAATGGATGCTTTTGCTTTTGCTTTGAATTCTAAGTCTGACATTAAATTTAAATAACCTCTTGAGAAGAGACTGCTCAAGTACTACCCCTGCCTTGTATACCAATTAACCAAGATCGAAGAGTATGCACACCCTGTATTCAGTCACTTGTGTGAGGAATGGGGTGCCTCTCAGTGGGGGCAACCTCAGCCCCAGCCAGATGCTGGGGGAGCATTGACAGTCAAGCAGATATTCTTGATGTTTTCATCAACTGGCACAATAAGGCACGTAGCCTCACAGGCCGCAGTCAGGGTGTTGATCTGCACCGCAATTTAAACAATTTTCTTTTGTTGAACTGATGTTTTTGGATACTGAATTCACACTTCAGTCTGTATTTCACACTAGACTCACCATCTGAGTTCTAGTGCACTTCACCACCACCTAATTCCTCCCTACTGCCCTCCCATCTCCCACCTTCCTGGTAGCCACAGTCATGTGTCCTGTGAATTTTGTTGAGATTTCTCTGCTCATTTGTTTTGCTTCTTTATATTTCATATATGGGTGAAACCAACCTGTATTTCTCTTTTTCTTGCTGGTTAATTTCACTTAGCACGATCCCCTCCAGTTCCATTCAGGTTAATGCAAAGGAATAATTTCATCTTATTAACAGCTGCATAGAATTCCATTGAGAAGTTATACATCTTTATCTAATCATCTGTTGATGGGCATTTAGGTTGTTTCCATTACTTGACTGTTCTGAATTGTATACCATAATTTCTTTATCCATTCATTCATTGATGAACTTCAGGTTGTTTACATAGTTTAGATACTGCCGATAGTGCTACGTTGTGAACACACATAATTCTTCAATATCGATTTCATTTCCTTTGGAGATATACTCAGGAGAGGTTGTTGAATCATACGGTAGTTCCATTTTTATTTTGTTTTTTAGCAGTCTCCAGAACGATGGCACCAACTGCACTCTTACCAGCAATGTACCAGGGTTTCCTTTACTTTATAATATTGAAAACTTATCTTTTATTTTTTATAAACATCCTAATAGAATGATCTTTTTGCTTTTATTTTTATTGTAATTATTCTACACATTAAAATAATTTATGTATAGGTGCCCCATTTCTTATATTTCAGTTGTGTTTTACTACTTAATTTTATTTGAAAGCATATGTCTTCCACTTATTCTAACTATCCACATTTGTGTTGTCTTCCTCCCCACTTTTAATATTTGCTGTCTTACTGCTTTTCTGTGTGGTCTCTTTACACTTTATAGAGCATCCTTTAATATTTTTTGCAAAGCTGGTTTTGTACTGATATACTCCAACTTTTGCTTGTCAGAAAAGATTTTTATCATTCCTTCAGTTCTGAATGATAATCTTGCTGGATATAGTATCCTAGGTTGAAAACCCTTTTCTTTCAGCACTTTGAATATATTCTGCCATTCCCTTCTGGCCTGTAGAGTTTCATTTGAGAAGTCTGCTGACAATCTTATGGGGGCTCCTCTGTATGTGACACTTTTTCTGCCTGCTTTTAATAGTGTTTATCTTGTGTTTTTTGACATTTTTAAGACAATGTGTCTAGGTGCATTTCTGTTTGGGTTTCTTTTATTAGGAACTCTTTGAGCTTCCTCCTGTATCTGGAGGCTTGCTTCATCCTTCAAAGTGGGGACGTTCTCATCTATTATTTCTTCAAATACGGTTTCTGACCCCTTCTCTTCCTCTGGGATGCAATTGTTGTTCCTTTAGATATTACCCAGAAGTCTCAAATTCTATCTTCAATTATTTGAATTTTTTAACCTTTACTAGTTTGCTTGAGTTCCTCTGACTTATCTTCCAGATCACTGATTCTATTGGAAGCTTCATCCATCCTATTGAGTCCCTCTATTAAGCTCTGTTTGGTCTTATTTTTAATTCTCTTTGCTTTCTGACATTCTCGTTTACTGCCTCTACTGACTTCTGGATTCCCATGAGCATATTAATCACCGTTACCCTAAATTCCTCTTCAGGTAATTTACATAATTTTCCCCTGGGTTTTTAATTGGATCCATCATTTCACATATATTTCACTGTGCCTTTGCTCTATTCGGTATTCTGTTTATATTTCTGAGGGCTGTTTCCGTTTGGTTGATTGAGTAGGTTCGACTTGCAAAAGGATTAGCAAACAGGCTGCAGTTTCACCTCTATCCACAAGATGGCGCTAGCAGGTAGTGCTGAGACCTAGGGATGCCTTCTCACTGTAATCCATGGGCTGGGACATGGGCTGGGACATGGGCTGGGACATGGGCTGGAACATTCGATGGGTGAGAGTTCCAGTGGTTGCTATGTGATGGGCGGGATTTCCACTCAGTGGACCTTAGGCTCTGGTGTGAAATGATTGTGAGAGTAGTTAGATTTGGCTGATTTCCAGTATGGCTGTACCCAGTGCAATTTCACCATGCATGTTCCGGCTCAGCTCCTGGTGTTGACTCTCGTTTCACCCCCTCCCAAGTCGGCCCTCTGTTGCTCCTCATCTCAGCCCCACTGGGCCCAGCTCCCTGCCTCCCCAGCAGGTCCCGAAATTCCTAGCGCCCACCCCACAGCGCATCCAGAGACTCCTGAGCTCCATCCCAAATACAGATCTGCAGCTGAGCTGAGAACCTCGCCGGATGCCCTCACCCACCATTAGTCTGGAAAACATGGAAGTTAAAATATCAAATCTCTGAGACCTAAGGTTAAGGGGCTCTGTACCACCAATCCCAACATGTATGTGTAGAAGGGTTTCACCACACATAAAGCAATTCCCATGTACTAGCTGGGTGACCTACAATTCATTTCAATTCTGACATTACCTGGAGATAGAACTCAGTCCTGCCCTCCTCCAGATGCCAATTCCAAGTCCAGGTTATGACCTGGGCTTCTGGCCAGTTGGCTTCAAATGAAAGGGTCCAGTAACCTCCCTCTTTGATTTAGTTTACTTTGCTGGAGTGGCACATGGAACTCAGAACAACATACTAGATTACTGGCTTATTATAAAATAATTTATCAACAGGCAGATGGAAGAGATGCAAAGGGCAAGGTATGGTAGAGGAAGGAAGAGGTAATGGAGCTCTCCGAATTTTCTTCAAATCTAATCTCCAACCCAGAAGCTCTCTGAATACTATTTCTGGATTTTTAAGGAGGCTTCCTTACATATAATTGCTTAAATCATTGGCCATTGGCAATTTATTCGACCATCATCCTTTCTCCCTTCCCAGAGGTCGCAGATTTGGACAGAAACTTCCAACCCTCTAATTACATGGTTAGATACCCTGCAACCAACTCTCATCCTTGAGTGTGGTCCAAAAGTCACATTAACATAAACCCAGTGGTGGCGGAAAGTGGCTTCTTTAATAAGATATTGATTTTACTTCTATGATTCTGAAGCCTTTCAGGAACTGAGGATAAGAGATCAAAAGATGCTTCAACTGGTCATTAATTGCTCGGGATATTCCAAGGTTTGGGGGATCTTGAGCTGAGAAAGTTTTGAAATATTTGGAAAACCAAATATATTCCTTATAATTCACAGTGCCACAATGATATACCATTGTACCTGGTACATAGCACTCATCATATAGTTATTTAGAGTTTAGTGAGTGCAATTGTACATGCTTTCTTAGGTATCTTTTTGTTGTCTAATATCTGTATAGTAAAATGATACTGCTCCTTCTGCTTGTTCTCCCCCCACCCCCCTTATCATTACCTGATCTGCTGTTACATTTACTATATAACCTATCATACTGGATCTCCTTACTGATTGTGTACACACATTTCTACACATAGGGATGGGATTATTTTAGGATTCCATTAACCCCCTCAATCCTTCTGTGAAGCTTTTCAGTTATTCCACTTCATTTCTGCACCTCACAGGCCCTCACCCAATTTTGGCTCCTACTGAGTTCTGATACAAGCATTCCATGTTCAATATGGAATGCTTGGTGATGGGTGCCACCAGGACTGGAACAGGGTGCTGGGCTGATCCTACTTCCAGAACACCCTTCCACTGGGGGTGGCTGATACTAACATGCAAACCTCGTTTCAACTTCTCGAGGTAAAGGGAGCTTGAGAGAGACTCTGAAATATGAACAGTTAATAATTTTTGTGGCTTTCGCTGGTGGAGTAGCATTTAGGTCCCCTGCCTCCCAATGAGCACAGTCCACATACACCCCTAGGACCTGGAGGTTCCTCCTCCATGCCTGCATCTTTCCTTTAAAAGAAAAAGAAAAACCTCTTTTAATATTTTCACCAGGATATGTCTTGGAGTTGTCTAGGGGATGGCAAAGCATGGGTATTAAGGAAGTCAGGAAAGAAAAGATAATTGCCAATCCAAGATGCTGGCCCTCACCTCCCATAATGGCTTACAGGCCAGTAGATGTCAATGAGGTTTACAGAGCTTCAGATCTATTCATATCTTTCCTTACCCGGGATTTGGGGTGCAAAATTTTAAGGGATTTCTTCGAAACTCAGTGATAAAGATGTTAATTATCTTAAAAAAAAAAAAAATTCATGAACAAACTGCAACTCAGAAGTATGCCTCCTCTTCACTCCTCCTGCACCCCTCTCAGTCTCCCCCGCTGTGGTGTTTCCTCCAAGTCTCCATTAAAACCCCAGGAATTTCTGGTTCAAGCCGCAGGTCCTTACCACACCACGACTGTCACGAGGAGACTATTTTTCTTTCTCTCTTTGCAGGTGCAGCCTCTCCACCCGGCAAAATCCCGAGAACCCAGGACTGGAGCCCTTCCACCGTCTTTCTGGGAGTTGGCCCAAGTCAATCCCACTGTCCTCAAAAACAGCCTCCGAGTTTCCGGTCGGTCCTGACGCATCCTTCTACTTTCGGAGACACAGGCCAGTGTCAGTATCCTGGGGTCTCAGCAGAGCGTATCCCCGCTGCCCCTTCCCTGAGAGTTTTGCCCTGAGCGTTAACGGCTGTCCCCGTCCGGCTCGGGCTCCGCGCGTCCAGACTGGTTTCTGCTCGCGGCCAGGTGCCCGGAGCGAAGACACGGCGCGAGGAACCCTAGCTCACTCCTCCACAGAATGTCGGAGCCTACAGTCTCGCCACCCATCACCCAAACACCCACAAGGCGCCAGGACCACATTTCCCAGAATCCTCGGGCGCTCCGCGCGCTCTCGCGGTCGCAGGCCGCGTAGGTCCTCGGAGGAAACTTGTAAGAAACTCACGGTATGGATGCCTTGACAACGAGGAATAACAGCCTCCCAAACTTGGTTTTACAGGAACTGCAGATACCAGTCACCCACTGTCCACTAAGACAAGGTACTCTGCCCCTCCCCAGCTCAAAGACTACACTCCCCAGAAGCCTCCGCGGCTACTTCCGTTACCCCTGGCGCTGGCTGCTCTCAGAAGAGAAGGCCCCACAGGAACATTTCCGGTGAGCAGTGGGCGGTTGGGGACGCTTCTCTTTCCGGTTTTTCCCACGTCTCCGCATTTAGCACTACTACGCTCGCCCGGCGTTCCGTGAGTATTCTGTAGGTTTGATCTTGCCCAATCGTCTTCCTCTGCGTGTTTCTGTTTCACTCTCGGGATTACAGGTTAGGAGCTGCAGAGCCGGCTCAGTGACACTCCGACCCCCGGTTGTACGGGAGTCTCCGTTTTGTCTTTTGGGGAGGGGTTTTCCCAGGTAGGCACGCTATCGTTTCTCTACACCCCCAGATCTGTCTTCTGAGACTGCGCTTCTCGGGGGAGAGCACTCGGAAGGCCGGGACTCCTGAAAGCCAAGAAAGAGGTGATGAAGGCCATGGACAGCAGAGATGCCTGTGGTCTTAAGTAGTTAGGAATTGCTTCCAGGAGAAGGGCTGTTTGAGCTGAGGGTTTAGTAATTGAAGAGTTGGCTGAAGACATATCATTCGGGGCAGGGCATGAAGCATGGTTAGTCAGATAATTCGTGGTCACACTGTGGAAGAATTGTAGTGTCCAGGAACTTAAGGTTGATTTTTTTTAAATATATGCAAGTGAAGATGCAGACTAGCTGTCTGCACGTGGCACAGAGGAGTTTGAGCTGATCCATTCTGAATTTTACCTTTGACAGCATTTTCAGCATCTGGCGGTGGGGAGAGTTTCACCAAAAATTCTGAATTGCCTACTTCTCTGAATATAAACTGTGTTGTACTCTGATATCAGCGAATTTGAACTGAATGATATCTTCATGAATTGGACAGCTCCTGCAGAGACTCTTGGCTGCTCTTTCTATAGTATGCTGATAATATTCCACACTGAGGTTGAAACTCTTTAACTGAACCTCAATGGTCTGGTAGCTTCTTCAGGGTTCTTGGGCCTCTGAGCACATAGAAATTGCAGAGTCCAAAACATTCCCCAGACAAGGCATTATTGCAGAGGTCAGATATGAGGTAGGGAGAGCTTATGTGCTTAAGGACCTCAGCATGGAGTATAGCGTCTCACTTTTCTGCCTGCGCCCCCCTCAGTCTGGGCTCCTGGGTTTTTTAAGTTAGTGGTGCAGATTAGATCAGCAGTTTCAGAGTAAGGGGGCACACTGTGTATCCAGACGTTCTGTCTTCTTGTTAGGTTCAGAAAATACTTAAGGGGCTCAAATGCATGTGTTACACAATGTCCCTTCTTTGCTTTCTAGCTGGAGGGCTTACATTTGATTTAGTTGGTCATAAATCTTTTAGGGTACTTAGTAATTCCTTGAGGCCAGTATGCTAAATATTAGGCAGCAGTGGTTTGCTAAGAAATCTTAAAGCCTGTGGCTTGGGTATAGTGATGTGGTTGGGACTTGAAATGAGGGCTGCAGTCAGTTACAGCTGAGCATGTATTGGGGACAAGAAGGTAAAATCCACCATACTCCCCACTGTCTTCTCAAAACCATGACCAACTATTATTTTGACTGTTTCTCTCTCTCTTTTTAAAATCTACTAGGCCCCTGAATGAGTTTCATTTTTTACCACTGAGTCTGGATGACCAGATTTGAGTGCCAGGCTGAGCAGTGTAGAATTTGTCTCTGAATAAAATAAATTGGATTTCGAAGGATGTTGAGAAAAATTTTTGACATAAGGAAATCATGATATGGGTGAATTGGGACTTATGGGTAAACTGTAATTCCAAAGAATGGTGACTATGAAGAATGAATGCAGTGAGCATTTAGCCAGCACCATTGTAGGTTGATTTACTATCATTTTAATAATGTTAACTTGGTTATTTCAGATCTGCCTGGATTATCCTTATCAATAAATCAGAGTAGAATTTACAAAAGAAATCTCAATTTATTCTTCATCCTGATCCTACTTGTTACCAGAACAATTTTGAGAGTTCTGTTTCTCACTTGTAAAATATTTCACTCACTTAAAAATGTTTGCACCAGGAATACATAAGAAATTTAATTCAGACATTTTCTAAAACGACATTGAATTTTTGTGCATACTTTTTTTTTTTTTAATCACTCCTTATGTTAATAGGGAAGCAATAAGATTTTCTGAAAAAAGCCATAAGTTTGTGTCAGCTGACTTTCCGTCTCCTAGTACTAGGGAAAAATGACCCAAGGTCATAAGCGCTTAAATGGATAAGTTGTTTAAAAGGAAACCTCTCTGCCTAGAGGGGTACCTGACACACATGAAATATTGGGGCATGAAGGAACCACAGCCTTAAATAAATTAATTTGAAGGAACTAAGTAACAAAGGAGTTTCTGTTTTGGTATGTTATTTGGTGGCATATAACTAACCACACGTCTCAGAGGACTTGTGTGGATTCCAGATATTCTGATATGCATAACATTTGAGTTATGTAGCATAATCTATGCAAATATAAAATAGGACATTAAGTATCACTGCTAAGGACCTTTGCCTGAGAGGATAATTTAGAATTTGTATCAAAGTTGTAACAAATGAGATGGTGGGCTAGCACGCACATGTTATTCTTACCACTTTTACAATTAATTCTGTTGAACAAACTTGCTGAATGTCTGCTGTGTGCAGAATACTTGATAGACTATATTCAGTGATCTATAAAGCACAATTGATACACTAAAGAGTTCTATTTTATTTTGGGATTTTTTTTAGCTCTGGGATTTAATTTAATTTTTTGTTTTTCTTTTTTTTAAGCAAAGGTGCAACCAGAAATGAAGGGGAGCAGAGGTCATCAAGAAGAGAAAGAAGGAAGTAGCACCCTATTTATTTCCTTTACATGTTCATGGTGGTTGTTCCCACTGGCCTGAGGGTATGAACTCAGGACTTTGGAATGTATGTGGACTAAACCCAACCCCTACTCCACCAAGGCACACTTAAAGGTTTTATCTATTTTATACACACAAACACGCATACCTCTACCTACATATATTTTGATGGAACTTAATGATAAAGTCAAGGTGTAGTAAAGCTAATGACAATGTATCATATCCATTTTCATACATGAAGGAAAGCAGACATTTATCCAGTGAAAATTATTTCTATAAGTAGTTCATTGAACAGGTAAAACCACCCACTATTCCCAAATGACAGGAAAATTTACTTGTTTATCATATTTAATGGTTATACTAGTACTTTTATGATCAGCTTTGTACATGAAATTATTTTATAGATTTGTATTCTTAAAACAATAATATGCAAATGGTATAGCCCACTGACAACGGGGATGAACACTTGGTGACGTGGTGGAGGGCCTGGTGTGCTGAAGTGTATCTAAGAAATGGGGAACCTATACATAGGAAATTATTCTAATGTGCAGAATAATTACTAAAATTTAAAAAATAAATTAAAATAATATGACAAAGTGACTAAAAATGACTGTTTTGAAGCATTAGGCACTCACACCTGTTGGAGCTCTCAAGCCAGCCTGTTCTAAAACATTTGATCCTATCAATTATTTCCTCCTTTTTTGAAATTCCCTTCTTCCATCGTCAAGTCTTTGCTTTCCACAGTTTTTTGTTTTTGTTGATACATTGTGCCATTTTGCATTCCCTGAGTAGACTTGCCAGTGTGGATATTTTTCTTCTGTCATGTGAATGTTCAAAATATTGTCCTGGTCCTTTGTTACCCATTGCATGTTTCTGTAATTCTCATTTCCCTCAAACACTGCAATAACATTGCTTTTCTGTTCAGAAGTCTTCAGTGGCTCTGGACAGTGTCTCAGTCAAGACAGTCCTAAGTCTAAGTGATTTGTCCAGTTGTCTGGCTTCATTCATCCTCTCACTTATTCATTCTGAAACTCTTATCTTTTGCCACCCCAGTGGAGTCATCTCATATACAACTTTAACTTAGATAAATTCACCTTTTAGGCACTTGACTGAAAAGGGGGAGGAAAAATAACTTTCCAAATAGTTCCACCTGATGACTTCATGTCCAGAAGTGAATGAGAAATGGAAGGACGGAATCTGTGCTCTCTCTCTCTGAGTTTCTGACAGATAAGCATTTCAGCAAATCAAGGGTGATAAAAGTCACAAAGTAGTTTTCATGTAATGTGACTCCATTATCAGTCTGCCTTTGCTGCATAATAAACCTCCCCAAAACTTGACCTAAAACAGAATCACATATTAGCACACAATATGGTAGGTCAGCATTTTCAGTGGGGTACACATGTGAGTTTTGCATATTTTACCCTGGCTTCTTCATGAGGTTGTAGCCATCTAGTGATTTGACAGAGTTGGACTGTGTGTGACATTTACCAGTCTGGTTGACAGGGAGGCTTTGATTCTACTTGGTTCTCTAGTTCTAGAGATTCTGCTGGCTCTTGATCAAAATGATAGTCTTAGGTTCCTCTATGCAGCAAGAGTGAACACACACCTTTTAGATCCTGACTTACCATTTTTATTAAGACTCCTTTTACTAAAGCAAGTGATGTGGTCAATATGGTCAGATTTTTTATGGAAGAAGATAGTACAAGGCTAGAGATACAGGGAGAATTTTTTTCTTGAGAGTTTATTACTGTAACTACCCCCTCATCCCAGTGATTCACATCTTGGCTTGTTCATGATGCTGCAGCCTACATGTACAACTCACCCTGCTCCCATGGCAAAAGTTCATCTTTATATTCAAAATCCAGTATCTTATAATAATGTATGAGTCTGGATGTGGCTAAGACTTCTTCAGTGGGACTCCTTTTGAATCAAAGACCTATATATCAGAAAACACAAGCAATTTGTTTTCCTTCACCTCTGCCCACCCCCTTGCACTGTTGTGAAGCAGGGACAGGAGAACTGCAATAGACACTTATTTAGAAGGGGAGGAATTGAAGACACACAGGAGGCCTCTTCATTTTGAATTCTAGGCAAGTTTAGTCAACTGATACAACTTCCTTAAAAATACTATGGGTTTCCCATGTATCATATTACAGACCAGGCTATTAAACAAAAGCTACAATCATATTTTTTTTTCCCAGATAGGCCTTTTTATTTTAGGGAGTCTTCTGACCCAGTAGTTTGCAACCGTGACTATACATCAGAGCCTTCAAAATTATAAAAGTTCTATCTTCAGATTTAGTGGTAGGACCCAAGAATCCACAATTACGAACAGCACATAGCTTGAAAGTACAGCCAGGGCCGAGGGGTGAGAACCTCAGCTCTCATCTTGTCTGTTCTTCATTAATGATTGAGTACTTTGGGGCAGGCTGGGTTCTGGGATTTCTGTTATTACAAAAAAGGGGTGGAGGAGGTAGGTTCTTAAGGCCATTCCACAACACAGTCGGTGCAGAACTGTTGAGATGGTAGGGAAAGGAAATTTAGGGGATTGTGCTGTTTTAAAAGACAGTATTTGATGGTCCTGGAAGAATCCCAGAACTGGATATCGACAGCTCACTTGGGCTAAATTTCTGCATATACCTCTACGCCATGACACTGCGAAACACCTGAATGCCAAGGAATGTTATATATGTTCATCTGCAAAGTACAGGTTTCAGGATAGCAGAGGGTCACTGGAAACTTCATTGTGGGATAATCAATGCATATTCAATCATCCAGAAGTGTTTGCAGGCTCTGTTCTAGGCACTGGGGCAACTGGAGCTAGAGTGGAGCTTACAGTTTTTTAGAGGACTGACAAGATGAAAATAATTTTGTGTTTTTAGGGTGGCAAATTGTGGGAAGATAAACATGAGGGAATTCATAGAAGAAAATGGCTAGTTAGCGAAGTTTGTTTTGTAGATGCCTCTGGTGCCCTTCTCCAGGCTAATAAGGGTGTAGAATTATCTCTGGTAACTAACTTCTGTTCTTCCTGGTAGAGAGGGGAGGGTATACACCTTTACACATTTATCTTCTACTTTTAAGCTGCGAAGGAGCAGGCCATATACCCCTGGGTTCAAGTCCCAGGCCTGCGGGGAACAACCAGTGTGAACAACTAAAATAAAACGAAGATGCTTCTTCCTCCCTTCTCTCCCTGCTTGCCTGCTTGCCAGCTCACCTTCATTTCTCTTCATTCCTGCCTGCACCTTTCCTTTACAAAAAAAAATGCATATACTTAATTTTATTATTTCTTCAGGTACTTTTTTTTTCTTCGGCTAAACATAATTATCTCCAATTCCAAATTCTTAGTTTAAAAACTTACTCAATAATTAAGAGGATACAAAGCTATGTGCTAGGTTCCCCAGAAGGTTTGGGGGTTTCTTGGTTCCGAAGCATGGAAGGAATGACCCAAAAATGCTTTGAGTATTCAAATAGGGTTTTTTTTTTCTAATGTTCATTTCCTGATTGGCATTGATGTTTCCTCTTCTGCGAATTGCCTCTTCAAATGTTTGGCCTGATGTTTTCTTATTCACTTGAAGAATTTTAAAAATAAATTCTGGAAGGGAATTTTTTCTTAGGTGTCTTATCTTCTATTCTGTGCTCCTAAGTTTTTTGTTTTTTTATTTTTGAGGGAGAGGAGGAAGCAGCATTTTTATTTATTTTATTCAGTAGTTCATCTTGGTTGTTCCCACCGGCTCTGGGTCTTGAACCTTTGGTCTTCGTATGTATGTGGCCTTCGTTTGCCTGGTGCACTAAACTGCTAGGCCACCAGGGGGTGCTGGTCGGAAATTTTTTTAAATAAAAAGTTTTGTTTTGATGTAATTTAAGTCTTGACTTGTAAGAATAATACAGAAAATTTCCATTTGTTCTTTACTCAGATTTCTCTAATAACATCTTCCTTCTGTTACCACAGTACGTTCCAGAACCAGGAAGTTGACATTGATACAATACTGCTAAGTAAACTGCAGACCTTATTCAGATTCAGATTTCATCTGCTTTTATCTGTACTCTTTTGTTAAATAGTACTATGAAATGTTGTAACAGATTCATGTAACCACCGCTACACTAAAGATACAGAACAATCCATCACTAAAAGAAATCATTCATGCTACACTTTATCCAGTTTTATCCTTGGTAACCATTGATCTGTTTCCAGACACTGTACTTTTTTTCATTTTAAGAGTGTTATAAAATGTAGCCACTGTTGAAGTGGCCCTTTATAATAATTTTAGAATTTTTAATGTTGGATTTGTTCATCCTTTTTTGTGGTGTGTGTGTGTGTGTGTGTGTGTGTGTGTGTGTGTGTGTGTGTCTGATTTAAGAAAGCTTTCCCTCTGTTACGACCATAGACATTATTAGATTTTTCTTTTATAAATTAAAAAATATTGTGCTTCTTATACTGAGGACTTTGATATCTCTGGAATTGATTTTTTGAGATTTAGGAATATGGATCTATTTTTATATATTTTCACATGCATAGCTTTTAGAGGTGGCCCTTCGATTTACAATGCTGCTTCTCATATTTTGAGTTTGAGTGAATGCTTGGATTAATTTCTGGGCCCTCTGTTGTGTCCCATTGTTGTATTTGCTTTCCCTGCACTATCACCACACTGTTTTAATGTGCTATCACATTATAAAAAATTTTGATGTCAGGTAGGTTAAGTTCTCCCACCTTATTCTTCATAGTGTATTTGTTAGTTTTAACTCATTGATGTTTACAATTAACTTACCAGATTTCATAAAATATTGTCAGTATTTTGTTGTAAACTACATTTAAGTGAATTTCACTCCGCACTGTTTCTGGATAGTGGACCAGTCCTTTTTTTCCCCTTTTTCTCTTTTTGTTCCCCATATATGAAGTTTCCCCATTCCTCAGATATATGTCAACACACCCCTCCCTCCACCAAATCACCAATTGACCAAGTTTTCTTCACCATTATCCAGGGGCCTCTGCCACCACTCATTCCCTTCCATCCTCATACCTCTTAGTAACTTCAATTCTATTGTAAGTGTCCAAGGGTTGGTTTTGTTTCATCTGTTCCTTTGTTTTCCACCTATGAGTGAGATCATCTGGTATCTATTTTTCTTCTTTTGACTTAGTTCACTTAGCATAATCCCCTATAATTCCAACCATGTTGATTCAAATGACAGGATTTTATCTCTTCTAAGGGCTGTGTAGTATTCCATTGTGTATATATACCACATCTTTATCCATCTATCTGACATTGGACACTTGGGTACAGAGGATGTGGAGAAAAGGAACACTTTTTCACTGTTGGTGGGAATGCAAATTGGTACAACCCCTATGGAAAACAGTAGGGAGATTCCTTAAAAAGTTGATCATGGAAATCCCATATGATCCTGCCATCTCACTTCTGGGTATTTACCCAAAAGATACAAAATCACTAATTCACAGAGATTTATGCACCCCCATGTTTATTGCAGCCTTATTAACTAATAGCTAAGAACTGGAAATGACTAATTTCCCCCATCGCCCAACCAAGACTGCATCCTCAGATAGCAGTTACTGGCCTTTTCTATTAATTTACCACCTAGACACTACTATTATTGATAATTACACTGGACATTGGTTTCTTGCCTTCCCCTCAGATCAAGTGATTCTCCTCCATCAGCAGCAAAATTGATCTGTTTGGTATAACTTTTACCTTTTCAACCAAGCTGGAGTTGGAGGTGAAAGTGTGAGAGTAACTCCAAGCAGAAAAATCACAGACTCCCACTGTGCCTATCTAAAAGTTCCATGTGTTTCTATTAATAAATACTTCTCAGTTTATTGTATATTGTTTGATTTCTTGGACTCTCGAAATATTTTAAGTCTGTTGGATAATGTGAAAATAAGTTCTTAGAGTAGGACAGGGTTCAATGAACTTCTTCTCTACAGGGTTGCATAGTAAATCTTTTACACTTTTCAGGTTCCATGCAGTCTGTAGGGTTTTCTTTATTTTTATTTCAACCCTTCAAAAAGGTAATAAAAAACTTTTTTTTTTTTTTTAGATGGTAAGCATTCAAAAACAAGTTGCAGACTGGATTTGACCTTCTGGGAAAGTTTGCTAATATCTGTAATAAGAAATATAAGGTGAAATGAAAAATAGATCTTGGGAAGGATGTCTGTGTGGAAGATAGTATGTGATGTTCACATTAGGAATGACCAGTTTGCAAAAGTAAAATGGCCTAAGCAGCCCTACCTATGACTGCTCTAAAAACATTCTTTCCTTAGCAGGATCAAAGCTAGAAATTCAACCTTGCCCCTTCTGCCAATCTTTAGTCAGCAAGCCCTCCGCCAACATGTGTGGGTCAGCCATCTCTCTCAACTGTTCTTCAGTTTATGTACAGGAAATCATCTCCATCCAGGAAAGCACTACCTCGAAGGTCAGAAATAGGAGCAACTCTGCATGAGATACAAAGAAGAAATTCAAGAGCGAGAAGAATCCAAACAATTGTTTGGGAGAGTAAGCAAACATAGCACTTAATTCTGAAGCAAAACATTAACACATTGAAAAAACAAGTATCTTCCACTGTGAACTTGACAGCTTCCCAATACTTAGCCCTTTTGCTGATATTGGTGACATTAATGAATGTAATGTTATAATGCCATGTAGTGAAATATGTCAATATTTGGAAGATCTGCATAACTCCTTTAACCAGTGTTTTCCGAATGAGTGCATGCTACTACAGAATCATACATGGTTTATTAAATTATAAGATAGACAAATGGATTTTAATTTGAGAGACAATACTGATTCCATGTTATAAGCAACCTTTTAGAAATTACCACTTAGTGATTATTTTTAGAAATATTTCTCCATGTATTTCCATCAAACTTTGCTTAAGATATTTCAAAGCTCTTATTTAGATATATAGAAGTTAAAAACATTTCTTGATGAATTTCCCCTTTTAAAACCATAGAGCTGGTGTGCCTTTGTAGTGTTGCAGTTAAGTCTACCGCCTCTGGCCAGCCTTTGTCCACATATATTCTAAAGACCCCGGTTCTCATCCCAAGACCAGGGCAACAGCCAAGATGAACAAGTAAATTTAAAAAAAGAAATCAGAGCCATGGAGCAACCTCAGGTCCCATTCATTTCTTCTAATTAGTCTGCCCTCAATATTGTTGCTCTTGCATTTATTGGTGGTATTTGCTTTTCTCACTCTTTCATTCTGATCTTTTCATCTTAGTTTGTTATTAGAGTGTCCTTTTAAACCTGGTGCTGAAACTCTAGAACAATTAGGTAATAAAGAGAAATAAAATATACCTAAATTGAAAAGGAAGAAGTAAAACTATCTCTTATATACAGACATCATCCTGTATATAGAATAACCAAGTAAATCTGCAAAGAAACAACTAGACTCAATAAACAACTTCAGTTTACAAAGTGAAAGATCACCCAAAGAAATAGAAATAAAAGGCATCAAAGGAAAAGAAGTGAAGATTAGTTTGCTGATGGCATGATCTCATAATGGAGAAAACCCAACTTACTCCACCAAAAATTTCTTAGAATTAGTGAATTCAATAAAGTTACAGGATACAAAATCAACATGCAAAAAAACTTTGATTTCTGTACACTAACAATAAAATATCTGAAAGAGAAATAAAAAATAATCCATTTACAAGAGCATCAAGCAAATAATGTTTTATTTGCTGAAACAACTGTTTCGCTTTAGTTAGTAATGCTATACTAATTAATTTTTGTTCTTTTTTTTCCTGCATTTTATGTCTTCTCTAGCTTCATTTTGTGTTTCTTCTGCTTTCTTGACTTGGATGCAGATTAAAAGGTTGAACTGATATATTTTTATCTTTAGGGTGGTAATATAAGAATTGATAATACCAAGCATTGACAGATGGAGAGCAAAAGGGCACTCTCAATGATGACTACAATTAAGATGGCATAGAGTTGGCTGGGGGTAATAATGTGTGAAAAATGATTCCAGAGTAGTTATAATTCTACTTATCCTGGATTGCAAAAGTATTGCTTCCAATTCTAGTAAGTTCACAGTATTGAAATAATCTTTTTTTTCTTATAAGCAGGAATCAATTTAGAATTTCCTTGCTTGCGAATGGGAAAGAGTCATGGATGGAAGGAAGAATGGTGACATGAATCACAAACTCTGGTAAGTGAAAAAGAGGAGGTGAAAATGACCAGGTGTAATACATCAGCTGAAGGGAGAGCAGGCATAATGTTTAATTTGTTTAGTAGCATCTCCTTAAATATGGTAGACCTGAGATGAAATATCAGCTTACATTTTACAATCATTTAAAGGAATCTTTCCATTAGGAATCAAACTATCTTGTAAGTGATTTATTTCTCTAAATTACAGTCTTCACATTCATTTTCTGAAAGCCTCTTTGTTACATAAAACAATGTTTTCTATTTTTGATGTCTCATACTGCCCACTTATTCCAGCAGCTAAGTTTGAAAAATGAGTGTTCCACAGAGAGATTTGTAGTGGAAGAGATGAATTTTTTTTAGAAGTTAAGTCTCAGGCAGGAATGAAGGTGAGTAGGCAAGCAGACAGGAAGAGAGAGGAGGAGGAAACATTTTTAATTTATTTTTATATAGTTGTTTTCCGTGGCCCAGGACATGAATCCAGGACACACCCAGATGTTCCAAGAGGTGAATTTTTATATGTCAGTATTACTTTACACATTTCATCATGTGTTGCAATTAGGAAGCTGTGTCACAGTTTCATCAAGTGAAAATTTGCTTAAATAATGCATTCAATTATTTTGAGTTCTCTATTAGATGCTGGAATCATCTATTAGATTAATCTCTGGATAAACCTAAGAAATTCAGTATTTCTTTAGTCAATTCAGGGTCTTCTCACCATAACATTCACATAATTATGGTCTGAATTTACCTAGATTGAGCACATAAAAAATAATACAGATACACATCAGAGATACTGCAGGTTTCGTTCTATATCATGCAATAAAACAATGTAATAAAATGAGTCATATGAATTTTTGTTTTCCAGAGCATATAAAAGTTATGTTTATAGTATGCTATGGTCTATTAAGTGTACAATGGCAGTGTGTCTAAAAAAATAATGTATCTACCTTAATTTAAAATACTGTATTGTGAATAATGCCAACCACCATCATCTGAGCCTTCAGTGAGTTAGAATCTTTTGGGTAGTGAAGGGTCTGCTGACTGGATAGAGGGATGTTTGCTGAGGGGTGGGCGGCTGTGGCAGTTGCCTAAATAACAGTGGAGACTATCTCAATGGACTCTTGTCTTTCATGAAAGACTTCTCTGTACTATCCCATGCTGTTTGACAGCATTTTACCCACAATAGAATGTCTTTCAAAATTCATCAATCCTCTCAAACTGTCACTGCTTTATCAACTAAGTTTATGTGATATTCTATATCTTTTGTTATTTCATCAGTGCTCCTAGCATCTTTGCCAGCAGTAGATTCCATCTCAAGAAACCACTTTCTTTTCTCACCATTAAGAAGCAACTCCTCATCCATTCAAAATTTTATTAGGAAGGGAGGGAGAGGAGTAAAAGACATTTGAAGGATAGAAGAAAGGAAAGGAGAGGAAGAAGCATCTTTATTTAGTTGTTCATTTTGAGTTTTCACCTTGGCTCTAGGTGTTAACCCTGGTCCTTGCATTGTATGTGGTTTGCATACCAGCGTCTCTACTGCCTGAGCAACAAGGGTGCCGTCTATTAAAGATTTATCCATTCACAAGTCTTATATTTAAGAAATCTATTTCTCATGGTTGTTCCATTTATAGACTACAGGCAGAATAGATTCATTTCTAATATTTATTGAAGTAACTTTGACTTACAAAGTAATATAAGCTCATTTTTGTAGGTTCATCATTTGTCAAATATATGACAACACACAACATCCACCACCAAATTACTAGAAGTCTTTCACACTGTCCTTTGGACCTCTACCACCATTTGTTCCTGGCTCTACCACCTACCCTGCTGATAACCTCAGTTTTATTGTCAGTGTCTAAGAGTTGGTTTATGCTTTTTTCTTTTTCCTTTGCTTTGTTTCTTTATATTCCACATATGAGTGAAATCATTTGGTATTTGACTTTATTCTTCTTATTTCACTTAGCATAATCCCCTCTAGTTCTATCCATGTTATCACGATGACAGGATTTCATTGTTTAGGGCCATGTAAGTATTTCATTATGTATATATAACACATCTTCTTGATCTATTCATCTGACATTGGGTACTTAGGTAGTTCCTAATTCTTGGCTATTGTAAATAAATCTGCAGTGAACATGGGGGTTCACATACCAGCATAGTAGATGTAAAATCACTTAAACATTTAAAGATTATCAGAATGACAAATGATCATTGGCTTTAACTTAAAGTCACACCACTTTAACAGGAGAGTCAGGCTGTTATTTGAAGTGCTGAAGCCAGACTTTGACTTCTCTGTAGCTATGACTATCCTAGATGGCATCATCTTCCCATATAAGACTATTGCATCAACATTGAAATGATGTCATTTGGTGTAGTCAGCTTCATCAATTATCTTAGCTACATCTTCTGGATAACTGCAACTTCTATATCAGCACATACTCTTCACCTTGAATTTTTATGTTGGGAAGACAGCTTCTTCCCTTGAACTTCAAATTTCTCTTTGAAGTTTAAAATTTCTCTTCTGAAGCTTCATCTCTCAGACTTTATAGAATGGAAGAGAGTTAGGACCTTGCTCTGTATTAGACTTTGATTTAAGGGTTATTATTTGTGTATATTAATGATACTAATTTTTGGAAATTGCTTTTATATCCTGCTACTTGCTAGCTTTCTCCTTTTCTTCTGTAGAAATTTATTTTCTCAAACTTTTTAACTGGGCCAATTCGATGCCCTGCATTTTCCTTTAAAAAGCATCAGTTTCTTCTCCTTTTCAAATTAATTGTATAGACATGTAAATTAATCTCTGATTTTTTGAGATATAATTGACATATGACATTGTGTAAATTTAAGATGTGTAAATTTGATACATTTATGTATTGGAATATGATTACCCTCTTAGCTGGCAGCTAGCACTCCTAACATATAATTATTTCTTTTTTGTGGTGATAATGATTAAATCTTAATCTCTTAGCAAATTTTCTTTAGAGAGGAAGGAAGGGAAAGAAGGAAGAAGCATATGGAAAGAAGGAAAAGGAAGGAGAAGGGAAGGATGGGAGGGAGAGAGGGAGAGATAAAGGGATGGAGGAAAGGAGGGGAGAAGGAAGACTTGTATATACCACACCTTCATCTATTCACTCATTGACAGACATTTAGGTTGTTTTTAATCTCTTGGCTATTATGAATAATGCTACAATAAACATGGAAGTGCATATATCTCTTTAAGCCCCTATTTTCTTTTCCTTTGAATATATATTCCTTTGAAATATGTATCTATATCTATCTATCTGTATATATATAATCTCCCAGAAGTGGAATTGCTAGACAATGTGGCAGTTTTATTTTTAATTTATTAAGTAAACTTCATACTGTTTTTACATAGTGACTGTAGTGACTGTACTAATTTACAGGTTAGAATAGTTTGCTTTTTTCTACATCCTTGCCAGCATTTGTTATTGCTTGTCTTCTTGGTAATATCTATTCTAACAGGTACCTGGTATCCCATAGTGACTTCAATTTTCATTTTCCCAGTGATTACAGGTGTCAGTCTTCTTTTTCTGCACCAATATATTAGCCATGTGGCTATTTTTGGGAATATGTCTATTTCATTCTTCTACCCATTTTTAAATCTTTTTTTTTCCTTATTGAGTTGTGTGAGTTTATATATTTTGGAAACTAACTGCTTATCTGATAGATGGTTTGAAAATGTTTTTTTCTCATTCTGTAGGTCGCCTTTGCATTTTATTGATTGTTTCTCATTCTGTGCGGGTTCTAGCTTAATTTCAATAATTTTATTGAAGTAAAACTGCATTATGACATTATACATTTCCAGTGTCCATCATTATAAATCAGCATCTATATAGTAATGTAGTAACATTAATGTAGTAACATTAAGCTCACTGCTAAAAGTCCAGTTCTATCCTTTACCATACAATTGACCTCCTTTTTTTTTGTCTACTCCTTCCTTCTTCCCTTCTGTTAATCATTAATTTGGTCTTACAGACTCAAAGTTTATTTTTGTTTTATTTAATCCATTTGCTCTTTTCCATTTGTCCATGTGTCTACTTTTATGCCAATACCATATTATTTTAATAACTACAGATTTTCAGTATAGTTTGAAAGCAGAAAGAGTGGTGCGATGCCTCTGACTTAATTTCATTTCTCAGAATTGTTTTGTCTGTTAGGGGTCTTTGGTGATTCCATACAAATTTTAGAATATTTTTCTTTTTTTTTTAAAGGAGAGGTGCAGGCGGGAATGAAGGTGAGTAGAGACAAGAAGAGACAGGAGGAAGAAGCATTTTATTTTATTTCCATTTTAGTTGTTCACACTGGTTGTTCTCCCCCGACACCCAGGACTTGAATCCAGGGGTATGTGGCCTGCATCCTTCAGAGATAATTGACCTAACCACAGCTCCACCAGGGTACACTCATTTTTTTTCTATTTCTGTGAAAAATGCCATTGAAATTTTGATAGAGATTGCATTAAACCTAATGATGACTTTGAGTAGTATGGGCATTTGAACAATATGAATTCTTCTGATCCACGAACTGACTATTTTTACATTTGTGTCTTCTATTTTATCAAAATCTTACAATTTTCATTGTGTGGATCTTTCACTTCCTTGGTTAAATTTATTCCTGAATATTTGATGCTGTTGTGAAGGGGTTAGTTTTCTTGATTTTTCAGATGTTTCTTTACTAGTGTATAAAAACACCACTGATTTCTGCATGTTGGTTTTATATCCTGCAGCTTTACTGAATTCATTTATGAGCGCCAACATTCTTACAGTTTTGGGGATTTTCTACATATAAAATTCTGTCATCTATAAGCAATGACAGTTTCACTTATTCCTTTCTGATTTGGATAGCTCCTATGTCTGTCTTGCCTAATTGCTCTAGCAAGGATTTGATCTATTATGTTGAATAGTACTGCTGAGAATGGGCACCCTTACTTATCCCTGATCTTAGAGGAAAAACTTTCAAACTTTCACCATTAAGTATAATGATAGCTGAGCGTTTTTCACATATGACCTTTATTATATTGGAATGTTTCTTCCTGGGTGTACCCTGGTGGTCTAGTGATCTAGTTCACGCTCCCTAAGGGCGCAGGGGTGAACAAATAAGTAAAAATAAATGGAGTGCTCCTTCATTCACTATCTTCTTATCTGCCTGATTGCCTTCATTCCTATCTGCACCTTTCCTTTTTTAAAAAAGAAATGTGCTTCTTCTATACCCCCATTTGTTGGGGATTTTATCATATTTTTCTTATTTCTTGAGGTGGGCCCGGATTTCAATTATCTTCCCTCTTAGTACTGCTTTTGCTGCATCCCATGGATTCTGTTAGCTTTTGTGTTCATTTTCATTGGTCCCTAAGTATTTTTTAAGTTCCTCTTTCATTTCCTCTTTTACCCAAGCATCATTCAGAAGCATATTGTTTAGTCTCCAATTAACTCGGGTCTTCCAACTTTCTTTTTGTGGTTTATTTCTAGATTTAAGCCATTGTGGTCAGAGAAGATGCTTGGTATGATTTCAGTCCTTGTAAATTTGTTGAGCTGTTTTGTGTCCCAACATATGATCTATCCTTGAAAATGTTCCATGTGTACTTGAGGAAAGTGAACTCTGTAATAGCTGGATGACGTTTTCAACATATGTCTATTAGATCTAACTATTCCAAGTGGTCATATAAAGCTGCTATTTCCCTGTTAATTTTCTGCCTGGTTCATCTGTCCGTTGTTGTAAGTGGGTTGTTGAAGTCTATTATTATTGGGCTGCTGTTGATGTCTCTTGTCAGCTCTAATAATACTTGCTTAATGTATTCTGATACTTTTTCATTTTGTGCATATATGTTAATGAAAATTTTGTTCTCTTGCTGGATTTACCCTTTAATCATTATATAATGTCCATCTCTGTCTTTTATTATGCTTTTTAGTTGGGAAGTCTGTTTTATCTGATGTAGGCATATAGCTATTCCTGCTTTTTTGTGGTTGCCATTCCACTGTAGAACTGTTCTCCAACTACTGACTTTGAGCCTATGTTTATTTTTTGAAAGGTGAGTTTCCTAAATGCAGCAGGTTGGATTATGCTTTTTAAACCACTTAGTCACTTTGTGTCAGTTGGCTGGTGAGTTCAGTCCATTAACATTTATGGTGATTATTGATATATACTTGTTTATTGTCATTTTGTGGTCTTCTCTGTGTTGTTCAAGACAGTGCCTTTGTTCTTCTCTTTCTCTTCTTAGGTGGGTTGGATGTAGTTATGTGTTGATTGGTTTCCCTTTGTTTCCTTCTTCGCTTTTTCCCTGGAAATGTATTTTGAGATTACCCTGAGGTTAGCATTAAGAATTCTCTTTATTTCCTATTTTTATTTGAAAGTGGATTATTCTTACAATCATTCCAACAATCCACATTTTTCATCTCGTCTCCTCCTCCCCACTTTTTATATGTGCTGTCTTACTGTTTTTAAGTAGGGTTTCTTTGCACTTTATAGAACATCCTTTAATATTTTTGGTAGTCTCCATTTTATTTATTTATACTCTTCTCTTTATTGGTTTCTTCTGCTAACTTTAGACTTTGTTCTTATTTTTTGAGGTGTATTTAGGTCATTTATTTGAGATCATTCTTTTTTTCTTAATATAGGCATCACTTGTTATTGCTTCCCTCTTAAATTGACTCCTCCTTTCAATAGAACAACCATCTTCTAGTAATTCATCAAAATGGCCAACACAAGGGAAAAAGATGAGGCAGCCACTGCTATATGTTTTCCAGTCCTTTTAGGAAACATGGAGTTAGTTGTTCCTTTGGTCATATATATTTGAATCTACAAGAAAGGTGATGTTGCAGACATCAAAGGAATGGGTATTGTTCCAAAAGGTGTGCCCCACCAATATAACCATGGTAACACTGAAGAGTCTACATTGTTACCCAGCATGCATCTGGCATTGCTGTAAACAAACAAGGGTAAGATTCTTGACAAGAGAATGTTCTTAATGAGCATATTAAGCACTCCAGCAGCTAATATAGCTACTGAAACATGTGAAGGAAAATGATCAAAAAAAAGGAAGTTAAAGAGAAAGGTACTGGGGTTCAACTGAAGTGCCAGCCTGCTCCACTCAAGAAAAGCACATTATGAACCAGTGAAAGGAGCCTGAGCTGCTGAAACCTATTCCTTCAGAATTCATGGCACGATCGGAGTAAAACAGAAACAAAAACCTAGACTACCAAAAAAAAAGAAAAATCCAAAACAAACTGCATCCCAGTTTGATGTGTTGTATTATAGTTGCTTACCTCAAGATAGCCTTTAATTTTCCTTTTGATTTCTTTTTTTCAGGAGTGACTATAACTGTCATTCAATAACTGTCATCATTTATCCACCTGATTCTGTAGGAAGATACATAGAACCTTACTGACTCATACTTTTCCTTCATACCTGATATCCAGTCATCAGTGTTCATCCTTTTATTCTATTCCCTCTGCTAATCCTAATGAAATTCATCTTGGACCACCTCTTTGGAAGTGTAAGTACAATGAATATTTAAACATAAAACATGGTACAAATGTAAGTCAATTATTTCAAAAGTGGAAATCTGAATTTCAACAAAGTTAATGTGAATAATTTTATTCCATTAATCTTCTTAAAAGAAATAATCAGAACAAAAAATACCCTGGAATTTGAGACTATATATTACAAACCAAAAGGGTAATGGAAAAAGCATGGGCCATGAACACTTGCTGATTCGAAGTGGTGTGGAATATAAGCAAGCATGTGGAAGAAAAAGTAGAAACTCTCAATGGCATAGGTAAATAATATGATCACTTTTCACGCTGGGTAGATATGGTATTTTGTGATTCATTAATATTGAATAGTTATACTCAGAACACTTAGAGAAAATAAGTCTCTGAGTCAAACTTTCTGGATCAGAAGATGTAAAATAAAAGACAAATATTCAGATTTAATTTAAATCAGAGACAGCCTAAAAACATTTGTACTGTTGTATCTAGCATGTACATACTCATATAAATGAAAACAATACATTTTCATTTGCCTAGAAAGTTCTGTTAAATGACTTAGGCATGTGAACATACACCCCAGACAAAATTGGCCTGTTTTTGATTCTCATAGATTAGTTTTGTTCTAGAATTTAATAAAATTGGAAAGATATAGCATATTGTGTAATGCTTTGTTCACTTAGGACAATGCTTTTGTAAGTCATTCATTTTTGCAAATATCTGCAGTTAAATATTCCATTTTTACGAATAAGCTACAATTTGTTTAGTCATTCACATGTTGAAGACTATTTGGTTGTTTTTTGATTTTGCTTGTTAGGAACACAGATACTTTAAACATCAGTTAGCAAGTTTTTATTTTTCTTGACTATGCCAAGGATGAAATTGTGGAATAATGTTTCATTTTATAAGAAATTGACATTTTCCAAAATTATTGTACCATTTCACATGAACAGTAAACAATATATGAAAGTTTTATCTGGCGCACTCTGGTGGAGTAAGTGGTTTAGTTAGCTGCCTTTGACTGGTAAGCGCATATACATCCCAAGGACCCAGGTTCCCATCCCAGGGTGGGGAGGGGGTGGGGCTGCATGGACCAGTAGGGGGATATGCAGGGGAAGGTGGGACAATCAGGATGAACTACTAAAAGAGAGAAGGAGACAATGGAAAAAGAGGTAAAGAGATAAAAGGACACAGTTATAGGGCGATGCTGAGGGAGGAACAGAGTGAACAAAGGTGTATTAGGGGACACAGAAGGACAATAGAGCAAAGGGAGACAGACACACATGAGGATTTTGTATATTTTTACATGTAAATGTACAATTCAGACATGCCCTGATTAGGTCAATTGTCTTTAAAAGAGTGTAGACTACACACCCCCGGGTTTATGTCCCAGGTCCAGCGAAAACAACCTATGTGAACAACTAAATAAAATACTTTTTCCTCCTTTCTCTTCCTGCCTGCCTACCTACTCACCTTCATTCCTTCCTGTACCTTTCCTTAAAATATGTGCAATTTAGTGATTTTAAAATTTACAATCCATGTGACCATCACTGTAAACCCTTAGAACATTTTCATCACCCCAATGAAATCCTTCATGCCCATTTAGAGTTCATCCCAATCCTATCCCTAGCCCAAGGAAGGAAGGAAATAATGGAGATAGTGAGGGACCTGGATAAAGGAGAGGAAACAAAAAACTGAGAGTTTTAGAATTCGAACCTATTGGAAATCCAAACTTTACTAAAATAATTTACACCTCACAAAACAGGGTAATAATTGGCTTTTGAACTCTAAATCATAGGACCCAAACTAACTTCAACATCTAATGAAATGAACCATTTAGTCAATATTCATGGAGTTACTCAATCCGGGGGCTCAAGCTAGTTAGCCCTGAGAATCACACTAAATTTAAATAAAATTCCTTCTATAAATTTATGGTTGAGTTACTGAACATAAACTAGAGGACAAACTCTGTTTGTTTGTTTGTTTGTTTGTTTTAAAGAGGATGGCAGGCAGGAATGAAGGCAGGCAGGTAGGAAGGAAGAGAGATATCTGGTGAATACCTGGTAACATCACCAGATCAGGTAACATCTGATCACTTTGGCCTGCCCTCAGCAAGAATCATACCAGTCTATCAAGAATTCTCCCCAACCCTTGATGTCTCTTCTTAGTCATTTTCTATCTGCCCACCCGCTAAGTTGCTCCTTACCTTTAAATTTTCACTTGTTCTTACTGTATTTGGAATTGAGTCCAATTCTATGTTGTCTATTTCTCTGATTGCAATAGTTCCTGATTAATCTCCACTCCTCCTCCTTTTAAAACTACATCTAGCTCTGGTTTTATTTAGCTTCCTAACTAGGGCTAACATTCTTCTCCTCCTAATTATAAGGAGTTTTCTTAAAACTGGGCCCTAATTAAAGTTGTAAAGAGGAGGGAAACAGTAGGAAGAGAAATCCCAGAGGTGCTGGCTACAAAATTGCAAATAGCTTTGATACAAATGAGCATCTTCCTACAAATGCATCTAATTACCCTTTCTGTGACTGGCATGGCATTAGGTTAAGGTAAGAAGATTTATTAAAGTAAGAATAACTGATCCAGTCCCCAGTCGCAGACAGTGGTGAAGGGGTGAAGGGTGGGTTGGGGATGTGGCGATAGGAGAACAGTTAAATGGAGTCAGTGTGTCTGTCTGTCTCTCACATATTCTTCTCACGTGTATACACACACACACACTCACTCCCAAATTGACTCTAAAGGCAAGTCCAGAACCAAATACAGCTATCTCTAGGATAAGAACAGTTACAAAAACGGCCACGCCCAAAGTCCTCTACACTCCCTTTCACTTCACAATTGTTCTCACATTATCGGCGTGACAGACCCATAAACTCTATAAGACCCATAGTCACAGCTCAATGCACTGACAGAACTCGTTGCGCTTTGTACCGCTAGCACGAAAGTGTGCAGCGACATTCACTCACAAACCGCCACACCCGCGCATTCAATCAGTCACGGCCTCGCGCAGCTTCACCGGATTCTCACACACAGTTGCCCGAGATCACTTGAGCGCCCGAAATAGCCCAGGGTTGCGCGCAGTTGTCAGAGCGTCCACTCCACGGCCGCAAACCTCTGTGGCGCAGGCGCGGAGGTGGAGGCGCCCGGAGGCCTTCTGGGAAATGTAGTCCATCACAGAAGGCCGCGGCGCAAAGCGCTCTGGGACTCGTGGTTCGTAGGGTCGCAGGGAAAAACTGAGTCGCAGGTCCCGGCTGTATGTTTCCCCAGCTGAGTTCGGAGTCTCCAGGGCCTCAGTCTCCACCAGGCTCCAGCACTGGGGCTTTTGGGAGGCGACGTCGTGTGTCCCGGGTCTTTGGGTGGGTTTCCAGAGTCAGCGGCGCCGGGAGGTGAGTTAGTTGGGCCTTGATGCGCGCGAGAGCTGGGGGTCAGGGCTGGGCTTGGGCTGGGGGACCGGACCGGGATGGGGACCAGGCCGACGCCGCCTGGGAGTCTGTATGTCAACACGTATAACAGTGTGAAAAGCTGCCGGTGTGACAGAATGTGAACTTGGGTGTCACCGTGTCTGTGTGTGTGTTTGCACACGCAACTGGCCGTCTCTAGAATAAAACTTGTGAATATGTATCTGTTTGTGTCTGTCTCTGCAGGTATAACTGTTATTGTGTATGGGTTTGTGAGGGACACAAGGTGTAACATTGTGTGTGTTGCTGTGTGAATGTGATTGTTAGACCACTTGTCATTGTAGATGTAATTGTGCTTGAATGTGCGACAGCAGATTAACCATGACTATCTTTCTCTTCAGGTCTAATTTTGTGGACTTGTGACAGGATATATGACCTTCTATAATATGTCTGTGTATATGAACGTGTGTGTCGGAATAATTGTGAATGATCATCTCTCTTTGCAATAATGCAACTCTATGTCTGTGACATCACAGCTGATATTGTGTGACCATGTATGTGTGTGTGATGGGGTGAGAATTTGCATGTGTATATGAGATTGAAGCCTGCTATGGGACCAGTGTGTGATTGTGAGGAACAGAAAGATTAATATTACTTGCTTAAATTGACACAGTTAATAAAGTGCCAGAACCAGAACTTGAAGTGAGGCAGTTTGCTCCGTAATCCTCACCACTAAACTACCTTGCTCTTTCCCATATTGTGAGTGAAAATAGGAGCTCTCGATTCTGAGGATGTTGAAGAGAATTGTCCTTGGTCTTCAACTAGGAACCTTCGGGACGTGGGAACCTAATCTGTGTCTCTTTATTTCCCTTCTCAGTCACAGGACCCAGTCTAAAGACATTTTAGTGAGACTATCTTCAAATTGGTTGCGTCTGTGGGAGGAAAGGCAGCCTGAAAACCCAGACCTCCTGTCCTTAGGCTGTGGAGTGTGAGATTTTAGCTTTGTTCTTGTCAAAACTCTTCCATGTTTGATGCTTGGATGCTAAGAAATTGATCCATGGTTCTTTTTCTGATGTACCAAGATTTGGGTTCTGACTTTCTCAGTTAATAAACATTATTTTCGTTTCCTTTACAAATGAATGTGTAGAAGCTAAGCAGGAACAAGTGTGGTACTTCTCAGTAGCAGAACTTGGCTCATGCAATCTTGATAGTGAGGAAAGAAAGTTTCTGAGAGGTGGATTAATGAGAGAAGGGATGAAGGATCATATTCATTTTGGGGCTACATAAAGCCCCAGTTTTTTCCCATCATCTTTAAGAGACTGATGGGTCATCTCCAGCTTGGAACATAATACCCAAGGGAAACACAACTCTTTGCAAACAAAATTTGTAAACGCCTTTTCTCCCTCAGATACTTCTTAGAGCTCTTAGATGCCAAGAAGACTTCCTTGATTCTCCTCTCAGGTTGAAAAGGCTTTTGTGGACAATTTCAAGCTGCATTGCCCTAAGGAAATAACTTTCTTTGAGACTGAGCTAGCTACTGCGGAGTAGCCCAGAATTAGGGGGTTGTGTGTCCTAAATTCTAGGTCACACACAGTTATCCTTGTTTTCAGAAAAAATAACGACTCAGAGAAGGAACTCATTTTAGACTGTACGGTTTGTTGTTGATTTGGTATTAAAACTTGGCAATGTTTACTTCCAAATGCACTTCTGTGGAGTAATAAAGTAACCCCTGCCATCTCTGAAGATTCTTCTTTAAGAAATATGTAGTAGTGCTGATTCCTCATGTTATGTTGAAAATTTTCCATACCAACTTTGTGGTCTCTTGAAAGAGGGCCAACTTTTGAATAACGCTGCAATTTGACTCTGATGACTTAGAGTTAGTTTTTAAGTTTTTTGAACCTCAGTTTTACTTATTGGTAAAACGAGGATAAAATACCTGTATTTGCAGTTTTGTGATGATTAAATAAAATACTGTCAAACACAATATGTCTGTTATTTATAGCATAAGAGGTACAGTAAGATTTACTTATTCATTTAGCAAATATTTTTGAGCATATACAATAATTCTAGCACTAGACATGTAAAGTCCCAAAAATCCTAACTCTTAGAAATCTTATACTATTATTGGGAAGATAATAATAAACATGGAAAAAAGTAACATATTCTATGGTATTAAATGCTAAGAAAAAAGTAAATTGGGTGAAGGAAAAAGAGTGACTGGAAGGGAGGTTCTCTTAGTCAGAATTTTCGAGGAGTTCCTCTGATGTAGAGACAACTGAGCACAGATAGGAATGGATGAAGAGAAGTGAGTCATATCTAGGGAGAAGGAAAAGCAAATGTGACAGCCTTGAAAGAGTACAAACACAGTATTTGAGCAACTAACTGTAGGGAAACCTGTGTGCCTTGAATGGGGTGAGCAAGGGAGGAAAGTAAGAAATGAAATCTGAGGGGCAACTATAAGCCAGTGACTGTCATGTTGGCCATAGATGAACTTTAGATTTATTTGCACTCAGGTTATATGTCCTCAGTATCAGTTAGGACTTCTGGAAACAAGTTCATCTTTGGCCTTTTTTTCAGATCTAGGACTGGCCCATGTGAGGAGCCTGTGGGAAGCATAAAGAGGCAGTATTGCAACCTTTGTGACGCTCATATCAGCAACATAGGCTGATTTACCACTTATTTTCTTCTTTAACTCTCCCTTCTCAGACTTCGTTCTTCAAAAGAGAAAATTGAAGAAGGAGAGAAGAATGGCTGTTGGACTTTGTAAAACCATGTCCCAGGTAAGCTGATGTTTTTACTTTGTTTCCAAATATTTGACTTCATTTTGCAGGACTTTGGAACCAGGGTCACGAATAGAACAGTGAGCAGTCTCTCCACTTTTCTCTTTCTGTCATTTGTTCATATACACATGCTACAAAAATACTATCTTTTTTTACTCAGTGTCGCGCTCAGATGTGTGAGGGAACAGAACTCTCATCTTTAGAAGAATCATTTGTTTTGTTGGAGATGAGTTTGAGTGAAATGAAGGATGGGAGTGTGTTTATCAAGCGTCCTATTAAATAGGGAGGTCATGATAGCCTCTCTAAGGAAGTGACATTTAAGCAAAGAAAAATATCAGTAAAAGTAGGCTGTCAGTTTTGTAGCAATCTGAGGAAGAGTTTCAAAAGAGAAGATAATATGTTTGGTGTATTCCAAGAATAGTAATGAACTAGTCTCCTTGGAAAGAAAATCCCCACTGTCATATCAGAGGAGTATCTGAAAACCAAATTATGTAGACCCCTGAGAGATATAACAAGAACTTTTGAGTTTTGTTCTAAGTATGAAGGAGAGCTATGAAGTGTGTGTGACGTGACTTGATTTGTGTTTTGAAGTACGTGAGACAGCGCTGAGGGAAGCGAGTCAGGAGACTGCCGCAGTCATCCGGTGGGCGGTGATCACCACCTAGATCACAGCGCTGACGGTGGAGCTGGTTAGATTCTGGGTACCCGCGGCAAGTAGAAAATAGGAGACTTAATTAGGGACCAATTATGGAGTATGAAGAAAAGAAATTAAGTAAAGGACGACTTAGAAAGATTGTTTTACATGTTTTGAGCCCACCCTGAGATGCCAAAAAACATTTTTTTTTTTAAACTTGGGCGATTTTATTTTACTGAAATGGGAAGACAGGGTGAGACAAGATGGCAATCAAGACCTGAGTTCTAGATATACTAAATTTGAGAGACCTGTTGGACAGTCAAGTAGAGTGTTGGTTATATATCTGAAGTCAGGAGTAGACACGTGAATTTTAGAGTTGGTGTATTTAAAGTCAGGGGGCAGGATGAGATGAACTTGAGGGTCTGGTTGTGGTGAACGTCAGTAAGAAAGAAGTCCGTTCCGCATTTACAAGCTGAAAAGGAGAGGAGCAACAGTCAAAAGAGACCGAGAAAGTCTAACATGGAAGGAAAACCAGGACAGTGAGGGTCCTGGAAGTCAACAGTAGAAAGTGTTGCAAGAAGTTCAGTTCTTCTGGAGGAAAATGAAGAAAGAAGACTGACCATTGGATTTGGTAACGTGGAAGCTACTGATACTGTTGACAAGAGCTACTGCATAGAGCAGTTGGGATGAAAGCATTATTACAGTGGGTACAAAAAGGCATAGAAGGTGAAAAGATGAGCATGGAGACAGTGACTCTAGACTGGCAGTGTCCGGTAATGTAGGCAGTAGCTATATATGACTACTATAAACTTTGATGTTTTATGTATAAAATACATAACAAATTTTGAATATTTATTACAGAAATTAATATGTAGTATCCTTAATTTTTTATTCATGGTGCGCCTTTGTGGTTGAGGCAGCTGGGACACTGATGTATGGACCACTTACAGCCTAGGGACCCAGGTTCAAGATGGGTGAAAAGCCAAAATGAACACCTCAGTCACTAAAGATATTTCCTCCTCCTTTTTCTTCCTTCCTTCCTTCCTGAAATTATTTCATTCTCTTCTCCCTTCCTTCCTCCCTCTCTTTAAAAAAATATTTTGATATTGCTTATGTATTGAAATAACCCTTTAGCTATATTGGGTTACATAAAATATATTATTAAATTAACTTTACTTCTATTTCAGAGATTGGTGACATTCAGGGATGTGGCTCTAGATTTTTCCCGAGAGGAGTGGGAATGGCTGGACCCATCTCAGAAGAATTTATACAGAGATGTCATGTTGGAGAACTACAGGAACTTGGTATGGCTTGGTAAGGATATCTCTCCCCAGTAATCCAAAAATTTTCCCTCTGGGGTGTTTTCCTTCCTCCATTGGGAATGTCTAGGGGAGATTAATTACTCAACTGAATTTCTTCTTCTTATTCCCAGGATATGATTTGAATTCATGGGAATTTGTTAAATTGCAATTCTGAGGTCTCACTCCAGACCTACAGAATTAGAAACTCTGGAAATAGTCTAGATTTTAATGAGCCTTCTCAATGATTGTGATGCCCACTAATTTGAGAACTACTCCAATTTCTTACTCAGTAGTTCTGAACTGGGTCCTGAGAATAGCATTTCTAAGTTCCTAGGTGGTGATGCTTCTACTCTAGCACCTTGCAAACACTTTGTCTCCCTTATCCTCCATATAAACATCACTCCTTTCTCAAATGTTCTTTCTTCTAAGACCAAGAGGTTGAGTTGGAGTCCTGAACAGCTAAAGCATATTGATTTGTATGTCTGCCTGTCTCTCTTCTGTTCTCATTTTTTTTCCCCTCCTATGAATAGGACTTTCCATATCTAAGCCCAACATGATCTCCTTATTGGAACAAGGGAAGGAACCTTGGATGGTGGAAAGAGATGGTGGTCAATATGCAGGTGAGTGACAAGGAACTGTGCAGGGAGGAGTGTTGGGAAGTGCCAGTCCACATGGTCACAAGCAGGCTGTCAAGTATTTGAGGAGGCAGCCCTGGCTTCATGAGGAAACTGAAATTTCATGAGAATGTACTTCTCTAGAAACCTCATCTATACCTTTAGTTTTTTCCCCCTACTTTTTTCTATCAAATAATACTCTATAATACTTCTATTTCTTGAATCTCAGTCCTTCCCAGGTCTTGTTTCCCTTTATGGTTATAATTAAATACATATCTAGATTTCTTTTTAAAGCTTTTTTTTTTAATTTTATTTTTAAAGGGAAGGTACAGGCAGGAATGAAGGCAAGTAGGCAGGCAGGAGGAGAGAGGAGGAAAAGCACTTGATTTTATTTAATTGTTCATCTTGGTTGTTCCCCCGGCCCCAGGTCTTGAATCTGGGTGCTCAGGCTGTATGTGGACTACGTTCAGCGGCCTTACCAACTAGGCCATCAGCAGCATCTGGTTTTTATTTTTTACCAAAATTCTTACCACAGTTATGCATATACAGTGTTTAAAGACTCAAGTAGTTTTATAAGGCTTTTTCCCTTAAAAGGGTTAATAAAGGAATTCCCTTATCTCTTGCCCTGCTCCCTGTTTCTCTCTTAGAGATTTACTTTCTTTTGTAGCTTCTTTTGGATGGAAGGGAGAGGAGGATGAAGCATTTTTTAATTATTAATTTTTTTCAATTTGGTTGTTCCCCACAGCCCCAGCTCTCAAACCTGGGTATCTGGGCTTCACATGGTTGTGCTCCACCTGTCGATTTAGCACCTAAGCCTCCAGGGTTGCTCCTCCTTCAGTTGCTTTTAGTATGGGACTGGTATTGAATATCATTATGAAGAAATCTGATGTAGCTTGATGTTTTTTCCTTACAGATAGTTTTATATTTTGTCTGGTCTCCCAGATCTTTCTTTTTTTAACTTTAAAGTTATTTTATTAGGGCATATCTCAATCATGCCCATTTTGGGTCACTTTTTCCTGGTAGATATATTTTCTTTCAGGGTGGAGAATCAGGTTTTTATTTCAGGAAATAATTTTTCAACTATTTAAGTACAAGTTCTCTTTGATTTTCTACTCTTACTTAATTGTCCCTCATCTACCCCGTGCTCTCAGAAGTAACAACTATCATGAATTTGGTATATGTCCTTCCAGTTCATTTAAAAATATGTAAGCATTTATGTATCTATAGAAACGTGTTTTTATAGTATTCTTTACATATTGTTCTGTGCTTTGCTTTTACTGCCCAACATTGTTTTGAGATTTTTCCTTGTAAGTCTTGTGTGTAATATAGCTCCATTCCTTTTTTACTGTTTAGTATTCCATGTTTTGATTTTGCCACATTTTATTAAACCATTACCCTCCTGTTTCCTTTTTTTGCTGTCTCACATAGGTGCTTTCATGCACATGCACAAGGGTGTTTAAGATTGCAGTACATATTTTATTCTGCTAGATACTCAAATTGTTTTTGAAAATGATTGTATCAGTTTATACATCTGCTAACAGTCTGAGAGTTCCTGTTCCTTTATTCACAAATTTAAATTTTTATATTACTCATGATATTGTCTACCTTAATTTTTTGCTAGTATGATGGGAAGGAAATGCTTTCAAAGTTGTTTTGATTTGCTTAGTAATATTGATAGTTTTTTCAGGAATTTCCAGAAATTTGATTTGCTTAGTAATATTGATAGTTTTTCCAGAAGGAAGAAAGGGGAGGAGAGGAGGGAGGAGGGAAGAAGAGGAGGAAGAAGTTTCTTATTTAGTTAGTCGGTCCCCTATCCCAGCCCTAGTTCTCTGACTGGCTCCATGGGCTTTACATGGTCCACACCCAAGCCATTTTAGCCACCTGAGCCACAAGATATGCCCCACTCTTTTTTCTTTTTTGTGAATTACCTACTCATGTTTTTAACCCATTCTTTGGGGTTATGTATTTTTTTATTTATTTGTAGTACTTCTTTATATATTCTGGGCTTTAGTCATTTTTTTTATAACATGTGTTTTTGTTGTTTTTTCCCTAGACTGTCCTTTGCTTTATGACTTTGTGATGTCTTCTCTCACGTAGAAGTTTTTAATGCTGTTGTCAAGTTTACCCATCATTTCAATCATAGTTGGTGCTCTATTATTATAGCTTTGATCACTAAATCTTCCCCTAACTGGGGTCATAAAAATATTCTCATGTATTATTTTTTAATAGTTTTAATGTAATGTTTTTCACTTTTCTACTCCTGTAATCCATCTGGGCCTTAACTTTAAAATATGATACTGAGTTTTTTCACATACATTTTTGCCAATACTATTTATTGTTTAATCCATTTCTCCCCCTTTGACTGCAATGCCACATCCATCATACTCCAAGTTCTTATATTCACGTGAATTTTGTTTCTATCCTGTTTTCTGTCCGGATGATCTATTTATTTCTAAATCATTGCTAAACTATTTTCTTTACTTTATAGCTTTATTTCCCCTTAGAAATTTGGTTATTTTGACTTATAGAAAAAGTATTTATTGCATATACTTATTATCTATCTAGTTTATTGTACTCTTTTATTCTAATAGTTTTCCAAAAATTCTCTGAGTTCATGAATCAGGGTAAAGCTGATTGCTTTAACAAAGTCACTGTAGATAAAAACAGTAATGGCTTACTTCTCGTACATCCCACAATCCTCTGTGAGGTTAGATGGGGTCTCTACTGAATTCTTTCTTTCAGGTTGGTAAACCTCTTTTCATCTATTGACTTCATCATCTCTTTGTAGAATTCTCTTCTGGATCCTCTGAAACCAGCTAGTGAGAAAGAGAGAGAGAGAAAGATTCAGACACAGACAAACACACATGCACATGCACACATTATAAAGACAGATGGAAATTCTTTCAGGACAGTTCTACTGGACCAACCTGGAAGTAATATTTGTGATACCTGTCACTTCTGATTGGCCAGAATTCAGTTGCCTGGCTGCTGGGGTATATAGTTTCCTGTCTTCTTAGTATGAAAAGGCAAACTATTTGCTATATGTAGTGTCCTGTCTGTATTTATGTCTCCCTTTCTTTTTCTCATTTTCAGTTTTACCTTATCACCCACAATTTGCATATCTGTGTGAAGCAATTGCTATCAGGCTTGTTTCTTTTTGTTGTCATAGGATTGATTCATTTTTTAATATTTAAGAATTTTGCCTGTTATCCATAAGGGATTTGATATGATATAATTTTCACATAATATTTCACATAGTAAAATATGTCCATGAAATAGTAGAGAAATTACAGAAATAAGACCATATGTATTTGTATATATGTATATATATATATGATAATTTAGTGTTAAAGGTAGCTTTTCACTTCAGTGGTGGATCACGCAGATAATATTTGTATAATATTGGATTTTGGAAGATCTTTCTTAAAATGATATGAAAACTTGACTCTATAATGGGAGAATTGAAGTATTTGACTTCATAAAACTTAAAAAAATTGTTTTTATCAAAATCACTATGAAAATACATGTGACAATAAAAAGTGATGAGTTCAGAGAATAATGACTTCTATAGATTATTTGAAAACTATATAATGCCATTATATATATATAATGCAAAGGGTATGAATAAGAAATTCAACAAAGAAGAAAGCATAAAATATATAAAAGGTTCATTTATATATATATAAATGTATCAGTTTAATAATCAGAATTAACAACCATGAGCTATTCTTTACTTGTAGAGACAAATGTTCTGCAATGATGATAATCAGTGTAGATGAGTTTGAAGATATGCTGTTTATATTGCTGATAGAAATGTAAATTGTAAAACATGTATTATATAAGCTGCTTGTTTGATTTTAAGTGATTACTTTTTTAAATTGACAATAAGGAGTTATAAAAATATATACACATGTGAGACATTGTTGAGCATTCATTAGTCCTTTGATATAGTGCCTCCAGGCCTTTTATTTGAATATGACTTGTTGATTGGACTTCACCATGTTTAGTAGAGGCTATCATATTGAATTGCATAACTCTATCCAATCTTTTAAAAAAGGAGATCCAATATGGAAGTATGTATGTCATTGGTCAGGATATTCTTTGGAAGGTATCTGGACATTAGCAACAAACTCTCTTTTCCTTCTTAAGATTTCTCCATAGGTCTTCCCCCCAACCCACCAGACTTCTCATTAGAATTTCCTGAGTTTCATGTCAGGAGATATTTTATTTTATCAGTACACCTACCATTTTGTCTGTTGTTCACCAGGTTAGCATGTAAGGGACTAGATCCACTGTCTAAGACCTTCTCCTCTTCCAACATTATACATCAACCTTCTTGCTATGCACTTCTAATTTAATTCTAAAGTTGATCATACTTTGTCTTCTAACTGCCATCCATTTATAAATTAGTCAGTTGTAAATAAAATATCTCTAATATCTAATACCTTACCTGAATACATCTTTTTAAGAATGGAGGAGGAAGCATTTATTTATTTAGTTGTTCATTTTTGTTCTCCCCATTCTCCAACCAGGTCATGAACTTGGGTCCTTGAGCTTTACATGGACTATGCAGGCTGGAGCCACAGACTTAACACCTGAGCCACCAGGTGTGCCCTGAATGCATTTGAATTATAAAGGATTTACCACTCCCATTCTCTGTCCTGCCACTTGACCATCAACCTATTTCATAATCTTGTTTGGACATAGATATACTAATATCTGAACCCACTAGAGTGTAGGTATAAGAATAACTTAAAGAATATACATTAATGTTTCATTTTATGTAAAATATAACTGAATGTAACGAGTCAATCACCCCATTGTTACTCTCAGTGATGAAAAAAGCTAACCTCTGGATTTCTTCTAGATACTGAGGCTAAAAAGAAAAAAAATAATATTCAGTCCCCCTCTGTGATTCACCTGCTAAGATAAAGACTATGAAAACCATGGACCTGGGGTTTGAGACCTGCTCTGAGGGATAGGGGCAAAAAAAAAACACCAAAAAAAAACCCAGACCAAAAAAATAATATTCACTTAACCCTGATAAAATCTTAGAAAGTGTTGAATATTCTGTCAGCATTCTTTCATTCAACAAAATTCTGCCACCAGCAGTGGATGCAACAGAACATTAATCCTTGCCCTCATGGAGCTTTTAGTCTTAAGAATACCAGTTCAAGTTGGCTGGAGATTTTAAAGAGTAGAGAGAGGGAAACTGATTATGATTTAATCAGTTGTCCTCAGTTCCTTTCTTCTTGGCATTTACTTTCCATTTTGATGTCCTATATTTAATCTGTTTCTCCTAACACCTTTACCCCATCAAACTGTATTGTGTTCAGATTTGCATGGTCATATTTGAGATGTCAAACTGTCCCCCTTTTTTCTTCCAATTAAATTCTTCAATTTCTTCTATAACAAGTTTTTTTTTTCCTTGCAAGTTAAAAAAGAGACATTTGCTTTTTTAATATTTTTCAGACTGGGAGTCTTGGTATGAAATCAAGGAATTATCTCCAAAAGTGTACATTGATAAAGAGGAAATATCCCAGGGGATGGTAATGGAAAGACTTACAAGTTATGACTTTGAATGTTCCAGTTTCAGAGAAGCGTGGAAGTGGAAATATGAGAATGAATTTGAGCAGCATCAGAGCAATCAGGAGAGTCATTTCAGGCAAGTGACAACACTTAAGAAAATCCCTGCTGTGAAAAGAGGCAATGAATGTAATAATTCTGAAAGAAGCATTCTTTTGAAGTCAATACTTTTAACACAACAGAGCACTCCCACAGTAGAGAAAGTACATAAAATTGATATTTATAATAAAATATTCCCTCAAAATTCAGACCTAGTTGAACATAAAAGACTCCATACTGAAAAGGATTCTTTGATACATAATGAATGTGAAGAACTCAACCAGAATACATGCCTTAGTAAAAATATAAGAATTTCTCCTGGGGAGAAACCTTATGAAAATAATGATTTTTCAAATCTCTTGAGTTTCCACTCATTACTTACTCAACGTCAAACAACTCATTTAGATAAATTACCGCACAGATATGATGAATGTGATGATGCCTTTAGCTGTTACTCTTTCTTTACTCGACCTCAGACAATTCACAGTGGAGATAAACCATATGCATGCGGTGACTGTGGAAAAGCTTTTAGCCATGATTTCTTTCTAAGTGCACATCAGAGAACTCATATTGGAGAAAAACCATATGAATGTAAGGACTGTAACAAAGCCTTCAGACAGAGTGCACATCTTGCTCAACATCAGAGAATTCATACTGGAGAGAAACCCTTTGCATGCAATGAATGTGGGAAGGCCTTTAGCCGTTATGCCTTTCTTGTTGAACATCAGAGAATTCACACAGGAGAGAAACCATATGAATGTAAGGAATGTAACAAAGCCTTCAGACAAAGTGCACACCTTAACCAACATCAGAGAATTCACACTGGAGAGAAACCCTACGAATGCAATCAGTGTGGAAAAGCCTTCAGCAGACGTATAGCCCTTACTTTGCATCAAAGAATTCATACAGGAGAGAAACCCTTCAAATGTAATGAATGTGGGAAGACCTTTGGCTATCGCTCACACCTTAATCAACATCAGAGAATTCATACTGGTGAAAAACCCTATGAGTGCATAAAATGTGGGAAGTTTTTTAGAACTGATTCACAACTTAATCGACATCATAGAATTCATACTGGAGAGAAACCTTTTGAATGCAGTAAATGTGGGAAAACCTTCAGTGATGCTTTAGTTCTAATACATCATAAGAGAAGTCATGCGGGAGAGAAACCCTTTGAGTGTAACAAATGTGGCAAGGCCTTCAGCTGTGGCTCATATCTTAATCAACATCAGAGAATTCATACTGGAGAGAAACCCTACGAATGTAATGAATGTGGCAAAGCTTTTCATCAGATCTTGTCCCTTAGACTACACCAGAGAATTCATGCTGGAGAAAAACCCTATAATTGTAATGAATGTGGGAATAATTTTAGTTGTGCCACAGCCCTTAGACGACATCAGAAAATTCATAATAGAGAAATCCTCTGATTATAACAAGAAAAAGACATTTGTCACCACCCAGTCCTTATTAAATATCAATGAGTCTTTAATTAGTAATTTTATTAATCTAGTACATATGGAAAAGCCTTCCATTTGTGAACATCTCTTATTTGAAATAACCTGAATAGTAGACATTTTTTACTTTTTGATCTGTTCAGTGCCCCATTTGAGACCTTATCCCCCATGCTATGATCAGAGAAAGCAGTGGATTGGTCATAGTCTGGCCAATTTTTCTCCCAACTTAGTGATTAATAAGGGATTGGCAAATGACCCAGTCTAGACCAATAGAGCCTTAGAGGTGTATTGTTATTAGTAGTAAAAGATTTTTTTCCTGAAATTACAAGTTTTGAGAAATTTACCACTACATTAGAAAAATCTTTCCAAAATAAATCCTAACCAGAGGGAAATGGAGATAAAAAACAGAAATCTGATGGCATTGTTTAATATAGATCTAGCCATGCCTAAAGTCCACACCATCTTTTCCTTTTTCATTTTTGTGATCAAGCAATTTTCTTTTGGCTTAAAATAGTTTGAATTGATTTTGCCTCTTGGAATTAAAGTCCTGAGTCATACAACTTGTGTTTGAAATAATTGTGAGAAAGTCTTAATCTTTCATATGGCATCAATATTTATCCTGAGAAACCATATATTACAAATATATGAAAGTTGAGTACACAGCCTTTTTAAACCTGAGAAATTGTTACATTTTATTTGTTGACAGAAATTAGTATTTATTAATCTGTTTTATAAGTATAGTTTTTTTTTCCCTTCCCCTTGTCCTTCTCTCAAACCCAGGTCCTTGGACGTTAAATGGCCTGCAACTTAGCTGCTGATCCACAGGGAAGCACCAAGGATGAATTTTTTTTAATTCTCAAAATTCAAAATTCTTTAAAGCTCTTTAAGAAGGTCTCACAAGGAACGATTTGTGTCAGTGACTCATCATAGGCCTTTAAAAAGAATGCAAGCTAAGAGAATAATGGATCCATTGGTTTTGATTTTCTGTTTTCAGTAAGGGCTTAAACATATTGTATGATAGAATATAGTAAGATAGGCACACCCTGGTGGAGTAGCTTTTAGGTCCCCCACCTCCAGCTAAGCACAGTCCACATATATCCTAAAGACCCTGGGCAGTGGGGGTATACAACCAATTGTACAACCAAGATGTGCAATTAAAATAAAAATGCTTCTTCCTCCTCTCCCTTCCTGCTTGCTTACCTGCCTTCATTCCTGCCTGCACCTTTCCTTAAATATATATATTTAATATATATATTTAAGGACATTTAAAATATATTTAAAATATAAAATATATTATATATAATTGTAAAGGAGGTCGTCTCTGGTGGGAGGGTTGTAAACTTCATTGAAGAAGTTTATAGATAACTTCTTTGGAACTGGAGATATCAGATAAAGACATTTTTGGCTGATAGCTATTTTTAACTCATTGAAAGAGTTGATGGTAAAAGTAAAGCAATTGGAGGCTAACATTTTTAGAGAATGAATCATTACCATTCTGCATTATAATGAGCAACCTGAGTGTGTGAGGCAGTATATAACAGTTATATCTGAATGGATATAGGCAGGTAGACATTGATGATTTGGAAATAGATACCTCAAACAATTTAGAATCTTGGGTATTGTCTGGAAAGCATCTATAAAAATAGATCAGAAAAAAAGAAATTAGGAATGAGTGAAGAAGTTATGTATGTTCAAGGAATGAATTAGTGACTACTATCATAATTTAAGTCAATTTTTATATCTAAACAAAAATTATTTTTCTTAAATATGAATACAAATTCACTTTAGACAAACTACAGATTTGGTGTAACTGAATATGTCAAAACGTGAATAGAAACAAATATAATTTGAAAATACTGCCAAGCTTGTATTACTTCTCACTTAAATTATAAGGCTAACTTATGATGTCATTTATTCTTATATTTCCTTGTGTTATAGGCATACTTATTTTAATTCTTGCTAAGATTTGAATAATAACCTGCTTCAGAAAGTTCTCCAGGGTTATAGTAAATTTAGCCAGGCCTAAAGGATAAAGAAAAATGACTCAGACCAGTGAAGAATCTGAGTTATTCATTAATAATTTCTTTTTTCAAATTGAGGTATGAGTGACATATAACATTAGTTTAAGGCATACAACACAATGACTCAATATTTGTATGTGTTGCACAATAATATAGTTAACACCTGTCCCCATCCATAGTTAACATTTTTTTGATATGAGAACTTCTAAGATCTACTTTTTAAAGCAAATTTCAAATATGCAATATAGTATTAACTATAGTCACTAACTGATTTTTGATCCAGGTATGGCACCTGATTTCTTCCTCCAAGGACACAAACAGGAGCCACTGATTTAAAAAAAAATTTTTAAAGTTAAACTTCACTTGTTGACAAAATCTTTGATATCCATTCCTTAAGCATAGATGGTGTATTTTGCGATCTGGTGTTTCTACTCACAATGTGGCACAAAACTTTATCTGCAATTATACAACCCATTGTCTTGTAAGTTGACTTGGTCTTTTTAGCATTATTACAAACTTACACTTTATTAGTGTTATAACTATCTAGAGATTTCCTGTCTTAAGAGAGGAGGGTTTGAGTCTGCAGTTCTCTTTAGAACCTGGATTAATTCACTAGAAACATGGCTGAAATCCTTTCTGCTTGACTCTAGGGTGTGATCAATGGTGATGAACTGTTGGAATTCTTTTTTAATCTGGTTATTTTGTATGACCTTTATTGCTAGACATATCTTTCTGAATTATTACAGTTTATGCATTTTTTGTCATTTAAAAGCTTTATTTGCTCAGAAGGCATGTATTTGCATGTGTTTTTAATTTAAAAGTTTTGCATTGAGCCCCTACTGTGTGCCAGGCTTTGTTCTAGGCAGTGAAGATACAATAGTGAACTAAACAACAATCTCTGCCTTCACAGAGCTAATTTCTAATGAGAAAGACTATATATGTGTATGTATATATACATATATGGACACACTCAGACATACATGTAAATATATAGTATGTGGGAGAGTACATATTTATTTAAAAGATTAAAGAAGAGTTATGAGACCAGGTTGTTATTTTAGATTGTCCAGGGAAGGCCTCTTTTGAAACTGGCTTTAGATTAAAGAGAATTTTATCTATTCATACTGTATACACAGACACACACACATTTTATGTACCTAATGCAAAGGAAATCCATATATGTGTGTTTCCACTTTTTACTTAGAAAATTCATTATCATTTTCTTATGGCTGTGTATTGGTGTACTGCATTTTAACATTTTTCTTTTGAATCTCATGAATACTTAGCCTTTTACAATCTTAAAACATCTCAATTAATTATAATGTATTTTAGATGTTCAAAATGTCAGAACTTAGCCACTTTAAACTAACTTCTTGCCACTTTTGGTACTGCCCTGCTATCTTCGCAATCATATTTATTTTCTGGGAAAAACAGACTATCCTTAGTGTTTCCTAGTCAAAGTCATGACACTAGCTACCATTCAAGGAATTTAGGAAGGCAGAAAACAATTATAATATATTTTAAAGAAGATATGAAATCAGAAATAGAAAAATTCCTTTTAAGAATGGAAATAATTTTCCTCAATAAAAGGCCTCGTCAGCTAGACTTGGGGGCCTAACAAGAAGTTTAAAGTAAGACAGCATTTTTTCAATATAGCAACAGATTTTATTTTGTTTTCTATTGTTCCTGTTATTCATAAAGTAAAAGATGTCCCAGCCTAAGGATAGAGCTCGTTTTTAATAGGAAGTACATATTAAAAGTATATTTATAAAATCTGAAATTGTTTAAGGGTTTGTGAAACATTGTTTCAATAAAAAATTCAAAATGACCCATTGAAAATGAATCATAATTTTAAATTGCCTCCGTTGATATGTGTCCAAAGGAAATGTGATTAAGCTTCTTCAGATATATTATAATTTCATTTGTTCTCTTTCTCCTACAGAGGTTTTCTTTTTTAAAGTGTTTCAGGTGTCTCTTCCAGAGCAAACACAATGCGACACTTTATGTGAAATGAAAGTTTTTCAGAGTTCTGTACCATCTTGGTAGTTATGATATTTGGATGCCAGCATTGCACATGAATTTTTATATGTGGATCTCCCTCTGACTTGTTTCACTTAGCATGATCCCTTCTAGTTCCATCCATGTTGTTGCAAATGACAGGGTTTCATCTTTTAGGGTTGTATAGTATTCCATCGTGTATAGGCACCAACTCTTTATCCAGTCATCTGATGATAGGAAACGACTGGTAGATTTTTTCCTTTTTTAGAGTAGGATTTCATGTTGATTTCTAGTTCCTACTTTTTATATTAATTTGCTGCACCCTACTAAGATTTTCTTGTTCTTAAAGTTCTAGACAGTGAGATAACAGATTAAATGGTAGAAAAAAGTAGATTCCTTGAAGCCATGAGGTGAGGGTACTCTGTAATGGGAGTGGATCATTTTGCTGGTCAGCTTCCTTAAAAGCATTTGCATGGTAATCCCTCACATACTCTTCCATAAAAATTAGGAGTTCTGCATTATTGTTGTGTTATTATTGGGGCAAATGTAAACTTTGTAGTTGAATCTTTATATGATGTCAGCTCTTTCAGTTAGGAGATCTTGAAAACAGTGAATCCTTTCTGAAACTATCTGTAAAACTGAAATAATTCCAGCCTTTCAAGTTTTTGTGAAGATTATTTAAAAGAATGTAATATATGTAGACAATATGACAGTCACTCCTGATGAAACCATGCAGGAAGGTGAAGTGCATTCCCCAAAGCCAGCTGCTCCTGGGAGACAGAACTTTAAATTCGGCCTCTGTGTCCTGCCTCCCCCAGTATGGATTGAGTTTCAAACAGAAGGGCTCCCAGTTCTTCCCTCTGATCCTGGAGTGAGAACTGCAGCTCCAGAGTGTCTCAGAAATTTGTTTGGATATTTAGCTGTAAGGATTCTGCTTTGTATTAAGATAGCAGTCAGGAGAGAATGTCTCTTGGTTTTTAAATTTTGCATTTATATTTTAGACTTCAATTCACAGTACCTTATCAAAATTGTTCTTAGTTCCAACACTTTTTCAAAAAATAAAATAAAAGTAGGCAGGCAACAGACAGAAAGGAAGAGGGGAAGATGAAGCATTTGTTTTTTTAAATTTAGTTGCTCATTTTAGTTGTTACCCCAGTGAATCCAGATCCTTGGTCTGTACATGAACTGTGATCCAGGCATGGACCAAACACCTTAACCACCAGGACATGTCAAATCCCAAAACTTCTTAATTTGTTCTTTCCCCCATCACTCCCAATTCCTGTTTTTCCTCAGGCATGCACACAGGAATGTTTGGTATTCATCCCTTTAAATATGTATGTATGTATCCTTTATCAAATTGGTCATATATTGTGTTTGAAGCTTACATTAATAGTGTTATACTATAAAAGTGTCTTTATTTTAAAATATTTGTTGAAGTAAATTTTATTTATAAAACAATATAAGTCCATGTGTGCAGGTTCACCACCAGATACATGACAACACACCATGCCCACCACTAAATGACAAAAAATGCTCCACCACTGTCCACTGGTCTTCCATTCTCACTTGCTCCCACCCCCAACCCCTTTCCCACTGGTAACCTCAGTTCTTCTGTCAATATCCAAGGGGTGATTTTTTGTCTGCTTTGTTTCATATATTCCACATATGAGAGAGATCATCCAGTATTTAGCTTTCTCCTTCTGGCTTTATTTTACTTAGCATAATCCCCTCTAGTTCTATATAAGTCACAAATGACAGGTTAATTCTTTTAGGGCTATAAAATATTTCATTATATATACACATGTAAATATATGTCACATTTTTATCCTTTTATCTTATGATATGCACTTAGGTAGTGTTCTGCAGTAAACGGGCACACATATCTCTGAATTAGTGTTTTTGCGGTTGTTTTTTTTTTTTTTTCATAAATACCGAGAAGTGGTATGGTGGGATTGTATGGTATTTCCATTCTCAATTTTTTGAGGAATATACATACTGTTTTCCATAAAGTTGTGCCAATTCACATTCAAAACAATAGAGTAAAACTGTTCCCTTTTCTCTGCATCCTTGCCAACATTTTTTATTTCCAGTCTTTTGGATAATAGCCATTCTCACAAGTGTGAGATAATTCATTGTTGTTTTGATATGCATTTCTCTAATAACAAGCAAGAAGAAACATCTATTCATGTTCCTATTGAACATCTATATCTTTTCTTGGAGAGATAGCTATTAAATTCTTCTGACCATTGTTTTTCTGTTGAGTTTTATGAGTTCTTTATATATTTTGGATATGAAGCCCTTGTCAGATGTATGATGTGCAAGTGTCTTCTCTGATGTAATAGGATGTCTTTTTGTTTTGGTGATAGTTTCTTTCACTATGTGGACTTTTTTTTGTTTAATTTTTGTTTCTGTTTGCCTTATCACTTGGAGTTTCCTCCAAGACCTCTCTGAGGCTAATGTCATGGAACATATTGCCTATGTTTTCTTCTAACTCTTTTGTGATTTCTGGTCTTACATCCAAGTCTCAAATGCACTTTGAATTAATTTCTGTATATGGTGTTACAGCGTGGTCTAGATTCATTCTTTTACATGTAACTATCCAGTTTTCCCAACACCAGTTGTGGAAAATACTTTACTATCTCCATAGTATGCTCTTGATTTCTTTGTCATAAATTGACCATATATGTGTGAGTCTATCTCTGGTCATTCAGTTCAACTCCATTGTTTTGTGTATCTTTATTTAGTACCATGCAGTTTTGATCACTATCTCTTTGTAGTATAGTTCAAGATCTGGGAATGTGAGACCTCCATTTTTGTTCTTCTTTCTCATGATTTCTTTGGCTACTTAGAGTCTTGTGATTTCATAAAATTTAAAAAAATGTTCCATTTCCTTGAAAAATTCCAGGGGAATTTTGATGGATTTCATTTTAAACCTATATATTGCTTTAGGTAAGATGGCCATCCTATTAATGTTAATTCTTCCCAACCACCAGCATGAAATATCTTTCCATCTCTTTGTATCTTCACCTGTTCCTTGTAACAAAGTCTTAGAGCTTTCATTATATAGGTCTTTCAACTCCTTTGCTAAGTATATTCAAGGTATTTCTTTTTTTGTTTCTATTGTAAATGTGATAGTTTCTTGATTTCATTCTCTTCTATCATATTGTTTGCTTATACAAATGCAACAGATTTTTGTATATTAGTTTTGTAACCTGTCATTTTGCTATACTTATTTTCACAGTTTTTTTGTGGTATCTTTAGGGTTGTCTATGTCTTAGGTCACTTGCAGATATTGATAGTTTTACTTCATCTCCAATTTGGGTTCATTTTATTTCTTCTTTTTTGCCTATGTGCTCTGGCTAAGACCTTGGTATATTGTTAAATAACCATGGTGAATTCCTTCAGTTTTTCACCATTGAGTATGGTGTTAGATTTGGGTTTATCATATATGGACTTCATTACATTGAGGAATGTTCCTTCTATTCCAGTTTTATGTAGAGTTTTTTTTTATCATAAATGGGTACTTAATCCTGTCAAATAACTTCTCTGCAGCTATTGATATGATCATGTGTTTTTACCTTGCTTTTTGTTGATATGGTACATTACATTAATAATTTGTATTTGTCAAGCCATCTTTGCATCTCCTGGATAAATCCCACTTGTCGTGATGAAGGATATTTTTTTAAAGGAAAATTGTAGGTAGGAATGAAGGTGAGCAGGCAGGCAGGCAAGCAGGAAGAGAGAGAAGGAAGAAGCATCTTTATTTTATTTTTATTTAATTGTTCACAATTGTTGCCTCCCTGGACCTGGAACTTGAACCCAGGAGTATGTGGCTTACTCCATCAGAGGTGATTGATGTAATTGCAGCTCCACCAGGGTGCACTTGGTTGCTCCTTTTGATGTATTGTTGGATTTGGTTTGTTAAAATTTTATTGAGGATTTTTGCAATTATGTTTATCAGATATTGATCTGTAATTTTGTTTTTTAGTGATGTTCTTGTCTTCTTTTGATATCAGTGTAATGTTGACCTCATAGAGAGTGTTTGGAATTGTTCCCTGTTCTTTGATTTTGGGGAAGAGTTTGAGAAAGACAGGTATTAATTCTCTAAGCTTTGGTAAAATTCACTAGAAAATCCATCTGGTCCTCGGCTTTTATTTTTGGAAGACTTGATTACTTTAATTTCCTTGCTTGTGATAGATCTACAAGGTGGGGCTGGTCAGCACTGTGTCCTCTTTCATTCTCCCCACCGTATCTGGCTGAACAGGGAGCTACATTTCCATCCCTGCCCATTGAAAATGAGGTAGGGTCTGTGCTCCACTTCTGCTTGGGTGGAACCTATGGGGCCTAGGTAGGGAGCTAAACATCCGCTTCTGTCTGGACTTTCAAACTACACCTACACAGGGTGAGTACTGCAAAAAGAGAAGAGTAAGTAGAATATAGAGTCTCACTACACTGAACATGTCCATAATAAAACAGAAAGCCATTCATATTAATAGGAAAACCTCAAACTGGGAAAATATAATCACCAAACCATAGCAAGATGACTGGAATTATAAGGAATTTAAAACACCAATAATAAAATATTTCAATAAAAATCATGTATCTGCTTGAAACAAATGTATAACTAGAAAACTTTAGCAGAGAAATATAGAAAAACAAAATGAAGGATTTTTGAGCTGAAAACTACAGTAACTGAAATAGAAGATTTAATTGATGTGCTTGAGAGCAGAATGGAGAGGACACATCAATGACCTTAAAACTACAAGACCAGTTACCCAGTATAAACAGAGGAAAATAGCTGAGTCCTAGTAGAAAAGGAAAAAGAATGTGAAGTATCAGAAAAAGCATTAAAAATAGTGGCCAAATGTTCTCAATTTTAGTAATAAAATTTTAGTAATAAAGCTCTTTTAGTAATAAAAGAGCTTACAGATTCAAGGGCACGCCTTTGTTTCTTCAATGCTTATTGCTTCTCTCCTTTCTCTTAACAAAAAATTATATAATAAAGTGGACAATTATAGAACTCAACTGAGATAAGATTTTGGACTTGATAAATGTTGATACAAGTAGACTCTAGTAAGTTACATATGTATCATGTAATACCTAGAGTCACTACTTAAAAATATGTAAAAATATATAGACAAAGTAAGAGTTCTAAAAAATGATCAAATAATTCAAAATAAGACATGAAAAATGAAACAGGAGTAAAAAGCAGGGAGCAAATAAAACAACCGATTAAATGGCAAAGAAATTCCATAGCAGTTTTATTTGTAGTAACCAAAATTTGAAAACAAATGTCTTCCAATGGTTTAATGGTTAAAACATGGTATATACTCATACCATAGAAAACTACACGTAAGTTTTTTTTAGAGAGAACATAATAAATCGATATACCTACAAGTGGGATTGCTCTCAATGGAACAAAGTCAATCTGAGACTGAATAATGTATGACTCAATGTATTGAATACTTGATATGACAAAATTATAGAGAATAGATTAGTGCTTGCCAGGGGTCAGAGGTGGAGAGAAGAGTAAAGGAGGATGCATGTGGCCACCAAAGGATAGAGAAAAGAATCTTTGTAGTTCTTTTTTTTTTTTTTTTTTTTTTTAAAGGAACGGTGCTGGCAGGAAAGAAGGTAAGTAGGCAGCCCAGGAAGAAAGAGGAAGAAGCAGCATTTCTATTTACTTGTTCATCTTAGTGTTCCCCTTGGCCCTGGGATGCAAACCTGGGTCCTTGGGATGTACATGGAACACACCCAGCTGGAGGTTGTGGACCCAACCACTACTCCACCAGGGTGCACCTGAAGTTTTATATCTTGATTGTAGTGGTGGTTACACAAATTTACATGAGAAAATTGTATAGAAGTATACAGTCATATACACAAAATGAATATAAAGTGAATCTGATAAGGTCTGTGGATTGCACAAATGTCAAATATGATACTATAGTATAATAGTTACAATGTTATCAGTAAGGAAAACTGGGGTTAGGGTACCCAAACTAAACAGTACTCTAGAGTATTACTTCTCCAACTTCCTATTAATTTATAATTATTTCTAAATAAATTTTTTTCTGAAGATTTCAATAGTGAAAAGAGGAAGAAAAATATATGAATGAGTTATACACAGAGGTTTTATTTATTTATTTTTCCAAATTTCCTATTCCTTCCAGATCTTTCCTTCCTGGCTGGGTTCAGGGGTAAACAGTGTGAAAAACTATTATTTTTAATAGCTACCTGCCTTCCTGCTTGCCTTCTTTCCTGCCTGCACCTTTCCTTAAAAAAAAAGGCAAGCAATATCATACATGGATCCATTATCAATAGTGCATACATAAATATTTGAAAGGTCTGAATATAAAGCAGCTTTTTTACTAAAAGTGAGCTTTCACATCCACTGGTCCCTTACTTGTAATATGGCCAGCGTACAATTTAGAGTAATGCTAACCATGCCCATTTCAGGATAGAGAAACCAAAGAATGCTTTGTTTATATACATTAGAATTACTTCTGCTCTGATTCAGGTAACCTTGATTTGAGAGGTTGGAACATTAATCAATGTTTTACAGTATGCATGAATGGTCTCTTCCATATGAAACCAACTTAAACGCAGGTAGATTTTTCTTCCAAATGGAGTCAATTATCCCAACAATGAGTAACTCTTGTTTCATTACTGCTTTCAACTAATAAGGAACTATTTTGAGATTAAGTAATTTTAATTGACTTCAAACCAATGCTACCCATTGCTGATTTTTATTATCCTTATTAACAGTTTGAGAGGGTAAGCAAAGTATCTTAATTCAGTTTGGTTTGTGTACAAGTAAAGAGGATTTTCTATAAATGTCAGTTTTGACAAAAAATGAGAATCAATTTAAAAATTTTTTCGATAGGAGTAGGTTTCCTCCATTTTATTGTTTTGGAGAAACAGGAAAAGCGAGAAATATTTTTTTTTAAATCAACATAATTTTGACAACCAGACTTGCTACCATATTTACTTCCATTTTTATTAAAGAAATATTACAGATAAATATAACAACTCCCTTCAAATTGTTTCCACTTCCTAAAAGGCAATCAACATCATACATGGACCCAAGATCAATACAGTACTATTTTTGCATTATTTTATTCTATTTATACAAATGTTTCACTGTGCATTTTTCTTCTTTCTCTCATATATTGTTATCTATCCACATAGCTCTATGTGAACCTGAAATTTATATTTTGTCTGTGAACACTAATTGTATCACAGAAATAATCACATATTGCATTGCTTTATACCTGACAAAATGTTATGTCCAATTTAGAGTAATATGAACCATGATGTGTGAATAGTTATATATTTATATCTTTGTGCACATATATAGGTGCTTGAGGACAAAAAACCATCATAATATAATGATTGTTCCATGTTTGTTTTTAAATAAACCTTGTTTCTCTAAAGTCATTTTTTATTTTCATCATAGTTTTAGAATTTTGCTGGTCATATTCTGATCCTCAACCTACTTGGATTTTATTTTTGTATATGGTATAGAGAACTAATACTTTTCATTCATCTTAATCTTTCATGTATTGAATAGCCCATCCTTTCTCCAATTATTTCAATAGCACTGTCAAAATCAAAATTCTGATATTTCCTTGGGTAATTTTTATAAATCCTCAATTTGTTTCCACTGAATTGCTTATTTATCAAAAACACATCATTGAAATGACACCAGCTTTAAAGGATGTGATGATATCTAGTAGACGGTGTCTTCTGTTTTGTTTTTCACATTGTTCAACTATTTGTGGTCCTTTACATCCCTCTGTAAAATTTTGAATCAAGTTTGTAGAACTCCTTAAAATATAGCTAACTGGTGAAAACTCTGAGTAGAAGTTCTTTAAATTAAAAAATTTGGGAGTGAATATATATATTTTTGCAATGTCTTTTCAGATAATGTTAGTTTTCTCAATTCTTCAGGTATCCTTTTGTGCCCTTCAAAGTTTTTGTCATTTTCTATGTGTCTCATAATTCACTGGTGTTTTATTTCAGATATTTTCTTTCAACCCATTTTCTAATTAACTTTCTCACATAAAAGGTTATTTTTTATAGTTTCCTTTTCCCCCAAACTTCTTTTTCTTGCTTAATACATTGGCTAGGAGCTCAAGTATCATTTGTTATACTTAACAGTATATATCTTATTTCAAATTTTAATGAGAATGCTGAATAAATATTACAAATAGATATCTGCTGAAGGTTTTTTATGATCAGCTTTTTCATTATACAATGTCACCTTGATAAGAATTCTCCTATTTTACAAATATGTGACTCAGATTTTCATACATTCATAGTTTTCTGCTCTAGATCAAATTATATACTTACTATGTGATGAGATGCTAATTTCTTCTGAAGGCTTTTAGATATTCGTAGAATTTCTAATGATATGAATTCTCTGGTGTCTAACAAGGTGTGATTTTTGGCTGAAAGCCTTACCACACTCATTACAATGATAAGGCTTCTCACCTGTGTGTTTTCTCATATGAAGTGTAAGAGATGAGATTTGAGAGAAGGCTTTTCCACATTTACTGCAGTCAAATGGTTTCTCACCTGTATGACCTCGTATATGTATAGTAAGAGATGAGCTTTGAGAGAAGGCTTTTCCACATTTATTACATTCATAGGGTTTTTCACCTGTATGACCTCTCATGTGCACAATAAGAGAAGTTCTTTGAGAGAAAGCTTTTCCACATTCATTACATACATAGGGTTTCTCACCTGTGTGACTTCTCATATGTAGATTAAGCAATGAACATTGAGAGAAGGCTTTTCCACATTTATCACATTCATAAGGCTTTTCCCCTGTGTGACTTCTCAGATGGAGCGTAAGAGATGCAATTTGAGAGAAGGCTTTACCACATTCATTACAATCGTAAGGTTTCTCTCCAGTGTGAACTTTCTGATGTGTAATGAAGTTTTGCTTTTGGCTGAAGGCTTTGCCACATTCATTACATTCATAGGGTTTCTCTCCAGAATGAATTTTTTCATGAGCAATGAGATTTGATTTCTGGCTAAAGGCTTTGCCACATTCCTTACATATATAGGGTTTTTCTCCAGTATGAATTCTCTGGTGTCTAACAAGATTTGACATCTGAATGAAAGCTTTCCCACATTCATTACATTCATAAGGTTTCTCTCTAGTATGAATCTTCTGGTGTGTAATGAAGTTCTTCTTGTGACTGAAGGCTTTTCTGCATTCCTTACATTCATAGGGTTTTTCACCAGTATGACTTCTCATATGTACAGTAAGGGCTGAGCTTTGAGAGAAGGACTTTCCACACTCGTTACATTCATAGGGTTTCTCACCTGTATGAATTCTCACATGTATAATAAGCATGGAAAATTGAGAGAAGGCTTTTCCACATTTATCACATTTATATGGTTTTTCTCCTGTATGACTTCTCATATGAAGAGCAAGGGATGCAATTCGAGGGAAGGCTTTACCGCATTCATTACATGCATAAGGTTTCTCCCCAGTATGAACTTTCTGATGTGCAATGAGGCTTTGCTTCTGACTGAATGCTTTTCCACATTCATTACATTCATAAGGTTTCTCTCCAGTATGAATTTTTTCATGATCAATGAGATTTGATTTCTGGCTAAAGGATTTGCCACATTCCTTACATGCATATGGTTTCTCCCCAGTGTGAATTCTTTGATGTCTGATGAGATTTGACATCTTAATGAAAATTTTCCCACATTCATTACATTCGTAAGACTGCTCCCTACTATGAATTTTATGATGTTTAATGAGTTTTTCCTTATGGCTGAAGGCTTTTCTACAATTTTTACATTCATAAGGTTTTTCTCCAGTATGAATTCTCAAGTGTCTGATGAGGTCCAATGTTTGACTGAATCCTTTTCCACAATGGTTACACTTAAAGGGGGTTACTACAAGATGGGATGAGCTATCATCAAATGATTTCACGGCTTCATTATATTCACAACGTTCCTTTTTTATAAGGATCCTCTCATTATGACAGTCAAAATTATGTTCTAAACAGTCTCCAAATAAGTCATATCCACAGAGATTGTGACTAGGAGGGAAAAAGTCTAAGTTTGAAGGAAAAGCATTTATAAATTTATTATGATATTCATTGACTTTTTCTTCAGTCAGTGTTTTTGTGACTTTATCTTCGAGTTGCATCAAAAGTCTGTCCTGGATTTTCTCATTCTCATCAATTCCCCATTTTTCTCCTAAAACAGATGGCAAATAAATATCATTTATAAAATTTTCCAATATTAAGAGTATTTCTAAAAAGTGCTATTATGTGATAGATTTTGGCCTGAGGACTAGTCCCCCATTATATAACAAAAAATTCCGTGTGTATTTTATCTCACAATTCCTAAGCTTTCAGGAGAAAATTCTAGGAAAGGACATATGAGCAGAGGACGATATTTACTAATGCAAATAGATTTGATTGTTTTTAAGTGGAATCTGAAAGAAAACAAACTATTGTAAATAAAAGGGAACATACAGAATGCACAAATAATGAAACAATGATAAACAAAAAATAAAAACAGAAAGTTAAAAGAATCATAAAACTTTTGCAGGACTCTACTGAAATACAATTTTACAAACTAACATGAAAACCTCTGGAAAATGTAAATTATCAAAACTGACTTGAGGAGAAGTAGAAAACCTATATAGACTAATTTCCATAAAATAAACAGAAAAATATAAAAATCAATTCAATATAAACAGAATAAATTAAAAAGGCCCAGAGAAATTCACATGGAAATTTTAACAACTATTTAATGAACAGTGCCCATGTTGCACAAAATAATACAAGGGGGGGAGAAAAGAGGAGAAATTCTAGTTTTCTTATGTGAAACAAACATAATATTAATACCAAAACCTGACAAACATGGCAACCAAAAAGGAAATCTATAGACCATTTTCACTTATGTATATCAGTACAAAACTTCTGTATAACATTCTAATACTATGACTAAATCTGTAAGTCAAAAATGAAAATAATTTCCATAGATACTAAAAATATGATAAAATTCAACATCTCTTTTCAAAAATATGTATGAGAAAAAGTACAACTCAAATATCAGCATCATACTTAAATTGAGTACAAAATGCTAAGGAAGTTACAATGGAAAAAAGTTAGAAAGTACAAATAAAGGACTATAATAAATGTCAGCAGTTTAATTGTCATAGAAGTAGTTTATAAATGACTGGACGCAAAAGGAATGGATCCTATTTCAAAAAGAAGACAAAGTGAAGACACTAATAGAATGATAATCATATTAAGTTGGAAATGAATTAGAAAATGTTGAATCTAACACAGAGTTAAGAAGACTAACTGGTCCTTTAAATTCTGTGGAAAGAAGTTTTGAGAAAAGAAGTTAAGAATGTTATCAAGCAGACATTTTAGGTTTATAAAGCATTCACATCAATTGTCAGTATACAAATCTATGGTTTTCAGGTTGTACCTCTGTGGCTTAGCTAAAGCACACACAATGTAAAGCCTACGAATCTGAGTTTGAGACCTGGGGCTGGGGTTAAAAACAAAACCACACAAAAAGTATGGTTTAGGGGAAATTGCTTTTCAAGAACATTTCAGAGCAATCAACTAATTACAGATTAACCATTAAAGGATCCTGGCTTCTCACCTTTCTGGTTCCCTCTCACTAACCTGGATAGTATCTCCTTAATACGTCTTCCTCCACAACCCATGGTTCTTCTTCTTGCTCCAACTTGAAAATTACATCAGGTTTGGTAAACGGACAGCCTGTCAAAGTGAAAAGACATAAGATTTGGACATTTAAAAAATAAGACTAAAAATGGAAAAAAGAAAAGAAAAATATTTGGGTATAAATACAAGGAACAAAGAATCACTCAACAATTGAGGCTGAGCTATAGAAACTAGGCTTTGTGAAAGACAAGAAAAATGTAGTTTCTGGGGGTGCTCCTCCTAAAACATAACAAAGGAGGACCTTCTGCTTTGAAAGTTGCATCATGCAAAATCACGAGAGCAAAGGCATCAAAAGACCAAGTCATTCTAAAGGTTCCAAATATTTTAGAAACAATGGGGGAGGGGGGCTGAATCAGAATCAGTTATATAGGAAATTATCCTTACCTACTGTAATTAAGTTGTTATAGTTTTCTAGCATCACATTCCGGTACAGGTTCCTCTGAGCAGGATCCAACTGCTGCCACTCTTCCTGGGTGAAGTCAATAGCCACATCTTTGAATGTCACTGTTTCCTATAATAACATACTCCTTTTCAATTTGAAGTCATAAGTCATCCACCTTAGATAATACGTACAACACACAGTGAAACCTGATGTATAGTACCCAAAGGTAAGAGGTTATTTAAAATTTCTACCTAGTTTTGTTACTTTGTAAAAGAAAAAAAATTAGCAACATCCTGTCAGTTTATATTCATTCACTGATTTAGCTAGAATATATCTTTAATAACCACTATGGACTAAGAGATCTTAGTATTCATATATACTAGGTGTGAAAGACGGGGCAATATAAAACTACGCAAGTTAACGGGTTTGGGGACTCACTAGATATCTGCGATTCATCAATGAAGGACAATGAAAACAGGATTTGGATGGAATCAGAAGCAAAGAGAGAATGAGAAAAGTGGATGGACATTCAGCTGGAGACATTCACTGATACAACATACTGCTCATTAGATCATGAAAAATCTAGAGTAAAAGTGATAATTTGTTCTTCAGAAGCCTCTGTTAGGTGTCTGAAGCCAGGCTCATTTGTCTCTTGCCCCACCGAGCTGTGCGCTGCATGCCCTAGAGTGGGAAAAGTCTAGGAGAGCAGCATGTCCCAGGCATAGGATATGATTGCTCAGAGTTCACATAAACTGAAAAAAGGGGGCAACAGACAGAACTGTAAAAATACCACAAAGAAAAGGGATTCATTAATAATGTTTTAAGTGGTCTAGGCTAGAAATTATAATCAGAACAGTGAGAAAACACTATCAAGAAAGATTTTAGAGTAAGTTTCAGAAATAAGAAGTCAGTTGATAAATTTCTTGAATACAATGTTATTTGAATATAGAAAACTCAAATTCACTTTTCATAATTAAAAACTGAAATGTGGGCATGCCCTGGTGGAGCAATGGTGAGTTCAATCGCTGATGAAGGAGCAAGCCACATACCCCTGGCTTCGAGTCCCAGACCCATGGGGGAAGCAACCAGTGTGAAATAACTAAATAAAATAAAATAAAGATGCTTTTTCCTCCTCTCTTCTTGTTTGCCTTGCCTGCTTGCCTTCATTCCTGTCTGTGCCTTTCCTTAAAACAAAACAAAACAAACAAAAAAAAACTGCAATGTTCGAAAGAATATAAACGTAAGAAAAAAACTTCAACAGTATTAACACAAATAGAGCTGTCCATATTTCCTGCCCTTTGAGGAATTTCTACAAGTGATGGGGTGAGGTAAAAGGAGTTAATCCACAATCAGGTATTGGAAGAACTGATATCGTTCAAATGTTCATACTGCCAAAGTAATCTATAGATTCAGTGTAATCCCTATCAAAATTCCAATGGCTTTTCTTAATGAAACAGAAAAAACAAACAAAATTTTGTATGGAAGCACAAAATACCCAAAAAATTAAAGCAATCTTAAGAGGAACAAAGTTGGAGGCATTCTAACAACCTGATTTCAAAGATACTACAATGCTATAGCAAGTCAAACAGAATAACACTGGCATAAAAATGGACACATAGACCAATGGAATATAATTGAGAACCTGAAAATAATAATAATATCATATACCATAAATTAATATATGACAAGAAAACCAAGAATATTCAATGGGGGAAAAGACAGTCTTTTCAATAACCAGGTATGTCTAACCTGGATAATTACATACAGAGAATGAAACTGGGCCCCTATCTTACATCATTTACCAAAATGAACTCAAAATGGATTAGAGATTTAAACATAAGATCTGAAACCATAAAACTAGAAGGAAACACAGGGAAAAGTTTTTGGTTTTGACACTGATCTTAGAAATGATTTTTTCAATATGACATCAAAAGTATGAGCAACACAAGCAAAAACATACAAGTGGGATTATATCAAACTAAAAAGCTTCTGTACATCAAAGAAGCAATCAACCAAAAATGAAAGGCAATCTACATATGGGAGGAAAAAATCTGCAAATCATATACCTGATAAGGAGTCAATATCCAAATATATAAATAACTTATACAACTCAATAGCAAAAACAGCAGAAAAACTGAATAGACATTTTGTTCCCTTATATCCAAATGGCTAATAATAACTTGAAAACGTGTTCAACATTACTAATTAGGGAAATGAAAATTTAAAACCACAACAAGTTATTACCACATACCTGTTAGAATGGCGAGTATCAAAAAGACAAGAAATAAAAAAGCTGGCAAGGATGCAGAGAACATGGAGCCCTTCTGTACTATTGGTGGGATTGTAAATGGGTGCTGCCACTATGGAAAACAGCTTGAGGCTGCTCAATATATTAAAAATAGAACTACTATATGATCTAGCAATTTTAATTCTGAGTATTATCCAAAATAAATGAAATTATTAACTTGAAATGGCACATGCACCCGTGTTCACTGAACATTATTTACAATAGCCAAGATATGAAAACAATCTAAATGTCTATTGGTGAATTAATAGATAAAAAATGTGGGATGTATACATGTACACATGTATGTGTGTATATATATATAATAGAATATTATTCAGCTATAAAGAGGACATCTTGCCATTTTTGCATCAATGTGAATGGACTTCGAGGGCATTATGCTAAGTGAAATAAGTCAGAGAAAGAAAAATACTATATGATCTCAGTGTGGAATCTAACAAAAAAGAAATTTATGTTATGAGTGTAATCTCAAAAGAAAAAAAGTGATAAAAATAAATAGTTCAATGCTAGCAGTCTGACCTTACAATAAATGATAATGAAAGTTCTTCACACTGAAAGGAAGAGATACCAATATTAATCCAAATGCTTGTGAAAAATGAGCTCAGGTAAAGCAGTAGACAGAATGCAGAGTACACATAAAGTTGGTTGATTAAATTTAATTTTTCTAGCATCCTGCTCTATTTTCTGGAGAAATGAGCCTTTAATCTGCAGATAAAATTTTAATGTGACAACAAAAGAACAAAACGATGTGATATTTTTCCTCTAGTAACTGAGTTTCTTCTAGAAGTACTTTGTCATCAGGAATATCTTGAGTTTTTCTATGGCCTTATTTATACTACCTCAGGCTTCTCTTCAATACTCGCAGACTTTAAACATGTATAAGGTAGTATATTAATTTTGAAATGTTTTTCAATGCCATGTTTTCTGATTCCTCATACCTATTCTTTCTCCATTGTAGCTTTATTGAAAATAGAGAAAATGGCAAGGGAAAACCATCTCTTTCTTCTTAGAGGCTGGTGATAGAGAAGAAAGAAAATGGAAGTAGGGACATAGGCAGTTATAAATGTGTGCTAAGAACTTTCCATACACCACACCAGGATGTTAATGCATAGTGAGAGAGACAGTAAGTTAAGAGTGCTATGGTCAACTGTGGAGAAAGGCTGTTAAGGAGACTTTGGTCCCCATGTAGCTTAACATCCTGAATAAGAAGTTATAGGGCCTTTGCAGAAATCGGTACAGGAATTTTGGACATGAAAGAGACTCAGATTCTTATAAAGGCAAAGGTCCAAAGGAGGCTAGTTCAAAGGGAGAGGCCCTTGGACTCTGACTGAGCTATGAAACATACCACAGTTCCTCACCTACAGATGCCTGGAAACGGAGTCAGCTAAACCAGATTCAGTGAACAGCAATTAGCACACATCCATGGAGAAGCACAGGGGACCCTCGACCTCCCAAAGCTATGAATATCTTCCATATCTCAGATACTACTTTTCAAGAGAATTGAAGTATAGGGGGGACTCTGAAAAACTGAAAAAGTAGTCAAAGAAACAATTTACTGACTGGATTAGGTTTTGAACCAGACTACATTAAAACTTGCCCCTTTCTCCGATTCTATTAATCAAAACTCATAAAGGATATCAGAACAAATTTAAAAAATAAACAATATTTTAATGCACATAAGTAATTCTGTGACCCTTATAAATATGAAATCACTGAATGATGATTAAGGGGAAAAAAGCCTGGTGTGTATGATTTGAGTAGATAATTGACTTTCAGATAATGTTCAAATTCTCTAAAGAATGTATAATCACAAAAGTTACTTTAATAGAAAAGCACTGAACTTGGGCAAAATTCATCTTCATAACATCCACTAAAGACTTGTGGTAGGCACTGCAGGAACTCTGCTAAATTACAAAATGCTTGCAAGGCATTTATATCTTTCTTCTTTTAAAGGAAAAGTGAAGGTGGAAATGAAGGCTGAAGGCAAGCAGAGGCAAGCAGGCAGAATGAGGAGAAACTATTTTTAATATTTATTGCAGTAATTATTCTACAGATTAAAATAATTTTCTATGTATTGGTTTCCCAGTTCTTAGATATATTTTCAACATACTAAGCCCTCCACCAGCTCACCAAGTCTTCTTCCCCATCATCCAGTGGGCTCCACCAACATTTGCCCCTGCCCCCACCCCCATTCCCTTTTGGTCACCTCAGTTCTGTTGCAAATGTTTCAGGGTTGGTTATGTTTCATCTGTTCCTTTGTTTTGTCTATTCACATTCCACCTATGAGTGAGGTCATCTGGTCTCTATCTTTCTTCTTTTGACTTGTTTCACTTAGCATAATCCCCTCTAGTTCCATCCCTGTTGATTTAAATGACAGGGTTTCATCTCTTCTAAGGGCTGTGTAGTGTTCCATTGTGTATATGCACCACATCTTCTTGATCCAATCATATGATGCTGGACACTTAGGTCATTTCCAGTTCTTAGCTATTGTGAACAGGGCTGCAATAAACATGGGGGTGCATACATCTCTGTGGATGGGCGCTTTTGTATCCTTTGGGTAGATGCCCAGAGTGGAATGACAGGATTATATGGGATTTCCATCTTCAGTTTTTTGAGGAATCTCCAAACTGTTCTCCATAGGAGTTGTACCAATTTGCACTCCCACCAACAGTGCAAAAGTGTTCCCTTTTCTCCACATCCTTGCCAGCATTTGTTGCTTCCATATTTTATTTTATTTTATTTTATTTAGTTGTTCAACTTGGTTGTTCCTCTGGACCCAGGATACAACCCAGGTCCTTGGAATGTAAGTGGACTGCGCTTGCCACAGCTGGTGGACAAAACCACTACTCTACCAGGGGGCACCGGCATTTCTATCTTGACTCCATTTAACCTTCTAATACCAGAGTCAATCTACAAAAATCTGCTTTCAGAAAACTTCTGGTGTCTGTCATGAACACCTTAACATAAATTATTAACACTCCATGGAAAAAAAATGTACCCAGTGGCCCCCCTCCGACATGAGGGTTACAGGGTTAATTTAACATTCAAAATACATCACTGTAATTCATCAAATTAATAGGAAAAAGAGAAAAATCTTATTGATCCAGATCATATATAAAAGAAAAATATGTGATTCATGTTAAAAGTGTTTAACACTTTTCACATGCTAGGAATAAAAGAACATTTCCTTCATTGTGAAGAGCATTTACAAAAATACCTCCACCAAATATTAGTTATGATGAATCACTGAAAATAAACCCCTAAACTGAGGAAGAGATAAAGATGACTGCTGCCACCACACTTATTCAACATTATACTATTTGCAACTGAAACAGGCAAGAAAAAAGAGATAAGGCTCCAAAATAGTGTTACAAGTAAACTTGACTGGACCATGGGGTGCCCAGACATTTGGCTAAGCATCATCCTGTGTGTGTCTGCTTCCACATGAAGTTGACATCCGAATAGTCCTCCCTAATGTGGGTGGACCTCATCCAATTACACTGGATTGAAGACCTTAACAGAAAAAAAAAAGGCTAAGCTAGAGGAGCAAAAGGAATTCCTCCAGCTTGACAGAGTGGGGGCATTAGTTTTTTTCTAGTCTTTGGGACTTGGGTCTTGAGCCTGCCCTCTTTGAGACTGGAACTATGTGTCAGCTCTCTTGGGTCTCCAGCTTGCCAACTATGGCTTCTCAGTCTCTATTATCAATCAATATATCTCTCATCAATTCATTCTCTCTTCACCCACCCACCTATCCATAATCTTTTTTACCTATTTATCTGTCCATATTCCCTAGTGTTTCTATTTCTCTAGAGAAATGTAACTGATACAGATACTAATGCATTAAGAAAATACACTATGGTAATGGGTTAGAGAGTGACTGAGATTCTATTTTAATTTGGTAATGAAGAAAGACCTTGAGGAGTTTGTTTATTTTTAAGGAAAGGAATAGGTAGGAGGCATCAGCAGAGACTTCAATAATGAGTCAGTCATATAAATATCTAGAGTAAGAGTATTTAATGTGTTCAAATTCCTGAGGCAGCGATAAACTTAATTTGTTTTAATAGGGTTGAAAAAGCTAGCGTTACTGAGAGACAGTGAATGAGAGAGAGTATAATACAAGATCATGGTAAAGACATAGGCAGAAGGCTTATCATGAAGGGTTTTGTATAAGATAGTAAGGAACTTCAATTTTATTCCAAGTGTAATGGGAAGACACTGGATGGTCTTAGGCAGAGAAATTTTGTCTTAAATTACAAATGATCGGCAGCCCTGGTGGATTAGTGGTTAGGTCAATAACCTCTAAAGGAGACCAGGCTACATAACCCTGGTTTGAGTTCTGGGTCTGGGGTTGGGGGGAAACAACCAATATGAACAACTAAATAAAAATGAAATAGGATGCTTCCTCCTCTCTCTTCCTGCCTGTCTGCCTACTCAGCTTCAATTTCTGCCTGTATCTTTCCTATAAAAAATTATAAATGATCACTTTGTTTTATGAAGAATGGGCTATAGATAATTGAATGAAGAAGATGTAGTGCACATATATATACACACACATAAATACATATACATATATATGAACCTATATTATTATGAGATTATTATGCTTAGTGAAATAAGTCAGAGAAAGACACTATATGATTTCATTCATATGTAGTGTATAGGGAAATGAAATAAATGATCTAAACAAAATAAAAGAATATACTCTATTACTTCTTCAGATATTCTAGATTTTTTAAAATGAGGCATGATGCACATAGAAAAATGATAAAATGCACTGATGTTGAGCATATAACCTAATGTATTTTTATACATATATATTTATGTACCCACCACTCAGCTCAAAATATAGAATATTTCAGCACTCCAAAAGATTCGATGTCTCTTCCCAGTAAATCCCCCCTCAGGGGTAACCACTATCTAATTCCTGTCACAAGAGATTAATTTTGAGTTTCAAACCATAGGGTATACTATAATTTAGTTTCTGGCTTTTTTCACTCTACATAATTGTGAGATTTATCCATGTTGTTGTAAGTAGCAAAAATCTGCTATTTTTATATTGTACACTCTTCTACTGCATGAGATATAATATATACCATATTTATTTGATTCCAAGATGCACTCTTCTTTGCCATTTTAATGCCCCCCCCCCCACCAAAATCAGTTGTGGCTTACATTTGAAGGTGGTCAAGTTTGACCTAAAAAGACAGTTGCTAGGTACAATAGATCCCTTATTAAATTCTTAAAATTTTCTTAATTTTGTTAATATCTTCTTATGTATTTTAAGATTTTTAATAAATCAATTCTTCACTCCCTGTTATTTCTAATTAATTTGTTTTAACTTTGTAAATCAACCTTTTTTTTTTTTTTTACAAAAACCTCTTGAGAAATTGGAGTGCATCTTAGAATCTAATAAATATGGCAATTTATTCTCTGTTCTGATATTTCTAATACTAGACTATTTTGGCATGTATCCATTTAATGCTTATTTAAAACAGATGATCAAAAAAAGCTGGGTTAGTGCATCCTTGTAGCTCAGCAGTCAAGATGCAGTCCGTGCAAAGCCTAGGGAACTAGGTTCAAGACCTGGGGCTGGGAGAAGGAAAAGAAAAAAAAGCTGGATTATCAACTACAAGAATATCTACTATAATCTATCTGTTGATCTAGAAGCAAATGAAATGCTTACTTCTGTTAAAAACTGTTTATTTTTATCCTTATGTAGGAGCAAATTATGTGATAAATTTCTTACTCTAGTTTGCTTTACCCATAATAATTAAATTCAGATTTGTAGTCCAACTTTAATCTCTGAATGAATGCTATTCTGTATAACCACATTGTAACTCCTTGCAGTCTTAATTTTCCAACTCTATTCCTTCTAAAAAATGTATTTTAATTGTATACATTTTTCAATTTACTGCAATTCCCTTAAACTGTATACTCGAATATGGCAGGGAACAAGCACACTATTTAAACTTTACCTTGGATTCCATCATTTCCTCTTCTTCCTGGGAATGCAGAGGCCCGAGAAGGCAGAACTGGAGAAGAGAGTAAGTATCATTAGACCAGGTTTAGTTGTTCCTTGCCCCTGCCCCCAGCCCAAGCCTCAAACCCGGGTCCTTAGGCTGTATATGGACTGCTCCCCAGGCAAGGTTTTAACATCTGAGTCAGCTGGTTGCCAGGAATTTGTCCAAAATAGTGACATGATTTTATTTTGAGGAAGGAGTAAGGAGAAGTTCATGTATGTGAGTGATATATATCAGATATATTTGTGATGGTAAGAGTCAAATTCTTATTTTCCATAGTTAAAAAAAATCTAACTCTGAAAAGTATTACGTAATAATAGCAGGGTAAACATGTAACTTAGAAAAACAGAATATGAGAAGTCACAGTGTAGAGTTGAAAGTGGTTCTCTTTAGGAACAGAAATTATGGATAGGGAGAACGAAATAATTAGTATTTGAAATTAGTTATTATTATAAGTCTAATAGTATTTTTAAAAACGAAAACAGAATTTTTTTTAAAGAAAAGTGCAGGCAGGAATGAAGGCAAGTAGAGGCAGGTAGGCAGGCAGGTGAGGAAGAAGCACCTCATTTTATTTTATTTTGTCTTATTTAGTGGTTCATCTTGGCTACACCCCCCACTTCCCTCAGCCCTGGAGCAGGAAACCCTGGTCCTTGGGATGTATGTGAACTGCACTGGCCTGACCAAATTGCTCCTCCATGAGAGCATGCCCTAAAACAGATTTTTAAAAACAAAATTTACATATTATTTTCCCCAAAATATAAATTTAATCAAGAAAGCACACACCATTACAACAGATTTAAGCAATACTACAGATATTGCCCTCTGGCCTTATACACAGCTCATTTCCCAGTTTTTAGTTGAAAATTTATCTTTGTTACTTCTACTTTTCTTTGTTGTTGACTTGTTTTAATTTTTTTTTAAAGGAAAGGTGCAAGGAATGAAGGAAAATCGGCAGACAGGCAGGGAGAGGAAGAAGCAGCATTTTGAGTTTGTTCATCTTGGTTGCTGCCCCCACCACACACACACACACCTGGTGTACTAAACCACTAAGCCACCAGGGTTCACTGTTTTCATTGATTTTTGCCACTCATCGAAGTTTTTCCCTAAAGGACCTTCTAGTGGGATTTATTGCAGGGATGTAAGGATGGTTCAGGGCAAATCTACTAACATACCACATCAACAAAAGGAAGGAAAAAATATATCAATAGATTCAGAGCAAGTTTTTGACAAGACTCAACATCCATTTATCATAAAATCTCTATCCATTTATCATAAACTCTCAATAAAACGGAAAGAGGGAACAACTCAATATAAAGTGATATATGAAAAACCCACAGTCAACATCATTCCTCAGTGGTGATAAACTGAAAGTGATTCGTCTAAGATCAGGAACAAGTGCAATTCAACATGGTATCATGTCATCTGCCAACAGTGATCATTTACTCTTCTTTTCCAATTTGGATTCCTTTTGTTTTTCCTCATTGCTATGGTTAGGACTTCTAATACTATGTTGAATAAAAACAGGCACAGGTCAGTAGAAAAGATTAAATCCTTAGAAATAAGCTTATACATATAAAGTTAATTTATGACAAAGGAATATACAGTGCACAAAGGAAAGTTGTTTCAACAAATGGTTTTGGGAAAACCAGACAGCTACAAGCAAAAACAAAATGAAACTAGATCACTCTCTAATGCCATACAAAAAATGGATTAGATAGTTGGATGTAAGACTGAAAATCATTCATAGAAGTAAACATTCATAGAAGAAAACAAGGCAGTAAATTTCATGACTCAGTCTTTGGGGACTTGACTGCAACATCAGTGGAAACAAAACCAAAAATAAATAAATGAAACGACATCAAACTAAAAAGCTTGCTCACAATGAAAAACACTTTTCATCAAAATGAAAAAATATTCTACTGAATAGAAGATATTTGCACATCATGCATCTGACAAGGCCTTAATATCTAAAATATTTAAAAAACTCATAAAATTCAACAACAGAAACATAAGCAGTCCAATCAATAATGGATAGAAATTATTAGTAGACACTTCTCCAAAAGATAAACAGATATTCAACAGGAACAAAAAAGATATTTCACATCCTTTGCTATTAGGAAAATGCAAATCAAAACAACTATGAGATTTCACCTCACACTTGAGAGAAAGGCTATTATCTAAAAGACTGGAAACAAGTGTTGGCAAGGATGCAGAGAAAGGGAAACCCTTGTACACTGCTGGTGGGAGTGTAAATTTGTACAACCATTATGGAAAGCGGAATGGAAATTGCTCAAAAATTGAATTGGAAATTTCATATGTGACTATTATCCCACTTCTACCCATAAGTGGGATCGTACCTAACCCAGAAAACACTAATTTGAAGAGAGAAATGCACCCCTCATGTTTATTGCAGTATTATTTATAAGAGCCAAGAACTGGAAAGAAACTAAGTGCCCATTAGCAGGTGAGTGAATAAAGATGTTTTATATATTCACCATGGAATACTAAACAGCCCTAAAAAAAGATGAAATCCTGCCATTTGTGACAACATGAATGGAACTAGAAGGGATTATGCTACATGAAATAAGTCAGGAGAAAGACAAATACCAGGTGATCTCATTCATGTGGAATATAAAGAAAGCAAGCAGACAAACAGACAAAACAAAAACTAACCCTTTACTATTGACAACAGAACTGAGATAATCAGAGAGAAAGGGGTACAGGTGGAAGCAAAGGGAAGTGGGGGCTCAATAGACAGTAGAGGAGGACTATTAAAAATTTGGTGGTAGGTGTAGTGTATTAAATAGCGATGAATACTGAATCTGCATATCTAAACTTATATAATTTTGTAAATCAAAGTTGCCTTAATAAAAAGAATGCTCAATGAAAACTGAAGAAGTCAGATAAAGAAAGGGGAACAAAAGAAATAAAAAGCAAATGTAATAAACAGAAAACAGTTAATGTGATAGTTGATATCAATCCAACCACATAAATTATCACAAAATATAAATGGTAGAAATATACCAACTGAAAAATAGAGACAGTCAGAGTAGATAAAAACGAACCTAGTATGTCTACTAGAAATACACTTTCAACATAAATATTCAGGGTAAAGCAAAGGAATGGGAGTGATATCAGCACAAATGATAATACAGGACACTAGGGGGTCATCTGTCCTTAGAAACTGAAAAATCTGGTAATCTATCAAAATAATCTGTATGGGAGATAGTATAAGATTACAGCAACCAGATGAACACAATCAGGAGAAAGGCTACCTATAATAAGATATCCGTGGCATTTTAACTAACTTATAATTCACAAAAGCAACAAAAACTCTAAGGTACTAGAAATAATTCAAACAAGGCTGTGTGAAGGTCTAAGAAAAGTTTACTGAAGTTCATAAAAGTGGTCCTAAATACCATGCTTACAATCAGAAAAACTCGACATGATAAACATGCCAATTTTCCCAATATTATCTATAAAATTAATATAATTCCAGTCAGAGTTCCCAAAAGGTTTTCATTCAAGTCTCAAACCAATCTTCAGATCTATTTAAGATGCACTGACTTCCAGTCAAGATGGCGACCTGGTAGGAGGGAGACTTACATCCTCCCCTCAGAGCAACTAGTAATTCATCTATTTTCCAGAAACAAACACTGAGGAAAAGCAGGCACAGAGGCTGTAGAGGCACAGGCGCAACTGCGACAATAAAGGATAAGCAAAAAACGTCTGGGTTCAGAGCTACACCACAGACTCAGACCCGGGATTCTGTCTGCGGTGAAAGGAGTGAGACTAAGGGAAGAACGGGCTCTCCCAGGAATCGAGAAAGTAGTGGAGAGCCCATCCAGCAGGACCGGGACATGGAGCTGGGTCTAGGAGAAGGGCGGAAGAAGAACCAGTGCCCCAGTGGTTTGAACAGGAGGCCTGGGGAGAAAATTACAGTGGGCACCACCAAAAACATAAGGCAGCTAGGGGAATTGCTCAACCCCAACCCCTCCTACTACACTGCCCGGGAGCCACAGGACCCACCCACTGGAAATCCCACCTTCAGGGTTAAAGAAAGAAGAGAGTCTTCCAGAGGGAGAAAGAGTCAGCACTAAACACTGTCACTACCTAGTGTATGAAACTGCAGTCTGATTGCTGATTGTGAGCCAACAGCAAGGTGGTCATTGTGGTTGGGAGCAGGGACACTGGAGAAAGGTCCTGCAGCCCCCGTACTGCAACCCTACAGACTGAACTTTGGGACAGCAACAGAGGTCACTCATAAAAACTTCAACAAATCCAATCAGCGGTGATGCCACAAAACTCAAGAAATTCCAGGGTTCAAACAAAGATCCAGTTACTAAGTGCAAGTTGATACCCTACACAAGGTGATCACTGCAAGGAAACCTAACCCACCCAAACATAAACAGAAGGCCAAACAGAGCAAAGACATAGAAATATACGTGAAATGATGAATCCAATCCAAAACCAAGAAGAAAATCTGAACGCGACAGATGTATGCAAACTGCCTGAAGATGAATTTAGGGCAAAGGAGATAAACATACTCATGAAAATCAAGAGAATAATAGAGGAAGAAAAGAGAACAACAAAAAAGAGAAGAAATGAAGCAGCTCAAAACAGATGTCAAAGAAATAAAGAACACAATAGTTCACCTTTAAATGGAGGGACTCAAGAACAGGATGAATAAAGCTGCCCATAGAATCAGTGAGCTAGATGATAGGGCAGAGAAATGCACTCAAGCAAACCAGGCAAAGAGATAAAAGAATGCAAAGAAATGAAGACAGCATTCGAGATCTATGGAGTAACACCAAAAGAAACGACATTCACATTATAGGGGTCCCAGAAGGAGAAGAGAGTGAAAAGGGGGCAAAAACTGTATTTGAAGAAATAATAGCTGAAAATGTCCCCAACCCAAAGACTGAAGCCAGGCTTCAGAACCAGGAATCTCAAAGAGTCCCTAATAAAAGAAACCCAAGCAGACCTACACCTAGACACATTGTCATCAAAATTGTCAATAATACAAGATAAAGAATCTTAAAAGTATCCAGAGAAAAACAAGTCACATACAAAAGAGTCTTAAGATTGTCAGCGATTTCTCAACTGAAACTCCACAGGCCAGGAGGGAATGGCATGATGTATTAAAAAGACTGAAAGAAAAGAAGTGTCAGCTTTTGGTATCAGTATGACGTTGACCTCATGGAGAGGGTTTGGGAGTGTTCCCTGTTCTTCAGTATTTTGGAAGAGCTTGAGAAAAACAAGTATTGACTCTTCTCTTAAGGTTTGGTGAAACTCACTGGAAAAACTATCTGGTCCTGGGTTTTTATTTTGAGAGAGCCTTTTGATTACCTCTTCAATTTCTTTGCTTGTGATTTTTCTCTGGGGCCTGTTCAAGAACTTGGCATATATTATCTTATTTAAGAAAGCCTATGACATAAATATTATCCCCATTTTATAGCTACTGAATAATAAATCTGCCTGTGGTTATATAGTTTACAAGTGTCAGAGCCAAGGTTCAAGTTTATCTTTCATGCCCAAATCCTGTGTGTTTAATATTTTACCCTGTTTAGTTTTATTGTTATTGATATTATTTGTTTGGAAAGATAACACTATCCAATAATTTAAAATTTTACCTTCATCATCTTGAGTTTTTCTTTTTAGTTACCTTATTTTACTTGTTAATTCCAATATTTAACTTTTCTAAATTAAGGAACTGTGACTTAAGCTTACATTATGAATTTGTTTATATTCTACTATATTCATTTTAAAGTTTAATTGTTTTGGAAATATCCAATATATTGTACTCTCCTGAGTTTCTTTTGAAAATAAGTACTTAATGTGATAAATTATGTACTTTTCTTGATCTGAAAAAATTTAACTCAAAAAAATCTATTTACAATGAAAAAGCAATAAAAATTGAGAAAACATTGATCTAAGAGATGGTATGAACACATACAAAAAAAATCTAAAAACATTTTAATATAAAAAATGGAATATAACTCCCTCAAAACTGAAATTGTTTAAAGTTATTAATAGGAGTAGAGAAGGAACAGCAATACAAATTGAATAAAAACAAGACTTCTTTGTTTTATGTACTTGTTTTGTATATACTTTAATATACTATATTTTATATATTTGACTTTCTAACTATTTAAATATTTTATATAATTATCAAACTTAAAACAAAAACAAATGAACCTAATCATATGTCACATTTGTGGCTTAACTACACAAAGAGAAATAAGTTCTATTTCGTTTAGAGCACAATAATTGGACTGTACTTCCCTAGAAGGCTATACCCTAAGGATAAATAGACATATTAAAAAAAGTTGGCACACCCTGGTGGTTTAGCAGTTAAGTCCATCATCTCTTGCTGGCACAAACCACACATATCTCAAGGACCCAGGTTCGTGTCCATGGGGTGGGGGAAGGCAATAAGATGAACAATTAAATAAAAATAAGTAAGCATTTCTTCCTCCTTGCTCTCTTTCTCTCTCTTGTTTGCCTCCTTACCTTCATTCCTGCCAGGACCTTTTCTTAAAAAAGAAAAGAAAGAAATGTTAAGTTATTAATACTAGGAATATATAAGTATTGATAATATTGCTTTGATCTATAGATCTATACATGGATATATAGGTAAGAAAATAAAAGATTAAAAAAATAAAAACAAAGCCTGTAATTCCAAATTTAAAAAACTGGAAATAGCAGTATGAACTCCTGAAACCTGTTCTGTTAAGAATATATTTCTTGCTACAACATTAAAGAACCTAGTGACTTAGGCAGCTCAGGTGGCTCAGGTGTAGGTTAAGAAAAGCCCAAATACCTGGATTTAAGACCCAGGGCCAGGGGAAAAAGAACAACAAAAGATAAATGAATAAAAATATATTTTCCAGTATTGTCTATCAAAACAAACCAACCAACCAAAATAAAACCTGGAAACAATGACCATGTCTATAGTAATAAGCACTGCTTTACCCTGATGATGAACCATGGTAAAAAGAGGGTTTATTCTATTTTGAAATCATTTAAAAACTAAAAGGAAAAATATCCTTCCACCTGACTTCCTCTAATTTTTCAATCCAAACATCTTTCAACCATATAAGGAAGTCCCACACCTTTACTTTATTCTACCAGCTGTTTTTTTGTTGTTGTTGCTGTTTGTTTGTTTTACTGTCCCTGACCCCCTTCTTATTCTCGCTTTTCTACTTCTCTGGTCTAAAAATCCATGATCAAATGAAATAAGTACTTCTTGCCAACTTAAGAGTCTCTTGATTTTCTCTCACATTATTCCTACTTCATAAAACCAACACTCTGATTAAATCCAACTCATGCCCTACTCTGACTGCAGCAATGCAAGAGAAAAATCAGACAACTACATGTAATAGGCTCACTTTTAATTCAGGAATATTAACATAGAGTGGATCTTCAGTGCTGCCTATAAATTATATTTCTCTAATCACTGGCCCACTGTAAGTGATTATTTTTTCTCCTCTCACCTCAAACCCCTAGCTAGCACTTGCTTTTCCTGAAGACATAACCTTTATTCCTTTATTTCTCACCATTCTCTCCTGTATTGTTTCTCTTTTGCATCATCTTTTTTTTTTTTTTTTTTTTTTAAGGAAAGGTGCAAGCAGAAATGAAGGCAGGTAGGCAGGGAGGAGGCGAGAGGAGGAAGAAGCACTTTATCCATTTTATTCAGTTGTTCACATAGGTTGTTTCCTTGTCTTGAATCAGGGACTTTGGAATGTATGTGGACGGTGCCTGGTTTAACCCACTAGGCCACCAGGGTGTGCCCTATAGTATCACTTCTATCAGCATATAAACAGTTACTCTATACCTCTTCTCACCTTATACCACTTCATTTCACCCCTTCCATTTAAAGAAAAAAAGTGTTGTCTATATTTGGTATCTCTAATTTTATTTCTCCAATTCTTTTTGGTTCCATACTCTACTGCTCAAGTTTACCAATGACTTTCATGTTACTGAGTTCAATATTCCTTTCTCAGTTCTCATTTTACTTGACAGATCAATAGCATCTGACACAGTTCTCTCAAAAATATATTCATTCCTTGTTTCTCAGGATTTCACACTTACTATGTTTACCTCCAATCATTCTGGCTAGTCCCTTTCAGTCTCTTTTGCTGATTCTTCATCATTTCTCAGTCTCTGTAATGTCAGGGTGATCCTAAGAACAGTTCTTTACTTCTATCTTTTTCTGTTTACCTGATTCTCTTAAGTGATCTCATTCAGTTTATTGGCTTTAAATATCATCTATATATTGATAATTTCCAAAAGTGTGTCTCCAACTAGATTTTATCTTTGTTTTGAATTTCAGACTTATATATCCCACTGCCAAATTAATATATCCACTTAAATATCTAACTGGTATCTCACACTTCACTTACTATAATCCAAACAGAAATATCACTATTTCCCTATACCAGTTTCCCCCTATATCAGCTTTTCCTATTCTTTCCCTTTTCATTTAATGATAATTTCATTCTTTAAGTTACTCAAATAAAAATTATGTTATCTTGTTAAACTCCATATCAGTTCTGACAGCAAATATGTCAGCTCTATTTTTATATTATATCTAGTACATGCCTACTTCTTATCACTTTTACTACTCTGATCTAGGTCACCAAATATCTTTTCCCTAGATTAGTGCAACAGTTTCCTAATTAGTCTTTCTACTTCTGCCTTTGTTCCCCACACCCCATTCCCTAATTTCTTTCCATAGTCCTTTTGTCAGAGTAGCCAAAGCAATTCTCTTAAGTTACAAGCATGCTCTGAAATATCCAACAGTTTCCCATCTTATTCAGAGTAAAAGTTAAAATCATTAATATGGTCCATAAGGCAGATTTTTTAGCAGAAACTTTACAAGACAGAAGGGAATGGCATGATATATTAAAAATACTGAAAGAAAAAGACTTCCAACCAAAGATACTCTAACCTTCTAGGATTACCACTGAGTATTGAAGGAATGATAAAGACACAGAAAAAAATAAGTTAAGGAATTCATCACCACAAAACCAGCCTTACAAGAAATACTAAAGGGAGTTATCCAAAATGGAAAGAAACCCACAGCAAGACAACAAAAATATAAAACGTAGGAAGTAGGAGAGTAAAAATGTAGGCTGTTAGAAGTGAGCTCTAGACTAACTTGCTTTCAAGTTAGAACAGGTTTTGATATTAGAAACTTTTAGGTGAATCCCAGGGTAACTTCAAAACACAAACCCACACACAGACCACAAGAAAAACCACAGGAGAAAATGAAAAGAGAAACCACACATGATATAAATGCTTTCAGAGCACCTAAGAGAATAAAAGAACAAAGGTACTGTCGGCAATCACATCCAGAAAAAGAATCAACAAAATGGCAATAAACTGTTACATATCAATAACTACCCTAATGTTAACTGATTGAACTAACCAATCAAAAGTCACGAAGTGGCCAAATAGATTAATATGTCCCATAAGGCCGAATCAAATGTGCCCTCATTCCCTCCACTTACTTTTCTTCTCTCATCTCCAATTACCCTTCTTCTCATTTGATCTATTTCAACCATACCAGCCTCTTCATTATTATAGGCATGTTTCCACCTTAGGCCTGCAACTTTCCCTCAATTAGGTGCATAACTTAGCTCCTTTATTTCCTTCATATATTTATCATTACCTATAAATTCAGCTCCCTAATTCTATATGCTCTCCTGCTGTACTCTTTTCTTACTAATTTTCACTATTTAATGTATGTTATATTTAACTTACCTCATTTATTATCTGCCCCCACAACAATGTAAGTACATGATAGCAAGGTGTTTGTCTTTTTTGTTCAATACTATATCCCAAGCATCTAGAATTGTTCCTGTCATATAGACAGCATTCAATAAATGAGAAGTGGATGAATAAGTGAATCCTTATTACATGAATCTAGAAAAAAATTGAAAATAGAGCATTGCTTTAAAAAAGATGATTCACAAAAATATTTTTAAATGCTTGACTTCAGTACGAATAAAACTGCAAATTTATAAAAAAAGAAATTATTTTACATCTATAAAGTTAATAAAGATTACTAATATTGATGATATCCATTGTTATCAAAGGTATATCAATATATACTCTTGTCCTATGTCAATAATACTGTAGATTATTGGAAACTTTTAGGAGAACAATTGGATAGATTTAGGGAGCCCTAAATAAATAAATACCTTTTTTTTTTTTTTACAAGAAAGGTACAGACAGGAATGAAGACAAGCAGAGGCAGGCAGGCAGAAAGACGGAGGAGGAAGAAACATTTTATTTTTTTGTTTAGTTGTTCATCTTAGTTGTTGCCCCTGCTCCCCATTGCTAACGTGGGTCCCTGGGATATAAATGGACTGTGCCAGGTGGACTTAACCACTAAGCCACTAGGTTGTGCCATCTTTTCATATATTTTGATGTAGCAGTTCCACTTCTAGGAATCTGTCTCCCACCAAAAAAACTTATAAACTGCATTGTAACATGTGTCAAACAGTTACAAATAAAAGCTATTTATGATGTCAGGAACTCAGGGAAAAAACCACATTACCCATCATCAGGAATAAGTGTATTCAAAATGTGTCCCATATAAAGCTTTAAAAGGATGGCATATATTTGAAATTGTTTAAATGAAAAGACTGTATAGTGTTAGAAGGCAGAGTTACAGAACTGTTCAGAAGGCAAAGACAGAACTGTATTACAGTGTGATTGCAAGTTTTAAATTACTATATGAATGCATGTGTATGTATTCACAGAGGGAGAAGTGAAAAAATGGGAAGTAAATTTTAACGGTGTTTGGTGGAGTTAGAAATGATTTTTGTTTTTCTTTGGGTTTTTCTATATTCTGCCCGTGGGGATGGTGAGTGTGGGTCAAGCAGCATGAAGTTAGTATGCATACAACATGGCTAATATGAGAAAATAATGCATAAATAAATATTAAAGTGTTGGGGCTACTGATGTCTCATACAAGGACATCTTTTCAACGATCATAACTGAATAAAGCAGTGACACGAACAGCCTCACAAACGTTCGTACACAGCCGCACTCCACCTTCTATACCCTGAGCTTCTCATTCACTCAATGTCACACACCTTCAGGTCCTCGTTCATATTGAAACGTGAAAGGAAAAAGCACATCCACAGAATCCGCCTACACACACGTCCCCAACGGCCACACCAGTTACAAATGTCTGGCAGATGCATCACACCGCACGCCCCTCCCACGGCCTCAGGGAGGCAGGGGCACCGGCGCAGCCCTGTGCGGCATCCTCCTCCAACCGCGCGGACACCCGGTCCGCAGGCCCCAGCTCTCGCCCGCCAGAGTCCGTGTCCCGGAGCTCGCGACTTCCCGAGGACTCACCACCGAGCCCGCCGACACGGGTCCCAGTTCCACACCTCAACCCCGCCCAAGGGGCACAGCCCGCGCCGGGAGCGGTAGGGGCGCCACTAAGGTCGGAGCTGGCTGCGTCCGAAGGCAGAGACGCTTGGGTCCGTTAGATGCTGGACAACACTTCCCAGAGGCCTCCGCGGCTCATCAGGCGGGACGGGCCTTCGTGGTATGCGAGAACCGGGAATTAGCAACAACAGGGTTTGGGGGCGCCCGGATATGCTGAGGTGTCTGTTTAGGGTTTTGTCCAAGCAGCCGCCCTTGAGGCGGGCATTTGGAGCCTGGGAGAGGATCTGAGAACCTGAAATCTTCGCCGCTATTCTGCCCCGACTACAACTCCCAGAAGCCTTCGCGGCCCAATTATTTTCTACAAAAAGTCTCTTCCTCCTTACGGTTGGCTGGATCTTGGTCCCTGGGAGTTAAGGTGCCTAGATCGTGTAGGAAGCACGGCCCAGTCGGTTTAGTTCCGTCTCTTTCGGGCTCCACCAGGACTGACTCGTGGGATGAAGGTTGGGAAAAGATCAGGGGTCCTGGGCAGGAAGATACCTGCCAACCCGAGCCTCAAGCTCTTGGAAAGCAGTCAGGAAAGGAAGCAGTGAGGTTGTGCGATTATGTGTGGGAGATTTCAAGTGTGGAATTTCGGAAACGGAGTCTGTGGATTGACACCTAAAGGTCCATTGACTTTTGGGGTCGTGGGAATTTGTGACCATGGACGTGTCCTACGTTCTTTTGACTGATTCAGAACCTGCAGTTTTGTCAGAGACAAGTATACTTGTGTCAGTTATTTATGGGTGTTTCTGATTTTTTGACTGACTCCACATTATAAATAATTGTGAATTTGTGTTACAGAAACACACATGCTCTTTTACACAGTCCGTGCATTATTTGGTGTTTGTTATGGGCAAAAGTGATACAAGTAATTGAAGATGTTGTTGAAGAAGATGGCTCAAAGATACTGAATTACCAAGCAGAAGTTCTTGTCAAAAATTCAAAGTAGCTTCACTAGAAATGGGAAAGTTAGAGAAGTAACCAGGAACAAAACCTATGATCTAGCAAACCAAACTATACGTCACTACTGCCCTAGATGGCTCATTCTTCTTTTCAGCATTTTGCATGGGTTCTGCTCTGACTTCAGAAGAATTGAAAAAATAAGTGACGATAAGAGTTGAAGAGTCACTAATATTTTTGCAGTAGAAACTAAAATGAAAATACCGATGAAAACACTGGTCCGAGCTTTTGTGTTACGGTATGCTGGTAAATAGAACCAAATGCTACTCTCTACAGCATGCTAAATATCAGTATCTTGTCCTTGTTGCCAGGGAGGCTTCTGGCTGATAAACTTATCATGAAGATATACAATGTCCAAAAGACTATGCAGGAGAAGATAAGTCTTTCACTAGGTGGTAATGGTTACTATTTCAAGTGTGAATCTATGTCTGGAAAGGAAGAAGAGAGTTCCAAACACTAAAGAGTACATGTCTTACAAATAAGTTTTACTTGTTTGTCTCAGGTGTCTTTATCAACAGCATTTTTTCTATCTACTGTAATAACTATTAGAAAATGAGAAAAGAACAAGAGTTGGTTGTTTATGTCATCAGTTCTCAGACTTTGTAATGTCAGGGTGCTCCAAAGATAATACCTTCACTTCTTATTCTGTTTACCCTATTCTGTTATGTGATCTTATTCAGTCTATTGGCTTTAAGTATCATCTCTATATTGATAATTTCAAAAAGTATGTCTCCAACTAGATATATCTGTTTTGAATTTCAGACTTAAATATCCCACTGCCAACTTAATTTCAATTTTTATACTTGAGTATTTTTTATTTTTCCTTTTATTTCTAATAAGCTTTGCTTCATATATCTGACACTCTCTTATTAGACACAGAGTTGTAGTAACTTCTTGTTGTATTGATCAAACAGGAAATTATGAGATTCATCCTTTACAATATTGCTTTTGCTTAAGCTATTTTATTATATAGCTTCTTATAGCTAGTCTATGATTTGCTTTATCTTTTTCTAACCTTTTACTTTGTGTGCTTTTATTAGCTGAACTTTATTTAAAAATTGTTTTCATTATATGTTTGAAATTAAAAATTATTGCAATATATAGGTTTAAGGTGTACATCATAAGTCAAATCAAAATCTGTGTATAATACACAGTATGGCACATCCTGGTGGAGCAGTGGTTGAATCATCAGCCTCCAGCTGGAGTCCACATACATTCCAAGGTTGGAGGTACATTCCATGGTTGTTCAACCACGATGAACTAAACAATATAAAAAAAAAAGTGCTTCTTTCTCCTCTCTTCTTGCCAGCCTGTCTGCTCATCTTCATTTCTGCCTGCACCTTTCCTTAAAAAAGTACATTAAATTCACCACCAACAGTTCAACTATATCCTTCATAACTGACTTATTCCCATCTTATCTGTGTAGAATTCCAGTATATACATATATATCTATATACACATCTATATACACATATACATATATATATATATATTTCTCACATCTTTATTTACTCATCTGCCAATGGGCAGTTAGGTTACTTCCACCTCTTGGCTATTGTAAATAATACTGCAATAAACATAAAGATGCATTTATCTCTTCAAATTAATGTTTTTCAGATAATTCCCACAAGTGGGAAAACAGAATTATATAAAAATTTTATTTTTAATTTGTTTAGTAGTCTCCATACTACTTGCCATAATAGTTGCGCCAATTAACACTTCCACCAAAAGTGTATACAATTTCCTGTTCCCTGCATTCCTGACAACGCCTTTTCTTTCTAGTATTTTGGATATTGGATACTGGTTATTCTCACTGGTATGAGATGATGTCTCATTATGCTTACAACCTATTTTAAATTGAAAGCAGTTAACCTTGAGCTCATTCTACATTTTTACTCTCCCTCTAACATTTTATATTTTTGGTGTCTTTCTGCTTCTAAGTGTGGTTTCATTCATTTTATAGAACTCTAGTATTTCTTACAAAATTGGGTTAGTCATGATGACTTCCTTTAACTTTTGCTTTTATGGAAAGCCTTTTATGCTTCCTTCAATTCTAAGTAATAACCTAGAAGGTTAGAATATTCTTGATTGGAAGTTCTTTTCTTTCAGCACTTTGAATGTATCATGCCACTCTCCTCTGGCCTATAAAATTTTCTGAAATCTGCACTCTTACGGGGGTTCCCTGTATTTGACTTATTTTTTTCTAGCTGCTTTTAAAATTCTCCCTAAGTCTTTTTTTAAGAGAGGAAGGGAAAGGAAGAAGCATTTTAAGAAGGAAGAAAGAGGAGGAAGAAACATCTTTATTTAGTTGTTAATTTTTGACTTTTCACCCCAGCCCTGAGTCTTGAACTCTGGTCCTTGGGCTTTACGTGATGTGAATATTGTTCCTCTTGAGGTTATCGCATGTCTCTTCTGTTATCTTCATTTATTTTCATTTTTTTCTTCTTCGATGTCCTGCTTGGCTGCTTTCTATTGCCCTTTCTTCTGGCTCACTTAACTTGATTGGTAGCCTCTTTCAGTCTATTACTGAGCTTCTCTATTGTGTTTTCCAGTTCTGCTATTGTATTCTTTAGCTATATGAGTTCTGCTTGGAACTTTCTCATTTTTTCTGTCGTTGTTGTAGGTCTTTGTTCATTCATAATTTTCCTAATGTTTAGTGAGATTCATCAGGACTGTTGCTTTGAAATCTTCAGGTAGTTTAATTCTATTGCATTAGGATTTTCCTCGGGGGTTTTGTTTTGATTCATCATTTGGCATACATTTCTCTGTCTCTTCTTCTTTTCTTTTGTTTTTAGTACCCTGTGTTTATGTCTACATATTAAATGGAAAGGCTTTCTTTCCTTGTCTTGATTTAATAGTCTTGTGCTAGGATTTCAAGTTGCAAGGAGCTCCAGCTGCCAGAACCGGGGAACTTTAGCCTGCAAGAAAGTATATGGGCCAGCAGCAACAGCTCCAAGCAGCAGAGGGGCAGCTGTTTTTCAGACTGCTGGAGTCTCTTTTGTGATCCTCTTAAGAGACAACAACTACCGGAGAGCTGGAAGCTTCCCAAACTCAGGCCTGCAGGAAAGCAGTCACCTGCCTGTCTTGTGGTTGCAGTTCTGGCTTCCTGCAGTGATCCTCAGCAATGGCTGCACTGGTGGGCCACTAGAACAAACTTTCCCCAGGGCCCGCAGATAGCGGAGGCACAAGGATTTTGACCCCTGACTTTATTCCAATGTGGCATCCCCCAGGGCTTATCCTAACTCTAATACGGTGTCCACCACCAGCACCACACAAAGAATCTGGAGGACACTAAGCAGCATCTCTATTCGCTGGATGGCTAACCCTATTTCTTATTCCTCCTGGCTGAAGTTTCAGCAAATGAAAATCCCTCAGATTTGTGCACACTACATCTGTTGAGTCCCCAATTCATTGTCCTTCATTCTCTGCTCTTGAGAATCTTATTGTTCACCAGAGGAAACCTCCTCTGATGTCCACATCAGATGGATAGCTCCCATTTAGGGTGCACTTCTTAGATGTTGGGGCACCCCGTGTGGAATAAGCCCTTCAGTCCCTGAGAAGTTTTGTATCACTGGTGTTCCTCCTAACCTCATGTCACAGTGTTTGGGGAGCAATACCGGTTAGACCGTGTTTCAGCTTTTCCTACCCTTTCCAATATTTTCTATCAGTTTTCTTTGTAGACATGCTCATACCCCAACCCTCAGTTCTTTTTCAAGGCCACAGTTCGTATCTAGATGCAATTTTCTTGTGTTTGTGTAAAGGAGATGAGTTCAGGATCTTGCTAGTCTGCCATCTTGGGTGTGTCTCTACCCTTTTAACTTTAACTTTTGTTTTATTTTTAATGTGTGCCTCTATAAACAACGTTATTTTTAAAATAACAATCTTATTCTTTAATTTGACATGTTTAGTGAATTTACACTTAATGTAGTTGACTTTTGGTCTACCACCTTAGTATTTTTCTTTTGGGCTTTGCTTTCTTAAAACGTTAACATTTTATTTTGAGGTAATTCTAGTTTGGCATGCAATTATAAGGACTATTCAGAGCTTCCAAGTACTCTATTAATTTTCTCTTAATGGTAACATGCAAAACTGTGTACAGTTTGGCAACCTATATATTGGCTTTGATACAGTCAAGATTTAGAATATTTCCATCATCACAAGGATCCTTAATGTTTTTTTTAGAGCCACTCCTACTGCCCTTCTTTCCCCTCCCCCTCCTTAAGGTGTGGCAATCCCAATCTGTTGTTCATCTCTATAATTTTACCTTTCAAGAATATTATATAGGGTGCACCCTGCTGGAATAGCCACATTCTCCTGGGTTTGAGTCCTGGGTCTGGGGGAAACAACGAGGATGAAAAACTAATTAAAAAAAAGTAAAATGAAGTGCTCTTCCTCCTCTCCATTCCTGCCTTTCTGTCTACTTGCCTTCATTCCTGCCTGCACCTTTCCTTTAAAAATATTTTAAAAGGATATAATCTAAATGGAATCATACAGTATTATAATACAATATATGTAATATAGTATATGTAATTTTGATATTGGTCTTTCCATACAATGTAATTTATACTTGTTGTTACATACATAAGTAATTCATTCTGTTTTATTGTCGAATAGTATTCCACGTAGATATATGACGATTACAGTCATTCATATATTTAAGGAAGCATAGATTGTTTCAGAGTTTTAATTATATAACTAAAGGTACATTCAGGTAGAGTTTTTATTTTTTTATTTTTTTACACATTAAAATAAACTCATATGTCTAGGTTCCCCATTTCTCATATATGTCAACATACCCTGTCCTCTACCAAATCACCAAGTGTTCTTCACCATTGTCCAGTGAGCTAGCTCCATGACTCCATGTTACAAGTTTCCAAGGATTGGTGGTGTTACATCTGTTCCTTTGCTCTGTCTATTCAATTCCACCCATGAGTGCGGTTATCTGGTATCTATCTTTCTTCTTTTGACTATTTCACTTAGCATAATCCCCTCTAGATTCATCCATGTTGATTCAAATGACTGGGTTTCATCTCTTCTAAGGGCTATTTAGGATTCCATTGCATATATGGACCACATTGATACAGAGTTTTTGTGTTAATGTAATTTTAATTTCCTTTGGGTAAATATCTGAGAGAATTTTAGAAGAACTATGTTAATTTATATCCCCAAAATCTATCTGGGACTTTTATTTAGATTGTGTTATGTGTATAGATCAACTTAGGGAGAACTGACATCTTTAAAATGGTCAATCTCATGACTCAGGAACAGTTTATACCTCCATTTACTTAGATCTTCTTTCTCTCAGTAGTATTTTATAACTTTTATTGTATAAATAATGAAATCTTTTGTCAGATTTCTCCTAAGCATTTCAGAGTTTTTGAAGCTATTTTAAGTGTTTTTTTTTTCCATTTCATATTTCAGTTGTTCATTGTCAGTATATAAAAATACAATTGATTTTTTGGTATTAATCTTATAGTCTGTTACCTTGCTAAACTTAGTGTTTCTATTAGAGCTTTGGAGGTTCTACAGGATTTTCTACATGTATGATCATGTCATCTGTGGAAAAAAAGACTGTGTTACCTATTCCTATCTATTGTTGCTGGTCTGCAGGTACAGGATGGACCCCTCCCCCCTCCCCCCCCCACAAAATTTGGTTGGGAGGCTGGGATTGATGATGCCTCCCTGCTCCCACTACACAGCCCAAAAGGATATGAAATTTATTGTTATTCACACAATGTAGAGAAATTCAAGAGGAAGCAGGGCAGGCTCAAGAAAAATGTCCAAATAGTTTGTAGGAGCAAGGTAAAGAAACTAGTGGGAAGTTTCCATGGCAGAGGCTTGCAAGGTTTAAATCTACTAGTGCAGATGCACTCTGGTGGAGTAGCAGTTAGGGTCACTGCCTCCAGCTGAGAGCACAGCCCACATATATCCCAAGGACCCAGGTTTGCATCCTGGAGCCAGAGGTGGGGACAACCAAGATGAACAACTAAATAAAAATAAAACAGAGAGTGTCTCTAAATAAACAATAAAAAATAGTGTGCACCTGGCTCTTTAGGACGTACATAGACTGTGTCTGGTGGACTTAGCAAGCCACAGGGCATGTCCTCTTTGACTTCTTTTAGATTAAGCATTTTTTATGATCCCATTTTATCTTCCTTATTAGATCATCAGCTGTAACTTTTGTTGTTGTTAGTTAATGGTTGCTTTAGGGGTTGGAGTAGAGACATCTTTCACTTTTTGTTTTTTTAAAGAAAAGGTGCAGGCAGGAATGAAGGCAAGTAGGCAGGCAGGTATGAAGAGAGAAGAAGAAGAATCATTTATTTTATTTTTTAGTTCACACTGGTTGCTTCCCTCGCAGGCCCAGGACTTGAACCCAGGGTTATGTGGCTTGCTCCTTTGGAGGCAACTGATGTAATTGCTGCTCTATCAGGACTCACCTACATCTTTTGGTTATAGAGTTCAAGTGATGTTAGAGTACTGTACATAGAATAGAAAACCTTAAAATAGTTATTTCCATGTACTTGTCTTCTCGTGGCCTTGTACTATTGTCATACAATTTACTTCCAGTTACACTTTGAAGATATTGTGGGTTAAGTTCCAGACAACTGAAATAAAGCCAGTATTGCAATAAAGTGAATCACATAATATTTTTTGTTTTCCATAGAAAAGTTATGTTTACACTATACTGTACTCTACTAAGAATCCAATAGTATTATGTTCAAAAAAATGGACATAGCTTAATTTTTTTAAATATTGCTAAAAAATGGTAAGCATCCTCGGAGTCTTCAGCAAGTTGAGTTAAATCTTTTTGCTGGTGGAGGGTCTTATAAAAATGCACAGTATCAGGCATGCCCTTGTGACTCAGGCAACTGAGATACTGTTGTGCAGATCATGTAAAACCCAAGGACCCAGGTTCACAACCAACGGCTCCCTCCTTTCTTTTTCTCCTTTTCTTCCTCTCTCTGAAAAGCAGTATCTGGGAAGTACAATAAAGTGAAGTGCAAAAAAGTGAGGTATGTCTGTATATATGTTTTATATACGTAGTTTATATGTAAAAACATAGTTGAAAGTCTATATAGTTATAGATGTACACACACCAATATATTTGTAGCGTATATGACTAACTACATTGTTTTTCTTTATGTTTAAACAGAAATTTACCTTTTAGGGAGATTTAAGTAAGAAAAAAGACATGTTTACCTTGTATTTATCATCTCTGTGTCTGTTCTCTTCATTCCTCTGTGTAGATAGATTTATGTTTCTTATTCAATTACATATATATTAAGCCTCCTACAGTTTCCCTTCCCCTTGCTAATGTTCTATTCACTATTTTTTTTTTTTAAGTTTATGTTCTATGCCTATCCCAGCACCTCAAAGCATCTGGCACACAATGGGTGTTTTCTAATCAGGTTAACAACACGGCAGCATCACACGCAGCCAGTAGTCTAATCCTCATGGTGTGTCTTACACACTGTCATATCACATTACTACTCCACGTTCCACCAGTTAATCCCTTTCTATCAAAGCACAGTCTCAGAAGAAACATGACAATTGTCACACAGAATACAATTACAGGCACAGTCACAGAAACACAGCCTGCTTGCCGCGGCAGTTTTCCATACTCCCACAGAAACACAGAAAGGATCTTGTACCAACTCACAAAATCAGGTGCCAGAGATTTGTTGTAGGCAGACGAACGAATAAAAAGTTAAAAATACAAACACCATTGTGCTAAGGGTTATAGAATCATTTTAAAGGGCCATGAACTGCCAGAGAAGAGGTATGATCAGGAAAGTCCTCTTTGCAGATGTGACATTTTTATCTGAAGGTAAAGGACCATACCTGGCCGAAGAGTCATTTGGAAAGAGAGGACACATTCACACTATCACTAAGTCACATAAACAAGACTCGAATGGAAAAGACTATTATTACCCTGACTCCGTCCCTCCGGTCTTCAAGGTGACCATTCCAGGGGTCAGAACACACTAGGGGAAGCGGGAGAGGGTGTTAAGTATAATGTGCAGGTGCCCTTAATTCTCCACTACACCCCATCTTTTTTTTTTTTTCCCGCCCAGCCGGCACCCCAACACAGTTCAGGGAACTCGCGGCTCGTCCACTTGTAGGAGCGCGCGGCGCGCAGGCCCCGCCCCCTGCGGCCCCGCGGCGGCTCTCCCGGCGCCCGGGTGGCTGAGTGAGGGGACCAGAGGCTGGTGCCTGCACACTCCAGCCCCAGACTGTCCGTGACGCTGGGCCCTGTGGCGGACGCAGGCCCGGCGCTGAGAGAGAGGAATCGGAACTTCTGCAGGGAGAAGCCGGCGTGGGCGCACCCAGGGCGGACCTGGCGGAGGTACCAAGCCCTCGCCGCACGTTGATCTCTGCGGCACCGCGGCGACTCGCGGTGGACTACATTTCCCAGTGGCCTCTGCGAGCCCTGCGCCGGCTGCCCCTTTGTGTCCGCCGAAGGCCAGCTGTCTGTTTCCGGGCCCACGGGGCTGCTTTCTCTCGGATCCGCCGCTGGAGGTGGGCTCGAGTGTACGTTTCCTGAGTTTGCGGGGCCCGGCGGGATCTTCCCGCGGGTTCAGTTCTGCAGGTAGGTGGGTCACTGCATGCCAGTCCCTGGGACCTCCGTGTGAGATGATGGTTGATACCGCATCGTGAGACTGTCACCCGATGTACCTTCACTCCTTTCTGTGTGACTGTGAGTGCGAGTGGCTCGATGTTTGGTGCCTTAAAGTGTGAGACTGAGTGGGGGTGGGAAGGTATTCTGGTCCTGTGGCTCCAGAGCCCTTGGCCTCGTTGTGACTGGGGTGTGTGAGACCGTGGTTGTGACGTCCTCAAACCCTAGTATTTGAGACTTGGGCATATGGGTGAGGGTGACCGTGTGAGACTGTGTCATCATGCGTGGCTACTGACTGTGATGTTTGTAGGAAGGTGGTTGGCGCTGTAGTTTTTAAGAGTCGGTGTGTAGATGACTTAGTGGGATTGTGTGCCACCAGTATCTTTTTTTAAAAAGTTATCCAAGTGATGCCAAGTGCCTCCGGGTTTCAGAATCACTGATCTGTTGGAGAGGCGGACTGTGGCGTCTGGAAGACCTTGATTTGATCTTGGAGTTGTTATTTATTGGTAGTCTCTCTTTATGTAAATGATTTCATTCCTCAGAATATTTGTAATCTAGGACATTTATTGCTAAAATAATAAATTAAGAAATTATTTAGGCGTGGGTTAAATTTTATACAAATGCCTAAGTGTCCATTATAAATTGGTTTGGGAGGGGATGTGCATAACAGAAAACAGAAGTCTCTAAATTCTAGGCTGGTGATTCTGGATGCTTGAAGGAAAGCCTACTTTCTCATGTTCTGTTGTCCCCCTCAGTCATCTAAGAACATTGGCAATTCCCAAGAGAAGCGCCAAGAGGAGGAAAGGATGGCTGTTGGACTTCTTAAAGTCATGTACCAGGTGAGTTGATGTTTTCTCTTTCCTTGTATATTCTCCTGTTTTGATTTGTTTTTAAAGCAGACATTAATTTTTATTTCACTGTAAGTTTTCGGGGTAACCAGTCATGTCATAAAACTGCCCAGTGATTCCCACACATTCAGAATAAATGCTAAAGCCCTCGTCTTAATCCCTAGCTGTCCCTCAGATCTCATCTAATTTTTCTCACCGCTTCTGGAACTTAGTCAGTTCCAGTCACGCTGACTTCTTATCACGTGATAGTACTTCAGGGGAAGTAGTGTTCTCATGGAGGAGCCATGTTTCTATAAGGTTAAAAAAGGTGAAGGGAGCTGTTGATGTGCTTTAAGACTGATTTTGTTTTGAGTGGATTTTGAAACCAAGTAGGTAGATAGAGATAAAATATTTTAAGAGGTTAGAGGTCGAATATTTTAAGGTTAGAATTTAAGCTCTTTGTAATTATTTTTGTTGATTGTGTAAATTAACTTAAAGAATCAGTGAAAATTGTATGTTATAATAAAAACATATAATAAGGGAAACATTTTTGGAGATATATACTGTACACCATACAAAAACTTATAACAGGAGAGTTTCTCTAACATATGAAGGGTGTAATTTGCTGGTACAGAGGGGAAAATATTAAAAAATTACTTCATAAAATTGAATAAGAAATATCAATGAGTGTTGAAAAACTGAGAATTTTTATTTTAAAGAGTTTCTTTAATTATGACAAAATTGTATTAATACCCTATAAAATAATCATTTTTGGCTTGACAGATTCACATCTTCTGATTTTATTAAAATTTATGTTATGTACATACTTATATACATATAAATACGATGTATATTGTTTTTCATCATCAAGTGGTTGCATAGAAACCTGGAATCCACCTGAATCACAGCATAGCCAAGTTTTAAGAACTTGGTTGCCTCTTTAAGCAGAAGCAGTATTAAGAGTATAACACTCAAGTTTTTACACCAGATTTTAAGTACCCTAGATTACTGTATTTGAATTAGTGGAATAAATGATTTGCTCTGTTTGGTTCAGCACACTTTTCAGAACTGCTGTAGCAAGCACTTTCTGGTCTGACTGTTGATCCTTTTGTAGCTTCTTGAACTTTTCAAATCATACATTCATTAATTTACTTCATTCAACAAATATTTGAATGATTCATGTGTATCAGATACTGTTTTGTAACTGGAGATACAGTAGTGACCAAAACAAAAACATACCCTGCCCTCACTGACACCATATTTTCACTGAGGTATAGAACACAGAATAAAAGTGCTGTGGAGTAAAAGAAGGATTCGGGGAAGAGGAAACTGGGATGAGAGCTTTGTTTTTATACAGAATGATCTGAGAATGCTGATCTGAGGAGGAGTGTGTTTGACCTATTTGAGAATGTAATATTAGGGACACCACACTGTGCCTGGGGAAGAATGACTGAGGAGTCTATAGTAAGAGATGAAGTTATTTCATATCATTTCTTGTATTTCAGGAGTTGGTCACCTTCAGAGATGTGGCTATAGACTTCTCCCAGGAGGAGTGGGATTGTCTAAATTTTTCTCAAAGGCATCTATACAGCAGTGTAATGTTGGAGAACTACAGGATCTTGGTATCACTGGGTAAGAATATTATATAAAAGTGAGCTTTTACTCCTCAGGAACTCTTTGTCACCAGCATTGTGAACATATGCAGTCATTGACTGCTACTTGTGCCAGGATAATGCTTTACTATTTGTGGAAATAGCAGTGGGCAGGCATATTATTCATCTATGCTGGAAACCTCTGATTCCTTACCCATTGAATACATGTCCTTTCCACATTTTTCTCTTCCTTACTGTATGATCCCTTTCCTGATGGTGAAAGAATAGGATTTGAGTCCTGGGATATACACAGAATGACCAAATCCTGTTTCTTTTTATATATGCAGGACTTTGCTTTTCTAAGCCAAGTGTGATATTATTGTTGGAACAAGGGAAAGAGCCGTGGTTGGTGAAGAGAGAGTTGACAGAAGGCTTATGCTCAGGTGAGTGAAGAAGAAATAGGTAGGCAAAACCTTTGCAGGTTGACATTGCTTAGCTTGATTCAAGGTATCACCGCTTCATTCTTTGTTGGGAAATGTTCTAGATTTAGTAGATACTTGGAGCCTTTTATGGTGATACATCCAAAGTTGCTATTCTTCACTGTCTCTTCTTTTACTCATAGCCCCCTCTTTTCTAATAATTTATCCATTCTGAGTCCCATTTCTTCCCAGATTTAGAAGTCTTTTCTAATCTTTAAAAAACCTTTTCCTAATTTCATAAATTTTTGAGCTCCACAGACAGCTCTAACTTAAATATGAAGTTCAAGTCCTGACACTTAGGTTCAGTAAAATTTTGGACAAGTTGTTTAACCTCTCTGTGCTTTTGTTTTGTCATCTGTAAACTGGGGTAATTCTTTTAAAGTCCTTTAAATAATGCCTTTCTCATATTATAAACATATATGAACTTAGCTGCTCTTAGTAGTAGTAGTGTGCCTCCAAGAGCCTGATTTTCCTTTTGTCGCTTAATTCTTTCATTCCCTTACTCAAGATTTCTTGGATTTGTACTTTAAACAAGGAACTTGTAAGATTCTAGGATATTACACATTTATTTATATAAACAGTTGATAGGCTAGTAGCAGAAAAATAATATAGTTATAAATGGCATCTATGATGAGAAAACTGATACAGAGAAAGGTGAGAAGCAGAGGAATGTGGGTAACTGGGAAGATGATGGTGTTTAACAAAATGCTGGTCAGAAGCTATAGAAAACACTTGGAAGAATTTTGTGGCGTAGGAAGGATTCTCTGACATAAGAAGTGTTAAGGAAAAATAAAGGACTCAAGTTCAGAAGAAAATCAGGGTCACTGGAAATATCTTTCAACAGCTGCTCCAACTCATCCTTTTCCTCAATCTTTTATGTCCTTATTTAGTTTTCTAAGAAAAAATTTCCATGCAGAACTATAGTACGAAAGGATTTCATTTATTAATTATTATTAAATAAATTGCACACGCATAAATATAGTTAGCATATATATATAGTTTAACAAATAATAGAGGAGAAGACCCTGTGTCTCAGGCAGCTGCGATGATGGCATTTGGACCATGTAAAGCCCAAGGAAAAACCAAAATAAATAATAGGTAGCTTTCTCTTCTCCCTTCCTTTCTTCCCCTCTTAAAATAAATAGAGCAAAAATACTTGTATTTACATCTTAACTTAAGAAATAGAAAATTATTGGCATGCCCTGGTCGAGTAGTGCTTAGGCGTCTGGCACAGTCCACATACATCCCAAGGACCTAGGTTCACATCCTGTGGCCAGGACTAAGATTAACAACTAAATAAAAGTAAATGGGAGACGCTTCTTCCTCCCCTCTCTTCCTATCTGCCTGCCTACTGGCCTTCATCACTACCTGTACTCTTCCTTTAAAAAAGAAAAATTAAAAACAAATGTAGAAAATTGTCCGTGCCTTTTAGGTTCTTGAGGGTACCTGCCTAATGATAGACCCTAGCCGTTACCTATCCACACACCTCGTTGGGGGAACTACTGTCCTATAATTTTGCTTGTCATTTCTTGGTTTTTCTTTAGAGTTGTGTATGAATTCCTAAACAAATATTTATATTGGCTTGTTTATAACTTTTTAATTCATGGAGATATACTCTGCAAAATTGTATTCCTGAGATTCATTCATGCTGATTTTAATAACTATGGTTCATTGAATTTTGTTGTTGTTGTTGAAATGTATGTGTAAACCAGTTTATCCATTAAAAGTCATTTGAGTTGTTTCAGTTTTATGCTATTATAAATGTTACTGCTATGAATCTTATGACTGCTGATGCACCACTTATACTGGAGTTCATGTAGAGAATATAGCTAGGAATTTCCTGCATAATGAAATTTTACTTTCTAAAGTATTTTATAGTAATTTACATTTCTAGTGTTATTTATGTGTGTGACAGTATTACTGCTCCACATCTGGGGTTGACAAATGCTTAAGAATTTTGCCAACCTAGTGGGAGTAAAATATTATCTCCTTTTTTTTGCAGTTTTGTAAGTTTGTTAGAGAAAATGGAGGAGAAAGAAAGCAAAGCAGGAGACAATCTCCTGGGCAGGAGAGCTGCCACTTTAAATTTTTAATCAGAATTTCCTTCATTACTAAAGAAATTGAGCAGCTTTGAATATTGATAATGGCACTTTGGATTTCTTTTTTGGTGAATGCCTGTTCAAATGTCCATTTTGGGGAAGATTGTCTTTTACAAATATATTTTTAATTTGACATTTTGCTTTAAGAAGCTTCTCTATATTCTGAAGTCCTATACATGTTTTCAAATTGTCTTCTAAGGATGTTCCTTTTATATTTAGGACCATAATCCCATTGGAATTGAGTTTTTAGATTAAAGTAAGAATTAAAATTTTGTGCCTCTTGAAAACCAGTTGTTCCAGATATTTCCTGAAGACATAAACTCTATTTGCTTGTTATTCTGAATTTACCTCTTAATATATGAGGTTGCAGTATATTTGTGGGTCTAAATTTGAGCTGTTTCATTCCATTGATCTCTATTTCCTTATCCAGTACCACAGTGTCTTAATTAAAATACTTTAAGACTGGATATCTTTTAGATCAAGTCTCTATATCTTGTTTATTTTTCTTTAGAATTTCATATTTTCCCTTTGACCATCTAAATAAAATTTAGGGCCAATTTCCCTAAACTTGTCAATTTCCACCAGAAAATAGCAAAAACAAAGGACTTTTGATTCAAATGATATTTATTCTATGTATCAATTTTGGAAACTTTTCTACTGTTTCTACACATGGTTTTATCACTTTATTTTTTGAAATTCTTTCAGTACGTTTTATAATTTTCTACATAAAGGCCATGCACATCTGTTAGATTAATTTCTGAGTGTCTTAGTTTTGTTGCTAAGTTAAATATTGTCTATATTTTCTATCTGTTGCTCATATCTAGACGTGAAGTTAACTTTTATACCTTATAGCCAGCAACATTGCCATGTTCTTATTAAACAGTAATAATTTTGAGATTGCTTTGGATTTTTTTCTGTGGGCATACAAATCTGTGAGTAATGACAGTTTCTTCATCTGAAATTGTTATACCCTTCCTTTCTTTTTCCTGTTGCCCTGTTTGGATCTCCAGTACAGTATAAAGCAAAGTGATAGCAGGCATTCTTGTCCACTTCTGTCTCAGTAGAGTGCTTTAATATTTTGTTATTAATAATTCTGATGTTTACCACTCCCAGCCCCCCACTTCTGTGGTTCAGACAGCAAAGACACAGGCTATGTAAGTGATGGACCCAGGTTCAGGACCTGGGGCCGGAGGTAGAGAAAAAATATTCTGATGTTTAATGTTTTTGGTACATATCCTTTCAATCCTACTTGCTAGAGTTTTGACGATAGAAAGTTTTTAAACTTTAACAAATGTTTTTACTGGATGATTAGATGGTTTTAAGTTTTTTTATCTGTCAATGTGGTGAATTACATATTCCATTTTTGACGCTGACGCAACCTTCTATTCCTGACACAAGCCCATCTATGATTTTCCATTCATGGCTCTTCGGTCTTTGCCAATATCTTGCTTAGGTTTATTTTCATCTATGTATAGTGAAGTTGGCCTTCAATTTTCCTTTCATGTACTCCTCTAGTCAGATTTTGGAGTTGTTGTCCTACTGTCTTAATATCTGTTGGTGAATATTCCTTTTGCTTAGAAGAATTCATTTAAAATAAAAAATATTTTTATTTTGAATGTTTGGTGGAACTCTACTCATCTTGGCTTGGGCATTTTCTTGTAAAATGAATTGAGTTAATAATTCAACTTCTGTTACAAGAATTTTTTTCTGTTTCTCCCATAGTCATGGATTATATTACTTTTTTCTAAGAATTTGGACATTTTATGGGAGTTTGAAAATTTACTAAAGTTGTCCATTTTATTTTATTTAAAATTGGTAGCATATGTAATTATGGCCTCTTTTTACTTCCAAAAAGGGAGAAAAAAATTTTTCCAAAGGGGTTATCCTTTTTTTTAGTGTTTTCAGACATTTTTCACTTTACTGATTATCTTCAGTTTATCTTTTAAAAATTTAATGTATTCTTCCTCTTTATTATTTTATTCATCTTGCATTTATTTATGCTATTCTCTCTTTTTTAACTTCTAAAGTTAGATAATTCACTGTTTTTAAATCTTTTTTTCCATGATATGCACTTAAGACTATATAAAGAATATATCCCACATGTTTAGAAATTTACTATTTGTATTGTCATGTCTATCTAAACATTTTCTAATTTCCATTGATTTCTTTTAGACCTGTGAATTATTTGGAAGTTTTAAGTTACAAATTTAAGGTTTTTGGTTTAGCTGCGTGGTATTTAGAGAATGTAGTCTGTTTAACACACATTTTGAAATTGTTTGAAACTTGTTTTATGTCTTAAGGACTAATTTGGTAAATATTCTGTGTGTCCTGGAAAATAGTGACTGTTTCTGATTGTTGAGTACAGCATTTGATATATATTTATTGGATTAAGTTCACTGATTTTGCTGGTCATATCTTCTGTGTCTTTAATGACTTGAAAAAAAATCTCTGAGCAACCCATTACCGGAAACATGTTAAAATTAGTCTGATATTAATGTGTTTGTTTTTTTAATTCTCACAACTGGTTCTTTATATTTTGCAAGTGTTTTTTTGGGTCATATCTTTTATCTTTCTGGTGAAGCAACATAGTAAAATGAAAAATTATCACTAGGGTTTAAAGAGGATAACAGTAATACATGGGGCACATCCTGGTAGCCTAATGATTAATTAACACCAATGTATGTGGTAACCCGCATACATCACCAGGACCAGTTCACAAACCCCAGGGCTGTGGGAACAGCCAGTATGAACGACTAAATAAATTAAGTGGTGCTGCTTCTTCCTCTCACTTCCTGCCTGCTCCTTTCTTAAAAAAAAAAAAAAAATATATATATATATATATGTATATATATATAACTATGTATGTAGAAAAGTTCATCAGAATTCATGTAATTAATATATATTTACTCGATGTAGTTTTTCTACCCCTTTACTCTCTACATGTTCCTTTTGTAAACATTATTTTGGCAAACATTTTTCACTTTGCTAATCTCTGTTGTGACTAAATATACTCAGTTACATTATTTTGGTGTTACTAATAGTGTTAGATTTATTTCCACCATTTTATTTTTTAAATTCTGCTTTTTCCATTTTTTCTTGTTTCTTGACTTTTTCTCCATCTGCTAATTTAAAAGAACACAGGCCGTTTCTATTCTTGTACTGGTTATCTTAAACATTTTTTAAAGCATTTTATTTATTTTTATTTAGTTATTCACATTAATCATTATCCCCAGATTCAGGATACAAATTCAGGTCCTTGTGATGTAAGTGGACTGCACTCCTTTGGATCTGTTGACATAACCGCTACTCCACAAGGGCGTTGCATATCTTCAAAATTTCACACATAACCACCCTAATAAAATCTAAAGTTAATCCTTATCTTTATTTTCCTCCCTGAAAAAATTTAAGAACTTGGGGACACCCTAGAGGCTCGGGCGATGAGATAGCTGGGGTGTGCACCCTGTAAAGATCAAGGACCAGGTTCGTGACCTGGGGTCAGGTAACGGGGAGAACCAAAATAAACAATTAAATAAAAATGATTTTTCCTCTCCTTCCTCCCTCCTTCCTTCTGCCCCTCTCTTTAAACACACACACACACACACACACACACACACACACACACACACACACACACACACACACACACACACACACACATATATATGTAAACCTTAGAATGTTTTAGATACATGTACACTGATTTCAGTTGTCTTATTTTTTAATCCCATAAATGTTACTTTGTATTATAAAGTTGCAAAATTTGAAAATTATTAGTTAATGCTGTTTAGATTTACTGATATGTTTATCATTTCTTTGTTCATCTTTCTTTGCTGTATTCGAGAACTTTATCCTGAAGTAAATCCTTTATCAATTCTTCAGAGATACACTTCATATAAACTATTTTGTTGTTCTTATTAGTTTTTCATTTGTTCTATATGTTTATATTATACATATAAGAACATAGATAGAATTGTAAATAATTACTCTTTTTATACATTAATTATTTCATTCTGTACTTTCCTGGCTTTCATTGTAGCTGTTGAGAAGTCAGTTTTCATTAATATTTTCTTCCCTGCTACTTCAAAAAATCTCCTTGTCCTTGTTATTCTGTATTTTCATGATATATCTAAATGTAAATTTCTTTTTAGTTGCTCTAATTTGGATTTAATGTGATTCTTGTAACTGACCATCTGGTCTTTAATGTGTCCTACCCTAGGTTTATCACTTATCTTTTCACATGTTGCCATTCTCCCATTCTCTATATTTTCTTTTTCTGAAACTTCAGTTCAGTTTGCCCAAGACCCTCTTACTCATCAGTGGTAAGCTGATGCTCTTAAACTTCAATTCTCCCTTATTTACTTGAAAGTGCCTTCTAGGATCTTTTTGACATCTTGCAGTTTACCGTAATTTCTCACCAGCTTTGCAGTGCATCTAAAAAGATACTTTCTATATTTTGTATAACACTTAAAATTTTTTTAACTAGGCAGATTTGTCATTAGAACTAGTATGCAGTATTGCTGGGCCAGGATCCTGTGCACTGGAAAAGGATTTAGCTACTCCCTGCATTTATTACCCAATGTTTAAGTTGTCATTTTGGGGCTATTTTAGAAAATAATTATTTTTACTTATTTTTTAAGAGAAGGAAGGAAAATAGGAAAAAAACATTTTTATTTATTAAGTTGCTTGCTTTTTTACATTATTACCATCCCCCCATCTGTGATCTTGGGTCCCAAGGTCTTGGTTCAAGACCTGGGATCCAGAGGAAACAACCAAGATGAACAACTAAATAATATAATGCTTCTTCCTCTTCTCTCTTCCTGCCCGCCTACCTATTTGCCTTCATTCCTGCCTGTACCTTTCCTTTAAAAAATAAAAAATAAAAAGGAATCATACAGTATTTGTGTCTTGCTTATTTCACATAGGCTATTGTCCTCCAGGTTCAGCTACATTGTAGATTGTGTCTTAATTTTCTCCCTTTTTAAAGTTGAATGTCCCATTGTATGTATATATTGCATTTTGTTTATCCATTCACCAAACAGTGGACACTTTTGTTCCTTCCATCTTTTAACTATTGTGAATAATGCTGATATGAACATGAGTATATAAATATCTCTTTGCTTTTGGTTTTTTGAGGGGTATATTTACTCAGAATTACTGGGTCTTACAGTAATTCTATTTATTCACTTTCTGAGGAATTGCTATATTGTTTTATAGTTTCCAGCAATACACAGGGTTCCAGTTTCTCCACTTTTTCGCCAATACTTGTTCCTTTCTTTTTTACCTCTGTTCCCAGTTTGTGAACCCAGTTCTGTAGTCTTTACCTGGCCTGCACTTCAGTCACATGAGTCACAGGAGTCAGCCTCTTTATTTAATAGTAACCATTCTAATGGGTATGCTGTGGTATCTCATAATTTTAATCTGCATTTCCCTAATGAGTGTCGTTGAGCATCTTTTCATGAGCTTTTTGGCCATTTGTATATTTTCTTCAGAGAAATATCTATTCATGTTCTTTGCCTTTTAAAAAAATTTTTCTTGTAGGAGTTCTTTGTGTATTCTGGTTATTAACCCCTTTGAAGATAATATGATTTGCAGACATTTTATCTCATTCTGTGGTTTGCCTTTTCACTCTTCTATGTCCTTTTTTGCAAATTTTAAAAAATTTTCATGAAGTTCATTTGTCTGTGCGTTTGGTATCATAATCAAGAAATTATTGCTAAATTCAGTGTCATGAAGATTTTTTCCTATGTTTGTTTCTAAGAGTATTTTATTTTAGGTCTAACAGGTCTTTGATCCATTTTGGGTTAATTTTTATATTTGGTGTAAAATAATGATACATCTTCATTGTTTTACATGTGGATATCCAATTTTCCCCAGCATCATTTGTTTCAAAGCCTCTCTTTGCCCACTGAATGGTCTTGACACTTCTGTTGAAAATTATTTGACTATTTTGGAAGGGTTTATTTCTGAGCTCTCTGTTTTCTATTTAGTTGGTCTATATGTTGCCAGCACCACACTTTTATTTTTATTATTCTGTATAGTAAATTTTGTTTTTTAATTTATCGTTTTTATTCAGTGGCTCACAATGGCTGTTGCCCCCCAGACCTGGGTCCCAGGTCCTTGGGATGTATATGGACTGCACTCCTTCACAGGTAGATGACTCAATCACTACTCCACCAGGGTACACTGGTGTGTAGAAGGTTTTGAAATAAGAAAAGATGAGACCTCCAGCTTTGCTTTTTCTTGTCAGTTGTTTTACTCACTTAGTACCCTTAGAGATTAAATATTGTAGGATACATTTTCCTATTTCTAGAAAAATGGTTGGGATCTGATAGGGATTACATTGAATCCATAAATAGCTTTAGGTAGTATGGACATTTTAATAACATTAACTCTAGCTCTTTAGCATTTTTAACCTGAATATATTTATGTGTTATTTAATATCTTTCAGCAATATCGTTTTCCTTGTATAAATCTTTCATCTCCTTGGTTAATTCCTAAGTATTTTGTTCTTTTTGACCCTATTGTACTAAAGTTTTTTTTTCCCCCAGATTGTTCATTGCTAGAGAATATAAATGCAGCTGATTTCTGTATATTGATTTTGTATCCTACTGTTTTAGTTCTAAGAGTTTTTTTTTTTATCTGACTTCAGAGTTTTTACATATAAGATCATATAATTTATAAAACCTATCACTTTACTTCTTCCTTTCTAATTTGGATGTTTTAAATTTTTCTTGCCTAACTGCTCTGGCTAAAGTATCCACTATTATTTATTGACTAGAAGTAGTAAAAATGATTATTTTTGTCTTGTTCCTGATCTTAAGAGAAAAGTTTTCAACCTTTCACCATTGTTAGCTATGAGATTTTTATTTATGGCTTTTATTATGTTGAAATAATTTCCTTATAGTCCTAGTGTGTTGAGTGTTTTTATTATGTATGTTGAATGTAATCAAATGGTTTTTCTTCATTGAAATGATCATGTAATTTTTTTCCCTTTCATTCTGTTAATGTTATATATTTTGAGTTTCATTGAACTGTCTTTGCATTCCAGAAACAAATCCCACTTGGTCATGGTGTATAATTCTTATAATATATTATTAAATTTTGTTTGCTAGTGCTTTGTTGAGGATTTTTAAATCAATATTTATAAGTGATGGGCATGCCCCTGTGGCTCAGGCAACTGAGATGGCTGGGATGTGGATGATGTAAAGCCCAAGGACCTGGGTTCATGACGTGGGCCAACGAGGAACCAAAATAAATATGAGTGCTTCTTCTTCCCTCTCTCCCATCTTTCCTCCTTCCCTCCCTCCCTTTCTTCTTTCCTTCCTCTCTGAAAAATAATTATGAGATGTTGATCTGTTGGTTTCTTGTAATGTCCTTATTTGGATTTGGTAACAGGATAATTCTGGCTACAAAGGATGAGTTGGTAAATCTTGTATCCTCTCAATTTTTTGGAAGAGTTTGAGGATTGATGTTAATCCTTTTTTGATAGAATTTGATAGAAATTGCCACTGATATCATCTGGTCTTAGACTTTATGTTGGGAGATTTTTTACTGATTCAGTCATCTTAGTAATTATAGGTTTGTTCAATTTATCATTCCATCTGGTCATTTCCACTTAACCCCTTGAACCCAAGGACATGTAGCCTGTTTTCCTAGAGGTGATCAGCCCAAGCACTGCTACACCAGGACACACCTAAATAATCTGATTATCCTTTATCTCTCATTCATCTACTACTCACTCCTCTCCAGCCCTTTTGGCTATTTTGCTATTTCTCAAATATAACAATTTTCTATTTTTAGGCTTTTTTTTTTCCTCAAATGATGATCTTTCTCCAAATAGCTAAGTCATTAACTTCTTTATTTCCTTCAAATATTTGCATACATGTTAACTTACCAGTGATTCCCACCTATTACTTCACCAATATTCCTTATCTCTCTTACTGTCACTTATTTTCTTTCTCCCTCATGATTATAAGGCCCATGAGTTAAGGATCTTAGTTTTGTTTTACTATGATATTGAAAGCATCTTGAAAAGTAGCTGGTGTAATGTTTGAAATACATTTTTTAAAAGGAGCAACTATAAGATGGAGATTATTTCAGGGCCTGTATCATTAATACTAAGTCCAGCAATCTCCATCATTCTTTTTTGACCTGAGGTTTACCTTAATTTTTAAAAAATTCTAAACATTTCTCAAGTTTCTGCATGACCTGTTTTCACTTTCTGCTCTTAGACACTTCAGAACTACAAAATCCAGTGTTGTTGTGGATTTTGTTTTACTATTTCACATACTTAATATTATATGTGTACTTCTGTAAATGTACCTTCTGGTACATGATAGAGAAGATTTTTTTTTTTCTTACTATTTTTCAGACTGGGAATCTATGTGTGAGACTGAAGAATTAACTGCAGAGCAGGATATTTATGAAGAACAATCATCTCAGAAGATAATAGAAAAACTTAGAAACTTTGGCCTTGAGTATTCCAGTTTGAGAGAAGAATGGAAATGTGAGGTCCATTTTGAGAGGCAACCAGGGAGTCAGAAGACATATATCAAGAAAGAGAGAGTCACTTATGAAGATGTCCTTGTTGATGAAAGAGGACAAGAATATAAAACATCTTGGGGAAATTTCCATCTAAACACTCTGCTTCATACACAACAGATAATCCCCAAAGAGGAGAACGTATATAAACATGACACATATAAGAAAAGCTTTACAAAAAAATTAATTGCCATTAAACCCAAGGGTATCTATACAGAGAAGAAACTTTTGAAATGTAATGATTGTGAAAAAGTCTTCAGCCAGAGCTCATCCCTTACTCTTCATCAAAGAATTCATACTGGAGAGAAACCCTATAAGTGTGTAGAATGTGGGAAAGCCTTCAGCCAGAGATCAAATCTTGTTCAACATCAGAGGATTCATACTGGGGAAAAACCCTATGAATGTAAGGAATGTAGAAAAGCCTTCAGTCAGAATGCACATCTGGTTCAACATCTAAGAGTTCATACTGGAGAAAAACCTTATGAATGTAAGGTATGTAGGAAAGCCTTCAGTCAGTTTGCCTACCTTGCTCAACATCAGAGAGTTCATACTGGAGAGAAACCCTATGAATGTATTGAATGTGGGAAAGCCTTTAGCAATAGATCATCCATTGCTCAACATCAGAGAGTTCATACTGGAGAGAAACCTTATGAATGTAATGTCTGTGGGAAGGCATTTAGTCTTCGTGCATACCTTACTGTACATCAGAGAATACATACTGGAGAGAGACCCTATGAATGTAAAGAATGTGGAAAGGCCTTCAGCCAGAATTCACACCTTGCTCAGCATCAGAGAATTCATACTGGAGAAAAACCTTATAAATGTCAGGAATGTAGGAAAGCATTCAGCCAGATTGCCTACCTTGCTCAACATCAAAGGGTTCATACTGGAGAGAAACCCTATGAATGTATTAAATGTGGGAAAGCTTTTAGCAATGACTCATCCCTTACTCAGCATCAGAGAGTTCATACTGGAGAGAAACCTTATGAATGTAATGTTTGTGGAAAGGCTTTTAGTTACTGTGGATCCCTTGCTCAGCATCAGAGAATTCATACTGGAGAGAGACCTTATGAATGTAAAGAATGCAAGAAAACCTTCAGGCAGCATGCACATCTTGCTCATCATCAGAGAATCCATCTTGGGGAGTCATTCTCACCCCCAAATCCAATCAATCACCAAGTCTTATAAGCCCTGTCTCGTATTTTGGAATTTATACTTTTATCCATCTCTAACCACCTTAGTCTAAGATTTATGTCATCTGGATGATTGTAATAGCTTTCTTACAGGTCTTCATAACTTTTTGGCCCCCTTCAACTCATTTACCACCAAGCACTCAAACAGACCACTTTGAAATGTAAGAATACACATATCACTGCCTTCAATGAAAACTTTTTGGTTTGCTATTGTCCTTAAGCTAATATCCAGTCTTTAAAATTGTCAATGAGGTGCTTCATTATCTGGTTCTTAGATACTTTTCACATTATTTTATTCCAGTCTCCCTCTCTGGCACTAGGCACTTCCCAGGACTAAGAGTTTAGATTCCTGGGACTAAGAGCTTAGATTCTCAAAAAATAGCATCTACTACTACTATGGCATTGTGTGACTGAGTAATTTGAAATATCTAAGCCTCAGGTTTTTCTTTAATTCTTAAAGGATGCTGTGTTATAGAATTGCATTAAATGAAATAGTGTCTGTTGTAGATTGATGCATTTCAAGTAGGAAATCTGCATGTAAAGTACTTTATTTAGTGCATCAAATATAGCAAATATTCAATAAATTATATATAACATGTACTGAAAGTCTACTGTGTACCAGGCAGTATTCTACATACTTGGTATATATTTATCCTCACAGCTAAAATGAGATTCCTTGGTGTACAAAGTAGACCATTCCTGGGATGCAGCAGATCAGAACTGGTAAAACCTAAAAATTTTAGCACATAATTGAGAGTCTTTACATTCTAGATGAATAATGAATATAGATATAAGTAGTAGAACTATAACATACTCAGTTTTAGGAAGTTTATAAAGAAAGAAACTTGTAAAGAATGAATTGTCTATCCCAATTAAAATGAGAATTCACTGAGAATACAGAACTTATGTTTAGATCAAGAGTGGAAAGTACCATAATTAAGTCCCTCAAACCAATAAACAGAGATTCATACTGTCCCATTAAAAGGCACCAGACCTGTTTGATTAATTGTAGGGGTAATTTCAAAAGTATATAAACTGTTCTATACCATAGAAAAAGTTTAAAGAGTATAAATCCTTTTTGTTTAAAGGAAAGGTATGGACAGGAAGAGAGAGGAGGAAAAGAATCATTTGAATTTAGTTATTCATCCTGGTTATTCCCACTGTCCCTAGATCATGAGCCCAAGTCCTTAGGATGTATGTGGATTACGCTGGCAGTTTTACTGCTAAGCCACCAGAGTATGATTAAAGTTTATAATTTTTTAATCTGGTGGTTGTAAAATTCAAAAGGGAGTTAAGGAAAGAAAATACAATATTATATATGCTTTTATTCATTTGATGAAAATCCAGTAGCTGTTATTTGTCAGACACTTTTAGATATGAAGAGACAAAATGATCAGTACAAAGATCAGGTCCTCATGGAGTAACTCCAGAGGCTTAGACAGTTAATACTTAAATATAAAACAATAGATTTCCTAGGCCCAGAAAATTCAATAATAAAATTAATTGATGAGTATTAGTCTAGTTCAAAGAGATAAAAGATAATAAAGTTATCAGTTTTTCCTAATTCACAGAGTCACTATAGTTCAGACCAAAATTCTTCATCGAACTTTTTGTCTTTAAAGAACAGCAAGGAAATGATTGAATCTGGTCTATTTGTAGAAATTTTGTATATGATAAAGATGATTCATACCAGTAAAGAAAGGCTGAATCTGCGGCATTAGAATAATTGACAGTATTGGAAGTCCTAGCTAGCACTGTTAGATAGGAAAAGGACATAAAAGTTATCAAAATTGGAAAGAAATATGTAAAACTTTCATTTACTTATAATTACATGTTTCTCAATAGATTAAAATATCAAGATTATTGAATTCAAAAAGCCTTCTGAATGTTATTTAAAAAAGAATTATCAACTATATATAGTAAGGAAAAAATAAAACAGTTATTTCAAAATCATAACTGTCAATTACTGGCAAGATGTATAGCAGTAGGAATGTTTTTACAGTGCTAGCCAAAATAGTTATATTTAGGATAAGTTGGCATTTTCTAGTAAAGTTGAAAATGTGGATACTGTTTGACCCAAAATTTCCATGCTTAAAACTCTAGCATCTCTCGTGTGTTCAGGGTGATGTATGTTAAAATGCACTTCTGTTTGTAAAATGAAAAGATTTAAAGCAATGAAAATAACAATTAAGGTGAATATAAAACCCAAGATAAAATAGAGGTATTTCTATAAACACGAATAAACCTCAAAAACAAGATTAATGAAATTGAATAGTATCATGATATGGTATTTATATAAGCTTTGATAACATGCAGATCAAAGCCATATAGATGTGTGTGTATGTATAATATAATATGTATATTTCTATGGCTATATACCATAGAGAAATAGTGTAATAACATTCATGGAAATAATTAAATTTAGAACAATGGCAACCTCTGGGAAGAGAAAAAATGAGAATGAGTAAAGACAGATATCCTGTAATCATTTATTTCTTTGAAAAATTAGTAAATTTGGCTAGTTTTTAGAATTTGATAAAATTTGTTGCATTTATAGTTAAGTTCTTATTCTCTTGTCTTTCTGTATATTTAAATTTTTATAATAAAAAAAACCCCAACAATGTTTACTTTTGTCAGTCATTTCCATACTAAGCTTCAGGCATGCCACAGGTTTTCGCATTCATATTCATAATTCTCTTCAGAAAACTCAAATGTAATCCACTTTCAGAGGCAATCACTGTGAACAACTTGGTGACTATCCTTCCATGTGTTAACTTTCTGAGAATGACTATTTTTACAATGAGTTTTTGTTGTTTTAAGAGAGGAAGAATCACTTTTTAAGGAAGGAAAAGGAGAAGGAAGCATTTTTATTTGTTTTTATTTATAGTTGTCCCCCTCTTCCCATTCTGAACCTATGTCCTTGGGCTTTACATTATACATGTCTGAGCCTCTGGCCTAGCACCTGGGCCACCACGGTGCATCTGAAAGAGTTTTGTAGTCTGCTTATAATTTTTCTCCAGGTTTATTAGCCAACTTATAATTACCATTTGTGTGTATGTGTGTGGTGAGATCTATTCTCTTAGTAATTTCAAATATACAGTGTTACTATTAACTATAGTTAATATGCAAATTGAGGTTTTCAGAACTTACTCATAACTGATCAGTATCTCTCCTTGGTCCTAATTCCCAGCCTTTCATAACCACCATTTTACTCTCTCTGAGTTCAGCAATTTTTTAAGAGTCTACAGGTGAGTGAGATCATATGGTATTTGTCTCTAACTTATTTCACTTAGATAATATTCTCCAGGTTTATTCATGTTGTCACAAATGTCAGGATTTCAATTGTTTAATACTGAATAGTAACCCTGTGTGTATATATGTATGTGTGTGTATAGGTATATAAAATCTGTAGACACTAAAGTTGGTTTCACATACCTTGGCTACTGTGAATAATACAATTAACATGGGAGTGGTGATGTTCTTCAAGATCCTACTTTCATTTCCTTTAACTATCCCAAAGTGGGATTACTGAGTCATATGACATATCTTTTATTTTTTGATGAGTGGTCATAGTTGTTTTTGAAATGATCAATTTATATTCCCACTGATAGTATATAAATTTTTTCATTTACATCCTCACCAGCACGTGTTATATTTGACTTTTATAATCACCAGCCTACCAGGTTGGAGTAATAATTCTTAGCAGTTTTGATTTGCATTTCCCTGATAGTGATGTGGAACATCTTTTCATGTACTTGCTGATCACTGGTATATCTTCTGGAAAATGTCTATCAGGTCCTTTGTTTATTTTTAAATTGGTGGGATTTTTTTCTGTTTTTGCTCTTGTGCTGTATTTCTTAAGTAGTTTGGATGTTAAATTATCAGATACGATTTCAAGTATTTCCTCCATTCAATATATTGGCTTTTCATTTGTTGATTCATTTGCTATGGAGAGGCATTTTAGTTTAATGCACCCTCACTTGCTTATTCCTTTTTTTAGCTCTGCTTTGTTATCAAATGAAAAAAAATAAAGTCACCAGTTCCAAAGTCAAGGTAATTTCCCCCTATTCTTTCTTCTAGTTTATGCTGTCAGGGCTTACCTGTAAGTCAATATATTTTGCATTGATTTTTGTGTGTGTGTGTGTGTGTATGATATAAAATAGTGATCCAGTTTCATTCTTTGGCATGTGAATATATAGTTTTCCAACATTATTGGTTCATTTTTTCCCTACAATATATCTGTATGTCTCTGAAAAATTAGCTGACCATATACATGAAATAAGCCATTTTTAATGGTTACATAGTACTATTCCGTATGTACCATAATTTATTAATTTTCTGGTTCAAGACTAAATGTCTAAGATGTTCATGGATCAATTATCCTTTTTAATATTCTCAGTTTTCTCAGATAATAAAGTGATGTAATACTATATTTACCATAGAACTGTTAACATGACTTTATCATAGCATTAATTAGTAGTACTTAATGCTAAATACTATTTTATATAATGTATTATGGGGATGAGAGGAAATTGAAGGGAAACTATGAGGTCATATAGCAGAAAAAAGGTGAATTAAATTTACTTAAGATAGGTATATAGCATACAGGAACAAAAATACATAGTAACTAAAGATGTTTGTGTAAACTGATTTAGTTACTATACTTATAATCAATATGCAGCAGACTTTTGTGGTTTATATTTATTATACTTTTCTCATTTACAAGTAAAGTGGAAAAATAAGCTAAGAAAAATATTTTTTAAATGTTTACCACTATCAGAAGTTGAAAAACCTAGACATACATGCCTGAATAACTGAGAATATCAACAGTAACTAAAATGGCAAAATGAAGCAGAGTACTTTACACACTCCGACAGAATGTAGTGAAAGTAAAAACATAATAAAAGTTAATGTCATTTCTTTTTCTATTACTTCAGTAATATCTTTTAAGACGTGTAGGTGTATACAACACTATAACTTCATAGAGTAAAGGAAATAAATGTGGAACTTAAAAATTTTTGTCATAAGTCATTAGATTGACAAGTGAATACAGAGGAGAAAATATCTCAGTTTAAGCTCCCAGTTCCTAAGGTAATTCTGTACTGAATAAAAAAATATATTTGACCAATAATTTTCAGAGAACATTTAAATTACCTCTAAGCTCTTGCCTTTTTTTATCTGGAGCCTTTTCAGTCTCTGATGTGGTTCCTTCTCAGTTATACTGAACTATTTAGATCAGCACCACCCAGTAGAAATAATATGAGCTACAATATAATTTAAAATATTCTAGTTGCCACATTTTAAAAAAGTAAAAATAAATACATGAACTTACCATTATACTATTTTAAAAAGTATATCTAAAATAGCCTTCCAACATGTAGTCAATATAAAAAAAATGTACATTTTTAAATTTAGACTAGCTACCTTTCAGGTGCTCCACAACTATGCATGGCCTGTAGTTACAAATTGGATAGCTAGACCTTTATCATAAGTAACAGGCTACAAAAAATTTCTTTTTGAAATATATGAAAACACTGAGGAGTATACGAAAACAAACCAATCATGACAAATGGTACCCAATGAGACAGAATTTTTCAAAGAAAAGAGAATTTTCCTAAAGTCCTAACTAGTCTGCAGAAAAAGGGAGCATTGTGGAAGAAAAATCAAAGATAACTCAAGGAAAAAGAAAATGATTAGCAGAATGGATATCATAGACATTTTTAACATCTGAATAATTGAATGGTAGAGGTACAGTAACCTCATTTAAATAAGTAAAATGTCAAATACTGTCAGAAATGGGAAGGGGAGAGGGGCTCAATCTTACCAGTAACAGTGCAGAGTCTTGGTGAGTCACATCCCCTATCCTTTTTGTTGTGTCTTCCCAGATGGCTTACTATTGTGTAGGAAACTACTGAGGGAACTAAAATCTGCAGTAGGTGAGAGATGTCTCTCCCAAAAGTGAGGTGCAAATAAAATCTCTTTGCAATTTGGCAATATCTTCAAAATGCATATAAATAACCAAATCCATGTTAATGTGTGTATATCTTTTCTATATTGTAAGTGAATATAAGGGGCAAAATTCATCCTTAGTTGAAAATGAAGTATAAATTGATATAAAAATATGTAAAAAGACAAGTAGGTAGAAAATCAATTACTGATGCACCCTCATGGCCTCACAGATCAGTTCACAGTCCATATTTGTCATGTATAATGCACATTGTTTTTGCCCAAATTTGTGAGGGAAAAATAAGGATGTGAATTATACATGGGTAGTACTAATTCCATATCTATATAAATGTTTTTAAATATTTTATTTATGCTTTTATTTTATGCTTATGAGTTAAAAGTGAACTAGAAACTAGAAAACTAGAAATCAATAATATTCATATGCAAAACAATATCCTAGACTATGAAAATTGGTTTTATATTACAAAAAACAATATCTAAATATAAACATAAAAATTTGAATTAAAACTAAAGATTTTTTTCCAGAAAGTTTGGACCAAAAATGTGGGTGCACATTATACATGGCAAAATACGGTACATTCAAGACCCAGGGCCAAGGAGACAAAACAAGATAAAAAATAAAAATGTTTCTTCCTCCTTTCTCTCTTCCTGCCTGCCTGCCTGCTTGCTTTCATTCCTGCCTGTACCGTTCCTTTAAAAATATGATCTTAATATCTAAAACTATATTCTTAGTTCTTCTGTTTCCTCAGATAACCCAAATTTTTCCTTCAGTATTCTCTTTATTATTCAAATCATTACCTCCCAAGACTTCAGTCCCTAGTTTTAAGTGGTTGATAAAATCCTATCTATAGTCCCAAGAATCTCCTGATAGTCTCACTTATCTATTTGGATGTTAGATGCAAATTTCAAACCTTAAATATTCTAAAACAGTAGCACCATATAAATACAAAATTTTCTTTATCAGAACAGCTCTTCTATATGCCATAGTTTCCCTCAAACAAACAAAAACTTAAAACTAAAATTCCAAATATCTCTCATCTCTTGTATTCTTTTATTGTGGATATTATATGAATAACAACACTAGTTATTCATTATTATAGGCATGATTTAAAGTTTTTGATCAAATCTAACATTTTCCACAAATATCAAGCACATTTTTTCTGGATTTAATCCTAAGCATCTTATTTCATTTTTGAGATAAATTTGATTTTAAAAATTTAGTTGTGTATATTCACTATTCATCAAACATATAACACACTGTATCCACTATCAAACTGTGAAAGTACTTCACCACTGTCCTTTATATGCAAATTACCCTTAGTTCCTATCCCCAGTCCCCCCACCTCACTGGTAGCCTCAGTTCTGTTGAAAATGTCTAAGGGTTAGTTTTGTTTTGCTTGTTCATTAGCTTTCTTTATATTTCACATGTGAGAGATCATTTGGTATTTGTCTTTCTCCTTTGAATATTTTACTGAGCATAATTCCCTCCATGTTATAACAAATAGCAGGATTTCATTTTTTAGTTATGCTATGATAACTCATTATTGTTTGATTTGCATTTCCTTCATAATAGATGAACATCTTTTCATGTGCCTCTTAGCTATCTGTGTATCTTTTTTGGAGAAATATCTATTCAGATCTTCTGCCCATTTCTTGACTGGGTTGCTTTTCTATTGAGTTTTGAGTTCTTTAATCCTTTATCAGATGTCATACATGGTGTGCAAATATGTTCTCATTTAGTAGCATGTCTTTTCATTTTGATGTCTCTTTCGCTGTGATGAAGCATTTTAGTTTGATGTAGTCCCATTTGTTTATTTTTGTGTTTCTCTTGCCACTGGAGTCAAGTCCCCAGAGACCTAAGACCTACATCATGGAATTTGTTGACTGTTTTCATCTATGTATTTTATAGTTTCTAGTCTTACATCAATGTCTGTAACCCATTTTAAATTATATTTTGTATATGGTGTCAGTGATCTAGTTTCATTCTTTTCCATGTGGCTGTGTAATTTTCCCACACCATTGGTTGAAGACTTTCCTTTTTACATTGTATTCTCTTTTGTTGTAAATTAACTGATCATATATGGATGAGTTTATTTCTGCAGACTCAGTTCTACTCCACTGATCTATATGTTTCTTTCTATTCTAGTAACACACTTTTTTGATTACTATCAGTTTATAGTTCAAAGTTTAAAAGTGTGGTACCTCCACTTTTGTTCTCTTTTTCTCGATTGCTTTAGTTATTTGGGGTCTTTTGTGATTCCATATATATTAAAATTTTCTGTCTTGTTTCCTTGAAAATGTCAATGGAATTTGGATGGGGATTTCCTTAAACCTGTTCATATTAACAATTAATTCTTCTCAACCAGAAGCATGGAATATTTTCCATTTCTTTTATTTTCTCCTATTCAACAATCTTGTAGTTTTCATTTTATAGTTCTTTAACCTCCTTTATTAAGTTTATTCCAGGACATTTAAAAACTAAAATGTGATCATTTTTCAAAATTTTTTCTAATTGTTTGTACATAAAAATCTAATAGTTTTTATATATTAACTTTGTAGCATAACACCTTACCGTACTCATTTATTAATTCTAAAAGTTTTTGTAAAGTCTTTAGGGTTCTCTATATTATCTGTCATCTACAAGTAGTGATAGTTTTACGTTTCCAATTTGGATTTCCTTTATGTCCACTTTTTACCAAATAACTGTGGCTAAAACTTCCAATAAAATGTTGAATAGCAGTGGTGAAAATGAACATTTTGGCCTTATTCCTGATCTTAAGAGGAAAAACTTTTTCACCATTAACATTGGCTGTGGATTTATTTTATGTGACTTTAATTATTTGAGGTATGACGCTTTTGTCCCTATTTTGAGTTTTCTCATAAATGGGTGCTCCACCTTATCCAATGATTTCTCTTCATCTATTGATATGATTTTTTCCTTCCTTTTGTGGATGTGGTGTATTACATTAATGGATTTATGTATAATAAACCATCCTTGAATCCCCTTGGTCATATTAAATGATCCTTTGATGTATTGGTGAATTTAACTTGCTAATATTTTGGTGATAATATTGGTCTGTAATTCTTTTTTGTGTGATATAATTGTCTGCTTGTGTAGTATTAGTGTACTGCTGGTTTCATAGAAAGTGTATGGAACTGTTGCCTATTCAGTTCTTTGGTGAAAGAATAGGTGTTAAATGTTCTCGCATTTGGTAAAATCACTAGGGAAGTCATTTGGTTCTGGGCTTTATTTTTGGGAAGATTTTGATTACTTCTGTTCCCTTGCTTTTGATAGGTCTGTCCAGGTTTTCTACTTCTTTCCGAGCATGTATTAGACTGTGAATCTAAGAATTTATCCATGTCCTCTCAATTGTTCAATATATTGGTCTATAGTACCAATAGTCTCAATATAGTACAGTAGTCTCTTAATGATGATTTGTATGTCTGAGGTATTTGTTGTAACTTTTTCATTTGTGATTCATTATTAGAATTTTCTCTTTTTTTTTGGCTTGTCAACTTCATTTTTTAAAGATCCAGATTTTGGTTTAATTAATCTTCTGAATTGTTTTTGTACTCATTTAATTTATCTCTGATCAAATTTTTCTTTTTCCTTGTGACCTTTGGCTTCAATTATTCTTTTTCTAGTTGCTTTAGGTATACATTTAGATTGTTTATTAGAAATTTTTCTTTTTTCTTGAGGTAGGACTCAATTGCTATAAACTTCCCTCTTAGTACTTATGGATGCATATCCATTAAGTTCTGATAGCTCACCTCTTGTCATGTCATTTTTTTAAATTTCTCTTTTGATATCCTGTTTTACCCGTCATTCAAAAACATTAACTTATACATACTTCAGAATTTTCTAGTTTTATCAGATTTCTAGTTCTATGTCACTGAGATAAGACACTTGATATGATTTCAATCTTCGTAAATTTGTTGACACTTAACTTCCTAACATATGGTCTATCCTTGAGAATGTACCATGAACACTTGAGAAAAATAAATTCTGCAGTCATTGGTTAGTGTTTTATAAATATCTATTAAACCCATCTGTTTTGTCATTTAAAGCTGTTGTTTCCTGTTAGCTTTCTGCCTGTTCTGTCCATTGTCGTGTGATGAAGTCTCCTACTTTTATTGTATTGCTCAGTGTCTCTTGAGTTCTATTAATAATTTTTATGTATTTTGATTCTCCCTCACATAATCTTTCTGAATTAACCTCTTAATCATGTAGTAACTGCCCTGTCTTTTGTTACTGTCTTTAATGGAAGTCTATTTTATTGGAGATAATTATTGCTATTTCAGCTTTTTTTTAGGTTACCATTTGATTGTATGATTGTCTTCCAACATTTGACTATATTTGTCTTTAGAAGTGAAGTGGGGTTCCTGTATGCAGCAGGAAGTTGGTTTTGTTTTTCAACCTATTTGGCCACTCTGTATTTTTTGATTGGTAATTTCAGTTCATTAACAGGGTGGTTATAGGTATGTCACTGTTCATGGCCACTTTTTTTCTGAGCAATGCTGCACACCGTTACTGTACATTTGTTTTTCTCTTCTCTTGTGCTTTAAAACTTTTATGTTGTTTGGTTTGACTTTTTCCTTTATTTTCTATGAATTTATGTGGGGTCTATATATCTTTATTCTTTTAACTTGAAAGCACATTAGTCTTCCACCCTGCTAAACTGCTGCTGAGAAATTCAGTCTTCTGGGGACCCTTGTTTTCACCACTCAGTCTATGGTATATGTATGGCAGCACAAACTGACTAGGACAATGCAAATATGTTTATAATTGTAATGTGTACTTAATGGCCTCAAACTTTAATCAATATCTCTGCCTGACCTTAGAAATAATAGAACAGAAACTTAATTATATACAACATGCAATACACACTTGCAAGAACTGTTTTGAGAAGTCATCATTTGGAAGGCTGTAATCTTCAACAAGCAAAAACAAGCAATCTCTGCAGAAGGAAGGAATAGATTTTTAGACTTAAAAAAAAATTGTTACTCAGAATGTTCATATCTCAACAAGAAACTGCAAAGCGTGCATAGACACTTGGTGTCATTCATATATAAAAAATAATCTGGGCATACATACCCTTGTAGCTCATGCACTAAGCTAAAGGCTATAGACCATATTATACCCCAGGACCCAGATTCTTGACCCAGGGCCAGTGAGTAAAAACTAAAATAAACTTAAATGAAAGTGCTTCCTCCTCTTCCCTCATAATGCTTCTTTGTCTACCTTTCTTCCTCTTATAAATTTATTTTTACAGAAACTGTTAGTGGTGGAAACCCAGAAACTATTAGCGAGGAAACATAGGAATTACTATTCAAATACATTAAACTAGCTCTCTTAAATATTCTCAATGAACTAAAGAAATAGACAAAGATCTAAAGGAAATCAATAAAAATAGAAACAAAATGAAAGTAAGTTAAGAAACAAATCATTCAAAAAAAAAAAAAAAAAAAGCCAAAAGGAAATTCTGGAACTGAGTAGTACAATAGCTGAAATGAAAACATTCACTAGAAGAGTTCACTGGCAGTTTGGAGAGGCAGAAAACGTTATGAACTTGAAGGTAACTGAAATGATCTTGTCTGAAAGCAGAGAGAAACCTATTCCCCTGGTTCCTTTTGCAGCAAAACACCTCTAAGCAGTTATCTCTGGTACTGTCTCCAATTTCAGTTATCAGGGTTTTAGTTCAAGCATTCCAAACACACAAATACGCCTGTTCATCTCAAGGTCACTAATAATATAAAATACTGCTAGATCAAATAATCAAGTGTCTTACTATGTAATTTGACAATGGTGTTGATAGTTGATACAATTGACCATCACTCTGATTGATTTTCATTTGGCTTTTGTGATGCCAGTTATGGTTTTCCTTCCACCTTACTGGTTATCTTTGATCTTTTAATGTTGGAATGCACTGTGACTTACTCCTTGCTGTTTTTTTCTGAACTCAAGTGCTTAATGATCTTATCTTGCTTCATTTCAAGTAAGTATAAGTGGTAACTATGAAACTAATCTCCAGAATATTACAAACTACAACATACATATGCCTACTCATTTTCATTTTTTTGTTGAATTCCCAATCTTCCCTCACAAACCAGATAGAACTGAAGCTTTCACCACCTAAGCTAATTGGAACCTTCTTCTAATTGCTTAGGACCAAAACTGTTGAATCAAAATCACCTTAGATTTTTCTCTCTCACCTGACATTTAATCCTCATAAACATTGCTTGGTTCATTGAATTTACCATGTATTTAGAATCCAAATATTCATTTCTCACCATTGTTACCACCCCATTTTGAGCCACTATCATTTGTCTGAACTGATGCTTCAATCTCCTACTCTTAACCACTTTGTCTAAACACTACACAATATGTCCGGTCATATCCTCTGTTCAGAATGCCCCAGTGACTGCCGTTTCCCTCAGAATCCAAAATACTAGAGATTTACTGTAGTTATAACTCTGTTCTCTCTCAAACCTCCAGTATCAAACACCCCCTTGCATAGACCTCTACAATAGCTTCCGTGATGTTCTCCTAATACACTAGCATAGACCCATTGTAAGGCCTTTGTTTTAGCATTCCCCTTCTGCTTGGAATGCTCTTTCCTTCATCACTGACTTACTCATTTCACCCCCATTCAAAGCAACTCAAAGCTTTCCTTCTCTGTGTTCTACTCTGTTCTATTCATGGTGTACTTTCTTATTTCACATAACCTAAGCTGTCATCACTCTGAACTCCTTTTGAATGACTTTCTCCCCATAATGTTCTAACATATTCTATAATTTCTTTCTCTTCCAGCTAGGGTTGTTCATTTGTATATCCCAAACCCCTAAGATAATGGATAGAATATAGTAAGCATTTAATATACAAGATTAACTTTGGAACAATAGGCTTGAGTGGGGGAGGCATTTAGAACTCATTTTTGCTAGTTGACTGTCTATATAGGTGGGCAGTGGCCTCATTTTTAATTTAGGCTTTCATTTTAAATCGCTGTAAGTGACTTCTGCTAAGGGGAGAGGATTAGTTTGGCATTTTGAATTCCACAAATTTCAAAATTAGTAAATTTATCATCAACCTGGATTGAGCTCCTGTAGGCAAAAATAGCAAAACAAAGCAATATCTCTTTTGATCTCTGCTGGTAGCCTCTGTAGCTAACTTTAAATTCATCCTTCACAGGACATTATTGAAAGAAGCAAGAAACGTATAACACTTATTCTAATCCCTACCTTTTCCCCTATGATTAGTCTTGACTGACACAGGATTTGCCTTGTAAGGTAGACTGGGAGTCTGACCAATGTTCTGTTTATAAAATCAAGGACCTTCAGTTTTCTAGCCTGAAGACGGCAGATCCTCATTCTCCATGGCCCCATATCAATGCCACATTTGAACTTCTTTTACCCATAGCACTGCATTTCTAGGTACAAAATATTAAATCCTTAATTTTCAGTGTCAAAAACAGAAAAACAGCATCAACAAATAAGTTTACTTTAATTTTATGTAACTTTTACAAACAGGAGGCAGACAGACCAGAATTGGTATGTCTTTTCTATAAGACCAGCAAAGGTGTAGACTTGTTCTGTATTTCTTCTACACACTATTCTTAAAATTCCCATAAAACTACCAGAGGTACAGACAAAATGTCCACATTGTAGGCAGTGGGGGAAAGAAGTGCAGAGAGGGAAAAAAAGATTTTTTTACTCATGCTAATACCACTTCCATCCTGTTAACCAAGAGAGGCTGACATAGTTTTTCAATAGTGAGTTCCTGTTACTAAAAAAGGGAAAATGGATATTGGTAGAGAAATAGTATCTAACATAGACTTTCATAATGTTTCACTGCAAAATAATTTGTAATAACAGCTTTAGGTTTCTATTTAATTGAAAAGCTATATATTTGACTTTAAAATTTTTTCCTAATAGGAATATTTTGGTTTGGATTTTTCTTTCTAAACAATGTTCTTGATTTTTGGTCAGATATGGTAGAAAATACAAGTTTTTTGAACTTTCTTACAATTCACTTTAGACTTCAACACTCCAATGATTAAATCTACAGGACTACTGAATTTTATATTTTTCAGTATGTTTCCTCTAATAGCATATGGGATGAAATCTGAAAGCTTTCTCTCATTTGTTATATAGCATGTCTGCCCTCCACTCAAGTAACTGAGATAAAGTGTTAATGAAAGATTCCTCCATATTCATTATACTCATAAGTATCCTCTTCTCATGCAAATAATCTAAAATAATAACTAATACTTTATGAACTGTGTTCAAGGCACTGTTCTAAGGCTTTACATGTAGTATCTCACATAATACCTAGAATCTTACAAATAATTAAAGCAAAAGTAGAGGCTCATTATTATAATGTCATAAAGAAAAGCAACTGGTAAGAGTCAAAATAAGACAGATGCTATGGCTAAAGGCCTTATAATTACCACATTAATAGAATTATTCTCTATTATAATTTGGTAAGTTTTAAAGCATTTTAATTTAGTTGTTCAGACTGGTTGTTACCCAGACCTGGGACTTGAACCCAGGAGTATGTGGCTTGGGCTGCTTTGGAGGTGACTGACCCAACTGTTAATCCACCAGGGCCTGCCAAATTTGATAATTTTTAATAGGTTTATAGTAATGATAGTTTTTTCTACACGGATTACATTAACAACATATTTCCTCCATATAAATTTATTGATGCTGAACTTTGAGGCAAATGTGCTTACATTTTAAGAATTCTTGTATAATGGACTTATCAGAGAAGTTATATTAACTACAAAGAATCAGATAATTTATATATAAACTTGAGAGCCATTACTAAAATCAATCCCATAATCCTTATATTCAAAAGATTTTTCACTGATATGAATTCTCTGATGTTGAGTTAGTTGTGAACCACGAGTAAAGGCCTTCCCACATTCCTGACACTGGTATGGTTTCTCACCAGTATGGGTTCTTTGATGTCGAGAAAGATGTGAACTCTGAGTAAAGGCTTTTCTACATTCTTTGCATTCGTAGGGCTTCTCACCAGTATGGATTCTCTGGTGAAGAGTAAGTTGAGATCCATGACTAAAGGTCTTCCCACATTCTTTGCATTCATAGGGTTTTTCTCCAGTGTGAATTCGCTGATGTTGAGTAAGTTGTGAACCACGAATAAAGGCCTTACCACATTCCTTACACTGATATGGTTTCTCACCTGTATGAATTCTCTGATGCTGTATAAGAAGTAAGCCACGAGCAAAAGCCTTTCCACATTCATTACATACATAGGGTTTCTCACCAGTGTGAAGTCTCTGATGTTGAGAAAGATGTGAACTCTGAGTAAAGGTCATTCTGCATTCTTTACATTCATAGGGTTTCTCACCAGTATGAATTCTCTGATGTTGCGTAAGCTGTGAGCCACGAATGAAAGACTTCCCACATTCCTTACATTCATAGGGTTTCTCACCAGTGTGAATTCTCTCATGTTGAGTAAGTTCTGAGCCACGACTAAAGGTCTTCCCACATTCTTTACATTCATAGGGCTTCTCACCAGTATGAATCCTTTGATGTCGAGTAAGGAGTGATCCACGATTAAAGGCCTTCCCACATTCCTTGCATTGATAGGGTTTTTCACCAGTATGAATTCTCTGATGTTGAGTAAGTTGTGAGCCATGACTAAAGGTCTTTCCACATTCCTTACATTCATAGGGCTTCTCATTGGTATGAATTCTCTGGTGTTGAGTAAGTTGTGAGCCACGGATAAAGGCCTTTCCACATTCTTCACATTTATATGGTTTTTCACCAGTATGAATCCTCTGATGTTGCATAAGTAATGACCCACGAATAAAAGCCTTTCCGCATTCCTTACATTCATATGGCTTTTCCCCATTATGAATTTTCTGATGTTGAGAAAGCTGTGAGCCACAAATAAAAGCTTTCCCACATTCCTTACATTCATAGGGTTTTTCACCAGTATGAATTCTCTTATGCAGAATAAGTTGTGAGAGCTGAGTAAAGACCTTTCTACATTCTTTACATTCATAGAGTTTCTCACCAGTATGAAGTCTCTGGTGCAGAGTGAGTTGTGAGTTCTGTGTAAAGGCCTTCCCACATTCTTTACATTCAAAAGGTTTCTCACCAGTATGGACTTTTTGATGTCGGGTGAGTTGTGAGCTACGAATAAAGGCTTTCCCACATTCTTCACATTTATATGGTTTTTCACCAGTATGAATTCTATGATGTAAAATAAGTTGTGAACTCTGAGTAAAGGCCCTACCACACTCCTTGCATGCATAGGGTTTCTCACCAGTATGAAGTCTCTGATGAAGACTTAGCTGTGAATCACGACTAAAGGCCTTCCCACATTGCTTACATTCATAGGGTTTTTCACCAGTATGAATACTCTGATGTTGAGTTAGATGTGAAGCTCGTCTAAAGGCCTTCCCACATTCCTTACATTTATAAGGTTTCTCAGTAGAATGACATCTGGGATGCTGAGATAAGTAAGTATGCTGGTTAAAAATAGACATGTTTTCATAAATTATCATCCCTTTCCTGAAATATTCCTGGTGTTCTTGTTGATTTTCCAATGTGCGTTTGACTTGCAAATAATCTCTGGAATTAGATTCCTCAAGGTCACAGTGTTCAAATCTGTCATTCATTTCCCATTGGGATAATTCTGTCTCATTAGCATTCTTTTTTGATAAGTCCTTATTTACACACCTTGAAGGAAAGTCTGAAAGATAAGAGAACATCGAAAATTTCTTTTGTCATTTCAGTAGAAGCAGAACTTCCGTAATAGAAAAGACTACATATAAAAAAAATTACAGGGAAAGCATACCCACAAGAAATAACTGCTTACATCTGTTTTTTAAAATATTTTACTATGACCTATAGCAATACCTACTTACCTTTCACATTATAACCTGTTACATATATAGTTTCACAAAACAATACTACCTGTTTTCTAATGTATATTAGTGTTCTCTCTCTCATACACCATCAAAAATCACTAAACTGATTTCATGCTGTAATACTAAGATATCTAGAATATTAAATATCACTTTACAACAGTCTCATATATTAACATATAAAAAGGGCACTGAGCAATTTGCCAAGAAGAGATTAAGAAAATTTTTAAGTCAGTGGTTCTCAAATTTTGGTGCGATCAAAATTACCTGGAGAGATTGTTAAAAAATAAAGATGCTCAGATACCACATCAAACTAACAGAATTTCACCTGCTGTCCCTTTATTGTCAACCCTTTCTCTGCAAGTTATGAAAACTACTGACCTATTTTCCATGCCTACAAGTTCTGCTTTTTCAAGAATGTCATGTAAATGAAACAAAAATATGTAGCCTTTGGGATCTGACTGTTTTAGATTAAATACATTGATTATTTATCTATAGTGTTGCCTGAACAGCTTGTTTCTGTTTATTGGTAGGTTCCACCGTAGGAACAAATTAGCACTTTTTGAGTGACATCTGGGTTTATAATTTTTTGCAATTTTGAATAAAGTTGCTATAATCTTAGGTATATAGATGTTTGTCTAGACAGAAGTATAAATACCTACAAGTATGACTGCTGGATCAGATACTGTATGTTTAACTGTATAAGAAGCATTCGCTTTTTTAAAAAATCATGGTTGTGCTGATTTGCAATTACCATGAGAGTATATAAGACTTTTCAAGTTATTTTTCTTGATCTTTATTTCCACCCAATATATTTGTTTTAAAATAAAATTCCTGGAACTTATTATCACTCCAGACTCCTTCCCTTATATTCAATAATCACGTTTTTTCTCTCTAACACCCCAACATTCCATAAGGTTACAGAAACCTTTTTTGTTTTTGTCTTGGTACAGTGCCTGAGAAATGATAGTCTTCTGGGATGAACAAATAGAATTGGATTTGGATAAAAGAGCAAATAAGAGAAAAGACAGGACATAAAGAAACAAAATAGACTGGAAAGTAAAGATAACAAAAAAAAAACTTAAAAACTAGGTTCAGAAGGATAGTAAGAATTAAAGAAGATAACCAAGAAAGCAACAGCAAAGGCAAAGAAAGGTATATATTGTCTCTCTCCATTTTTATTTCAGATTTAGTATAGGTGTACTTTTTTTCCCCCATCTATAAGTACGTGTTGAGGAGGTCACAGATCAATGAATTTTCAGGTAGAGTTTTTCTACAAAGGTATAGCATAAGAGTAGTTAGGAGTGATAGACTTAAGTATCATTACTGTAGTGTTGGATACATGACTTACATAGGAGGGGAAAAAAATCCTCCGTTCTCAATGGAAAATGTCAAAGAACATCTTAGTGTTAACCATATTAAGTAATCTGACTTTTATGTTGAGATTGGGAGCTACTGAAGGTTTATGAGAAGCAACAGTACAATATCTAACTTTTGTTTAAAAAGGAACCATTCTGTTTTGTTTAAATTAAAAAAATAATAGTTGGAAAGTACAGAAGCTAGGTGGATAGAAGTTAATAGGAGATTACAGGCATAATTTATATGGCACATACCAGATGATTATAGAGAAAGGGGTAGAGAAATGTGATGTCACTGGATTCTGGATATATATTGAGGATATAATGAAAATGATTTGATGGCAGATTGCACATGTTAATATAAAAGAAGTCAAGGAAATTTATGTGTTTTGCAAGCATCTAAAACAATGGAAATGCCATTTACTGGTAACTTATTGTAGTATTATAGCATGCTTGAGAGAATATCAAGAGTTTGGTTTTGAGCTATTAGATATAAAGAAGATGGTAAGTAGGCAGATATTTGTACAAGTATGGGTGTCTGGGAGATACTGGATTATTGGGAGTCATCAACAAATAGATGAATTAAAAGCTATGAAATTTGGTGAGATCACTGGGGGCTAGAGAGGAGAGGGTAAATTTGAGGATTAAGTTCTCAGCACTTCAACATTTAGAGGTTAGGTAGATGAAAAGGAACCAGGCAAAGGGGACTGAGAAAGAGCAACCAATGAGGAAAGAGAAGTTAGGAGTGTGTAGAAGCCCAGAAGTCAAATGAAGAGTTTTAAGGAGAAATGATCAAATGTGTCAAATGCTAAGAGATGAGGTTGAAAGATGACTTCTAATTTAATAAAAGTTTTAACAATACAGAGATTCCTAGTGATCTTCATAAGGTAAGTTTTAGTTGGAACAAGTTCTGACTTCAGCAGATTTAAGAAGGTAAGTGAGAAGAGCTGGTGATAGGGATCATAGAAAATTCTTTTGAGAAGTTCCATTGTAAAATTTAACAGAGAGGTAGATCCACATCAAGAGGAAAATATGTGTGTCAAGAATTTGTTTCTATTTGTTTTGTCCTGCCTTTTCAGATGGGAGAAAATACATAATTTGTATGCTGATAAAAGTGATTATAACAGATAAGGAGAAACGGATGTTACCAGCGACTAAGAAAACAGTGGCTTCAACAGTATCCCAACCAAATGAGAAAGGCATTTAGTAAAAAAAGTAGAAGTATGGCCTTATATAAAGTCACAAAAAATGCATCTATCATAACAGAAAAAGAGGGAGATTGAATATAGATTTAGGGGAAGTAGACTGAGATACAGAGGCTTGTAGAGGTTCTCCTATGAGTATTTTTAATGTTCTCAATGAAATCAGCTCAGGGCAATCATCTTGGAGTGAGACAAGAGAAATTGTTAACAGTTAAGTCCATTATGCAACAAATAACTTAGCTCTAAATAAATTAAAATTTACACGTATACAAAAAAATTGATATATAACAGTAGAGAACTATGATACTGTGATATAATAAAAATACATATTTTATCTGTTTCTTTCCTGGTCCAGAGCTCCTAAAACTCTTAGAACTTTTTGAATGGAAAAGGTAATAGGAGTATCTTCTGTTATTCATATTAAGTCCCTTTTAAGTACACCAGGCTCACTAGTTTATGTGAAGAAACCACACAGGAATGTACTAACTGGGAAGGAGTCACCCTCTACTCATATACCAGAAGGATACTGCTGTAGAAACTTTAACCACCCTATATTTGCCCCCCTCAATATAAAATGCACAGATAATATACAGTCACTAGGCCTGAATGACTGATAAAATTTGCTATATTTTTTTATTCATTATAGACATAAGCCAGATCACTTGCTTTGTATGCCAGGTTCCTATTTCAGATTGAAATAATCTATTTTCTTTCTGTCTTGCACATAATCCCAACCAGAATATGTATAAAAATCTCATTCATAACAGCAATTTATTTAGAGCAAACTGTTAGCTGTTCCCAGGTTCAAATACTCATTTTGGTTAACTAATAAACTCTATTAATTATAATTACTGAGACTTTTAGGTCAACAACAGATAAAACTGATAGTTACATTAGAATAACTAAAAATTACAAAAACATAAAAAGCAGTATTTAACACTAAAATTAAGTAACTAAGATACTTCCACATATCATAAAAGGTAATAAAAATAAAACTGACAGTTTAGAACTAAATACCAGGAACAACTTTGTGTGACTAATTAATTAATGGCTAATGTACCTGCCAAAAACTTAAATGTATTTATTAGAAAATAAGAAATTAATTAAAAATAAGAAAATTAAGATTTCGACTCAAGGGGAAAAACAAAACGAAAAAATTGCAAGCTAAAAATCAGAGAGTAAGTTAACATTTAGAATAGAATTAGCAAAACTAAGAGTTAATTCTTCAAAAATGCAAATGATAACAAAAATTTGACATGTAGGGAAAAAAGCCAAATTGAATACAAATCTAAAACACTAGAAAGGGAAAGGAAGAAAAGAATTTTAAAAATCCAAAAGAGTTAAAAAGTGATTACAAGAAAAGACTATAAATAACAACAGTAAACCTATAAATAACAGTAAATTAGAAAAACTAGATTAAATGAATGAAAATAATAAAAAATGCCCCATGAAAGTAGAAGATCTGAATATATACCAATAACCATATAAGAATTATAAATATGAGTTCAATGTCTATGTTCCTAAAAGGAAATAGATACTGATGACTCATCGTATTACTGTCAAATCACCTATACCATTAAAGAGTATGTACTTCAAATCACACAAAACAATTGTTGAACATATACAAATATGGAAATATACCCAAGTAATTTTACAAAGCTAAATTAACACCAATAACTAAACAACAGAGCTCAGGAAAACTAAACCAATCCCATAAACAAAGATAGATAAAACTGAAAAATAATACATTAGCAGCACATATTTAATAACTAACAAAGCAAGATCAAATAAGGTTTATCCCAAAATTCAAGAATAGTTTAATTTCAGAAAATCCACTTTAAGACTCTATTAAAAAACTAAGGCTCTTCCTTAACTAATTAAAAGTATTCACCAGAAACCTATAAAAACATATTTAATATTAACATCAGAAAAAATCCCAATTAAGTTTGAAAAAAGAATTGCTTTAAAACTGTGAAGCAGGTTCTGCTGAGTACAGTTTTTAAAAACTGGTACAGTTAGAAGCACCCTGGTGGAAACTAGAGAGCTAACCGTGCTCTGAAGTCACAGTACCCTCAGGACATTGACTGACTTCAATTGCTTAAAAGTTTCTAGCTTTATGGTCTGAAAAATTCTAAAACAAAGCCTTAAATCCACAAAATGTCAGGGATTAAAACCGAACCTCTTCACAAAACCAAAACTAAACAAGGCCATATTAGGGAAGAAAGAAAAATTAATTGAAACTGAAAGGAAACTGACAAAGAATATTCCAGTCTTGGCTTAGACTCTCAATGAAAAGAAAAAAATGCTATGGTACTTGATAAGTACATGAGACCCCATGCAAACAAACTGCAGGCTTATATCTGTTCCCAAGATATTGGAATTGTTGGCTGATACATATAAACACTTGAGCTATCTGAAAATATAAAATAAAAACCATGACTATGGGACTAGAGAGAAGTGAAAACAAGAAGACTTAGGGGAGAGGGTAAATATCAAACTTCAAGAAACCAAATAATAATTTACATTAAAATCTTAAAGAAAAAGTTTTAAGCAGCCAGAGAGATAATACAGTTACTTACAAAAGGAACAATAATGAGACAGATGGCAGACTTCTCAAGAGCAACAACAGAAGCCAGAAGACAGTGGAATAATATCTTCAAAGTGCTGAGAAAAAAACAATTGTCAGTATAGAATTCTATACCCAGTTAAATTATCAGGCAAGGATAAAAGTGAAATAAGGACATTTTGCAACAACAAAAATAAAATCTTAAGAGTATTTACTAACAATAGACCTTGCTTCATGTACTTCACGATAATAAAATACCAGCAGGAAGGTAAAAAGGTAGAGGGACACTATACAAATAAAAGGATAATCATATGAACAAATCTATAAGCAAATACTGTTATCATTAAACACAAATAATGCTTATTTTTGAGGTTAAAAATAGAACTATAATATCAGACAGTAATTGGGCAAAAACAATCAAAGTTAAATCATTCTAAGAACCTTGATATTTTCCTCATGGAAGTGTGGTTTTAACTTTAGCCTTTGTTAAGCATATATTTGTTAAATGATATAAACAAGGATGATGAGAATAAAGAACCCAAACAATCAGAAATACTTCTAAAATAATTAAATTCACCAGTAATCAAAGAAATATCTTCCATTTTTTAATGTATAAATTGACAAGGATGTTTGAGGTGAAGATTTTTAAGCTATTTTAATTTATTTCTAAATGTTCTTTATGGTTGGCATCTTTAAAAATAAGCATTAACACAGGATTATATTAATGATTCATAATGATTCAATATTTATATATTGTGAAATGATCATAATTATATTCTTAAAATCACCATTTAAATTTTTCTTGTGATGAGAATTTTTTTAATTAACTTTCAAATATGCAATATATTATTAACTATGGTAACACCAGGCTTTTTATTACACCCCATTGACTTATTTCTTCTGTAACTGGAAGTTTACTTCTTTTGCCCCCCATCATCCATTTTGCCTCCTGCCTCTGGCAACCAATAGTCTGTTCTCTATGTATATCAATTTAGTTGGCTTTTTATTAAGGTTCCACATAGAAATGAGATCATACATTATTTGTGTTTCTCTGACTCATTTCACTTAGTATAATGCTGTCAAGGTACATCCATGTTGTCACAAATGTAAAGATTTCTTTTTGTGGCTGACTAATATTCCATCATATGTGTATATATATGTGCATATATACAAACTATATTTTCTTTATTCATTCATCCATCATTAAATACTTAGGTTGCTTCTATACCTTAGCTATGTGGCAATGATCGTCTCTTTTTTTTTTTTTTAAGGCAGGAAGTAGACAGGCAGGAAGACAGAGGAGACAACAGCTTTTAAAAAAATTATTTAGTTGTTCATTTTAGTTGTTCCCCTTGGCCCTGGGTTGTGAACCCAAATCCTTGGAATTTATGTAAACTGTCACAGCTGTAGACTTAATGTTTGAGTCACCATGGTGAGCCACATATCTTTTTAAATTAGTGATCCCATTTTCTTCAGATAAATTAGAAGTGAGATTGTAAAATCACATGGCAATTGTATTTTTAATTTGAGAAACCTCCATCCTGTTTTTCATGGTGGCTGTGGCAATTTACATTTTCACCAACAGTGTACCAGAGTTTCCTATTCTCCAGATCCCTCATGAACACTTGTTATTGCTTATCATTTTGATAACAGTCAATTCAACATGTGATCCCAACCTAATTGTGGTTTTGATTTGCATTTCCCTGCTGATTCGTGATGTTGAGCATCTTTTCACATACCAGTTGGTCATCTGTATATCTGCTGTGAAACACAGATTATTCACAGACATTTGAAAAATATCTATTCAGATCTTCTGCTCATTTTTAAATCACGGGATTTTTATTTTATTTTTTTGCTATTCAACTGTATGAATTGTTAATATATTTTGGATACTTAGTCCTTATCAGATCAATGATCTACAAATCTTTTCTTCCATTCAGTAAGTTGCCTTTTCATTTGTTCATGATTTCCTTAGCTGTGCAGAAATTTTGTAGTTTGATATAGTCCCACTTGCTGTTTTTGCTTTTGTTGCCTTTGCTTTTGCTGGCAGATCAAAGAATCATCACCAAGACTGATGTCAAGGAACTTACTACCTATGTTTTCTTCTAGGAGTTTTATTATTTCAGGCCTTACATTTAATTTTCAATCTATTTTGTGTTAAGTTTTTGTGTGGTGTTAGATCGTGGTCCACTTTCATCCTTTTGAATGTGACTATCCAGTTTTCCCACACAATTTAAGAGTATCCTTTCCGCATTGTATATTCTTGACTTGACACAAATTGACTATATTTGATTGAATTTTTTCTGAACTCTATTCAGTTCCAGTAATAATGTATGTCTGTTTTTATGTCAATACAATACTGTTTGATTACTATAGCTTTGTAATATCGCTTGAAATCCTGGAGAGTGACTTCAAAACTGATTTGGTTATTTGAGGATTATGAGTCCATACAAATTTTAGAATTGCTTGCTCTATTCTATAAAAAACATTGGAAATCCTAGTCGGACCATTAAAAATACACACACACACACACACACACACACACACAGAATCAAAATTAGAAAAGAGAAAACTATTTCCGTGATGCAATTTTATATGTACAAAACTCTAAAAACATCACCAAAAACTGTTAGAATAAATGAATGCAATGAAGTTGCAGGATACAAATCACTATGTAAAAATCTGTTGCATATCTATATACTAATAATGAACTATCAGAAAGAGGAATTAAGAAAACAACCCCATTTACAATTGCATCAAAAAGAATAAATTACCTAGGAGTTCATTTAAATGAGGTGAAATACCCATACACTGAAAATTTTAAGACTATGAAGACACAAATAAATGGAAAGCTATTCATGATCATGCATAGATTGGAAGAATATTGCTAAAATGTACATACTAACCGAAGTAATTTACAGATTTGATGTAAACCGTGTCAAGATTCTACAAAAAATTTTAAGTGATAATTTCTAATTTTGGTAAAAGTAAAGAGCAGTACAATCATACACTGCTGATACACTACTGATAAGAATTTTTTATACCCTCAACTCACCACCACAACAACCACTAACTTAATTCAAAGTAGACATAATCCTTTATTTCTGTGTTTTCAGCCTTGAAATACCATAGTTGAGAATGAGGCATAGTTTATTGCAAGACATTTCTAAAGCAGTATGCAATACATATGTAGATTGAAATTTCCACTAAATATGTATATTTTTTCAAACTTCATCACTATCAAAAACTATAAACAGCATTTGCACTAGAGCATCGTGGTAGAGCAGCAGTTAGGAGCAAGCCACATAACCCTGAGTTAGAGTCTGGGAAGCAATCAGTGTGAAAAACTAAAAAAAGTAAATATTCTTTTTCCTCCTTTCTCTTCCTGCCTGCACCCTTCCTTTAAAAGAAGAAGAAAAAAAGGAATAAAGAGTATGTGATTAAAAAATTTAAAATAATTATTAAAGCTATAAAAATAATGTACAGGTTTTCCAAACTAAACCAGGGGAAAATGTATTGAAAAAATACCAAAACTGTATCCATCCTTGTTAAGAAAGGATATTTAAAAAGGAAGGATAAATGATTAAAATATGCACACCCTGGTGGAGCAGTGATTAGGTCAATCGTCTTCGAAAGACCCACTGCATGCCCCAGAATTCAAGTCCTGTGTGAAAAACTAAATAAAAATATTCTTTTTCCTCTTCTCTCTTTCTGCCTGCACCTTTCCTTTTAAAAATAAAGGTTAAAAGAGTATATAAAAATAATAAAATATGGGAGAAATAATTCAAAATACTAGAAAAACACTTAAATGAAGTGAATTTTCAAATGAAAAAAAATAAATTTCAAATACTGTATTGCAGTGGTTATTAAACATGTCTGAACATATGAAAACTTAAAAAAAATTAAATAATTGTGTCTTATGCCCAGAGATTGGCCAGGGATGTGGAATGTTTCTAAAGTGCATACAAGTTTGGAAAGTATTTCCATATTGTTAGGGTTATGCAATTAATACTGCTATCTGTAAGTACTTAAGAAAACAAGACCTATTCACATATACTTCACATACAGTTCATTCAAGTGCACAATTCAATTGTACACTAGTCTTTAGTCACATGCGTGCAACAATCATAACCTAATTTTATAACACTTTTATTCCCTCAAAAATAAAGCTCATGTTATTATTATCAGTCATTTTCAATTTTCTTACTCTCATTCTCCAATCCTCCCCTACCTCCTAGCTTCTCTGAGTATTAGACAACCACTAATATACTTTGTCTCTATACATTAGTCTATTGTGGACATTTCAAATAAATGGAATCATATATACAATCTTTATGACTGACTTCTTTTAGTTAGTAGGTTTTCAAGTTTCATCCATATTGTAGCATGTATCAGAACTTCATTCCTTTTCTTGCTGAATAATAATTCCATTAAAAAGATATACCAAATTTCATTCATCCATTTATCAGTTGATGCACATTTGGATTTTTTCCACTTTTTGGCTACTGTACCATTGAATAATACTCCATTGTAAGGATATATCAAATTTTATTCACCCATTCATTATATTTGGGTCATTTATACTTTTTGGTTATGGTGAATAATGAGGTATATAGCACTTGTGCTTCCGAAAATCGTGAATACTTCATAATGTCAAGATTCTTAATTTTTGTCAATTTAGAATTTAGTCATTCCCACTGTAGTTTTAATTTGCATTCCCAATTGCTAATGAAGTTGAGTGTTTTTTAATGTTTACTGTCTACTTGTAATTCTTTTCCTGAGCTGCCTATGATTTTTGCCCATTTTTTTTCTTTTTTTTTAAAGGAAAGGTGCAGACAGGAATGAAGGCAAGCAGAGGCAGGAAGGCAGAGGAGCAAGCAGCATTTATTTTATTTAGTTGTTCATCTTGGTTGTTCCTGCTGGCCCTCTGACACAAACCTGGGACCTTAGGATGTATCTGGACTGTGCCCAACTGCTACTCCACCAGGGCATGCCTTGTCTGCTTTTCATGAGTAGTTTTGGCCTCACTGAAGGTGTTTGGAAGTGTTCTTCAATCTTTGGGAAAAGTCTGAGAAATACAGGTATTATTTTTTTTCTCTGAAACTTACTAATAAAGCCATCTGTTCCCATGCTTTTACTTTTAGGGATGTTTGATTATTTTTTCAATCTTCTTCCTTGTGATAAGTCTTTTCAGGTTGTCCATTTCTTCCTAAATCAGTCTTAGTAGGCTGTATGTTTCTAAAAATCTGTCCATGTCCTCTAGGCTGTCCAATTTATTGGCATATAGCTTTATGATGCTTTATATTTGAGTTACCTGCTGTAACTTCTTTCATTTCTGATTAGTTTTTTTTCTTAGTGAGCCTAATCAAAGGCTTGTCAGTTTTATCAAGGAATCAATTTGGGGTTTCACTAATCTGAACTATCTGTCTAATTTCCATTTTGTTTATTTCTGCTCAAGTTTTTATTATTCCCTTCTACTGATTTTTTGTTTCAAGTATTTGTTTTACAGTTGATTTAGGCCTAGGTTAGATTGTTTGCCATTTTTTCTTGTTTTTTAGGGTAAGCCTGGATGGCTGTAAATTTCCTTCTTAGTAGTGATTTGTTATGGTCCATAATTTCTGGTAGCTCATGTCTTCATTTTTGTTTGTCTCCAAGTACTTTTTAAATTTCTCTTGTCTGATTTCCTCTTTTACCCAATAGTCATTCAGAAGCATGTTGTTTAGCCTCCATGTATTTCGGAATTTTCCAGCTTTTTTTAAGGCTGATTTCTAGTTTTATGTCATTGTGATTGGAATGATTATCTCAATATTTGTAAATTTGCTGAGATTTATTTTGTTTCCCAAACATACGGTCTACTTTGAGAATGTTCCAAGAACATTTGAGAAAAATGTGAATTCTGAAGTTGTTGGATGAAATGTTCATTAAATGTCCACTAAATCCATCTGTTCTAATTAGTCACTTAAGGCTGTTATTTCCTTGCTAATTTTCTGCTTGATGATCTGTCCATTGTTGTAAATGGGTGCTGAAGTCTACTACTATTATTGTATTGTTGTGCCTCTCAAGTTGTAAATTCTTCCTTGATGTATTGTGATGTTCCTTCTTCTGGTGCATATATATTGAGTATGTCTTATTGCTGAATTGATCCCTTAATCATTATCTATCTCTGTCTTTTGTTACCAAGAGTGGGGGCCCAGTGTGTAAGCAAGGGCACAGTGGAGAGAGATCAAAGCACAAAATCCTGTGAAAAACTTTCAGTTTTCCAGAAGTTCCAGACAGTTCCTACAGGGGACAGTAAACAAGTCCTGGGACTTCAGAGTGAATGTTCCAGAAGTCCCAAGCAGATAGCAAAGCTATTTAACAGCAGCCCCAGGCAGGCTACTGTTCCAGTTATCTTTCCTGAGAGCCAGAGAATAGAGTGTTCCTTGCTCCTTCAACTATCCACACTGGTGCTGTCAACCTGGGTGGTTTTCTCTGGCAGCCCAGAGAAAGGTAGCTCTGACCACCAACAGTTCAGCTAATGAACAGTGTGCTAATGGCTGAGAGGGCAGCATTTTCCCCTGGTGACTTTCTGTAATGTGAGCCTCCAGTGCCTGTAGGGCACAGAAGTAGGTAGCATCTTGGTTCAGAAGGTCATCCCTCTTCCCACCCCAGGCTGAGACTGGGTTCAACAACTAAAAGTTTCCAGGTTTAGGAGCACCCACTGAGGGAAGAAGGCCTTCAACTATGGGTGTCCATATCACTGGTCTCTCCCAGTGGCCCCAGGGCCTCCAAACAGGGGGCGTGATGTTGAAATAGATGGGGTTCTCCTAAAATTTATGAAGTTTTGTGTCCTTTCTCTTTGTGGAAATGTTGGTCCCTGTTACTTTCCAGAGGTCATTATTGCTAAATGAGTGTATTTCGGTTGTGCCTCTGGGTGAGCTCAGATCCTAATGTCTAACCTCTTGGAACTTGTCTCCTTACTTTATGATATCTTTTTATAAAGAGATCAATTTTTATGCAATCCAATTTATTAATCTTTTAATAATTTCTTTTAAAGACAGGAAGGGAGTTTCAGGTGTGCATCATTATAAATCAGCATCTGTATAACTACAGTAAGTTTACCACTAAAAACCCAATTCTATGTTTCACCAAATAATTGACCCCTTTTACATGATTTAACCATTCATTCTTCTTAATTTATTTTGTTCCTCTTATAAAGTTAATCCCTATCTCAAGCTCTTTATATTTACTACTCTCTCAGTGTGGAATACTGTTTCCCCAGATACTGGTCTGACTTGTGTCCTTTGCTTCAAATATTTATTCAAACATTATCTCCTTAAAGAGCTTTCCCAAAATCAATCTATCTAAAATAACCCATTCCCACCTTCCTATTCAGTTCTTTGCCTAACTTCCTTTATTTATACTGCTTACCACTACCTACACTTGTTAAATTTATTAAATAAATGTATATAGCATATATGTGTGTGTATGTGTGTATGTGTGTGTGTGTGTGTGCGTGCGCATGTGTGGGTGTACATACATTTTTCTGTTTCCGTATTTATTTTGCATTTCTCCCACAAGAACATAAATTTCAGTAGAATAGGAACTTTGTATAGATCATTATTTCTCCAATGCTCATAACAACCCTTGGCTCAGAATTGGTCTTCAAAAAATGAATAAATACATTTTTAGATTGGAGACGATATATGGCTAAATTAAAAAAAAAATCTAGAAAGGATTTACTCCCAAGTGTACATTAACATTGTTTCTGGAGAAGAAAGGGCCCCTCCTTCCTTTGAAAGTGGGACAGATTATCAGAAAAGATCAACAGGAAGAGGAAGTAGGAATTAGGTGGGATTTCACAAGCAGATTGTGCTGAAAAGTCCTTCTTTTTCTTCTCCAGTCGTAAGTATATTTTTACCACAGAACTTGAGCCCTATAGGGAAGTGTATCAACCAATAATTTCATAAAGTCTTCTTAGGAAAGTGACATTTGAGTGACTTAAAGAGTCTAAAGAATAAAGCAATCATGTAGTGGGAAAATCACTAGAGTTTTAATTGATACAGGCTCTGTCTCATATTTTGCGATAGAATAAAACAACAAACCTTCTTGGATAACCACAGGTTTTTCCTGAGCTATTTTCCAATAAAGGGTAGTAGTTCATCCATTGTAAAATGCTAAGTCATTAAATGTAATATTCAACTATCAAAACACAAATAAGAGAATATATTGCTAATGGATTGTGTTCACTTGACTTGTTAGTGATAAGCATTGAGCTAGTCTAGCCTATCACTATAAAAAATAATCCTCTTCTGTTGTCAGAGAAAAACATACATTTCTAAATCTTTTTTCACAGTTAGAGCTCCTTTAGCAAATCTAAATTGTAACAGTACATAGCCTGTTTTTTTCTGACAATATTGCAAGTGTCCTAGAATTCAAATCTTGCTTATTGATCATCAAGAGAAATGGGAAGGAAGACAGGAGGAAGGTAGGTAATTATCTAAGAAAGATGAAGATAAATGAACTTATCTATCTCTAGTTCCAATCATTTAAAACCATTTCTCTGAGAATAAGAAATTCAATTAATTGCTTAAAAAACTGTAAATAACATCAGAGAAAGTACCATTCTCAAGGTAGATTCTGAAATGCTGGAGGTAGATATCCTTACCTAGTGACACCAAGTTACTATAGTTTTCCATCATCACATCTCTATACAAATCCCTTTGAGCAGAGTCCAGGCATTCCCACTCTTCCTGCGAGAAGTCAATGGCAACATCTCTGAACATCACTGATCTCTGAAACAACAAACATAATGCTAGTGTGGCAATAAAGGAAATATTTTTCCAGTAGAGGCGGAGATGAGCTTCTCTCTGAAAAGGAGGCAACAGAGCAATCAGGCTGGAAGACTTTGATATAGAGGAGACACCTAAAGAAATTTGTGCTTCTCAAGTACCAATATGTTCCCTCTTATTCCTGTTGCTGTAGATATTTCCTGCATGTAGAACATCTCATTACAGAGACAGTTTGGGAACTAAGAAAGTCACAATTAAGAGAAAAAGCACACATGAGCACCCTGGCAACATGGATCTTGTATAGCAAACATTCTCCATAAATATGAGGTTCTCTCTTCTATATAAGAAGAAAAATAAGTGGGGCAAATTTTCTGTAAAATCCTAAAACATCTGTATGAAATTTAAGAATTGAACTCTTAGGCAGGATAGTATAGTATACAAATTTTCCTTGTTATTAATAATTTAATATTTTAAATAGGCTTCAAAATAGTACATAGATACTGAATATATGACTTAATAAGTGTGCATCTTGTACATTTTAGGTTATTTAACAATCTTGTAAGTATTTCTGAGTTAATCATTCTCCAAACTTTTGCATGTGAGTGCTCTTTCTTGTTACTATTCAAAATTTATGAATCTTTTCCCCATTATAAACAATAAAAAGATGGAAAAGATAATCTAAACTTACACATCCAATATTAGCATATGCTGCGGAATCTTAAAATGATCTATATTACTAGTATTCATCAATTACGGATTCCCAGTGAAGATCCCTATTCTCTTTGTATTCAGTCCCTAATTTTGTTCCTAATCTTAAACGCTCACAAAGCATGAAATCTTGCCATGTGTGGTGACTGACATAGTCAAGGCCAACTCCAATCTTGTCTATCCAGGAAACTTAGATCTAAAGAAAAGTTCAGTTTTCTCATGTATGGTGTCTTTTACCTCTAACAAAATCAAAGAACCTGCTTTTGTTTTATCAATGCTCCTAGTCAAAGATGCTCAATGAATTTTTGAATACGTGTGTGAATAGAGGTTAAATTAGAAAGACATACTTAGGAAAGATACTATCACTTGAGAATGGAACAAACTGGGAAGAACTTTACTGAGTGGGGCCAATTAGGAAGTTTCATGAATAAGGAATGCAAATATGCACATACTCTAAAAAAGTAACTATTTAAAGGGAGTGTTAAGGGCGCGCCCCGGTGGCCTACCCATCTAGTAATCCCGGGAGCAATTCCATACACATCTTAAGGTCCCCGGTGTCGAACCAGGAGAAACAACCAATGTGAACAACTAAGGAAAAAATAAATAAAATAAATCAAGTGCTTCTTCCTCCTCTCTCTTCCTGCCTGCCTGCCTACTTGCCTTCATTCCTGTTTTCACCTTTCCTTAAAAAAAAAAAAAAAAAAAAAAAAGAGTATGAAGAAATGCTAATTTACCTGATCCATGTTTTCAAATCTGCAAGAAATGATCAACCCCCTTCTGAATTCCTATCTTAGAGAACCACAGAATCTGGAAAAGGCAGAGCTGGAGAGGAGAAAACAGAATCATGAGACTATGTTTTTGCAAAGTTCTAAATTATTAAGTTAGAATTATCTTTGCTGCTCTCCTCTTCTCTTGTCTCTCGCTCCCATCCCAAATTATACTAAGTGGGGAAGACATAGTCATTCTGACCCTGGTCAAACTCAGTGCTCTTAATATACAAAAACATTTCTACTTTATCATTTCTATAATCAAACATACATACTAGGAACACATTTATGAACATTATGCCAAAAAAGATAATTACCAACTATCATATTTCAATATATTAATGATCATGTATAACTACATTAGAAGGCATAAACAATTAAATGCTTATGCTTACAACTACTCAAAATTAAAAAATTTAGACTTATAATATGACAACATTCAACTAAATATTATTTACATCTGACATTTTTAAATAGTCTATATGTGTATATATGCATGAATAGGTGCATGTGTAGACTCAATCAAATTCTTTATCCAGAAATGGTACCTCTCCAAGTATGTGATTAATATTGGCAAGTCAAATATTACAAGCAGGGTTACCACCAGTCATGATTTTCTAAATGATTTAAAAAACTCAGCAAATGTCTAAATAAAACAAGGCACTATGTTTTCTCTCTCAGATATTTTGCTGTGTATAATGTGCTCTCATGCATAATGTGCACCCATGTTTTTGGTCCAAACTGTCAGGAAAAAATGTTTTGTTTTTTTTTTAAATTTTTTAATTCAAAATATTACTTGCTTATATTTAGGAACTTGCTTTTAGCATCATAAAACCAATGATTGTATTTTGGGATATTATTTTGCATACAGATAGTTATTGATTTCTAGAGGTACACTTTTAACTCATAATCATAAATAAAATAAAAGCATAAATAAAATAATTGTAAAAATTTAATAAACATGGAATTAGTACTATCCATTTATAATGCATATCTATTTCCTCCCACCTCACATTATGGGCAAAAAAGTACACATTCACATGGCAAAATATGGTAGTTTCTAGATCAGCTAACAGTAAAACCATGCAATAACAGTAAATTAAATCCATGGAAAAATATGTCGCACAAAAAGTACTTTATATGAGAGGTTCTAGACTCAGAGTTCTTCCCAGCTACAGTCCTCATTTTGCAAGTCATAAAATGAATCTTTGTTGTACACTGCAGGACATCAAGATCAGAAGTTGTTAAACTGATGCCCACCAAATAGTTTTGTAAATAAAGCTTTACTGGAACACATCCACACTCATTTGTTTATATATTATCTTTGGCTACTTCCACTCTAAAGTGACAGAACAGCTGCAACAGAGACCATTTGACCCTTAATGCCCCAAATATTTACTGTACAATCTAGCCCTTTACAGAAAAGCTTTCTAACTTATGCTCTAGATCCATGGCTTCAGTCTTCAAAAGTATTTACCCTCAACCTAGTTATTTTAACATTCAAAAGCACCCATATATATTTCCAGAAGAGGCCCAAGGCATTCACTGTCTCTACAGACAATCATTAATATAGGAGCTCAATAAATGTTTAATTAGAAATTCCACTTCTTCCAGATGTGAGAAGTTGCACTAAATCACTGTGCACAGCTTAACAACCAAAAGTAATTCAGGTAAGATGAAAAAAAAAAAATCACAATTTCTTTTAAATTCAACACAGAGCTAAAAACACAAAGAAATTTAAATGAGCTGAGATCTAAAAAGTACCAGGCTCATCTCAATGGACATATAAGCATGATGCAATCCCTGGCAGGGCTTGCCTAAATTATAATTACCTTAAAGGTAAACAATCTAAACATTCCAATTAAAAGGCAATGTCAAGACAAGATTAAAAAAGCAAGTTCCAACTATATGCTCTATAAAAAACACACTTTAATATATAAAGACACAGATGGATTAAAAGTAAAATGGTAGAGAAAGATATATCATACAAATACTTATTATAAGAAAGCTGGTGTACCTGTATTAATATGACAAAACAGAATGCAAGACAATGAGTAATTCTGGAGATAAAGAAATTCATCAAGAAGATAGCAACCCTATATGTATAGGGATTTAACAACAAAGCATCCAAATTTATGAGGCAAAAACTGACAGAAGTAAAGAAAGAAATAGACAAATTCACAATCAGATTTAGAAATTTTAGCATCTTTTCTCAGTAATTGATAGAACCAGTCAATTAAAAAAACAAAAACAGTAACCAACTTATCAGGGATTTAGACAACACTATCAAGTTCCTAGACCCAAAGTGTCAAAAGCTGAGCTGAACTGGAGGAGCGCTGGCAGAGCTTCCAGTTGTCAGAAAAGTTAAAAAAAGAAAAAATGAACCCAAAGAAGAAATAATAAAAATAAACACAAAATCCACAATTAATGGATTTGAATAAAAAATATCAACAAAGTAAAAAATTGATTCATTCAAAGGATTAATACAATAAACCGCTATGAAGGAAAAAATATTAACAATATGGAGAATGGACTATGGATCTCACAGGCATTAAAAGGACAATTCAATTCTATGGCAAGAAATTTGACAATGTGAAGGATATGGACAAATTCCTTAAGACACAAATTACCGAAAGTCATACAAGGAGAGTACGAATACAAAAATTAATGCATAGGTATTAAAGAAATTGAAAAACAAAACTCCCTACCCACAGAGAAGGTTCAGATGGCTTGACCAGTAAATTCTAGCAACATTTAAAGACAGATATAATATTATTCTTTCACAAATTTTTTCATAAAACTGGAAAAGGAGAATACATTCTCTTTATATTTTGGGGTCAAATAATCATGAAATCAATACCTGAAAAAACTATTACAAGGAAAATACACTATAGCTCAATATCACTCATGAATACAGGCACACTAGTATTATGTAGCATGAAAATGAATCCTTTGATTTTAGAACCATGAGTAGGTTTTACATAAGACAAAGTAAATCAGAAAGAAAAAAGAAATACCTACGAACTTAAGGTAAAATGAAATAAATTTACTATAAATACCGAAGTGATTATTTCAAGGAATTTTAAAATACAGTCATCAGACACCAAATCCCTAGTGATAGATATATGTGTGTGTGTGTATATGTGTGTGTGTGTGTGTGTGTGTGTATACCCACACAAAATAACTGCAAACCTTTTCAGTAGTTATCTTGTTAAAAAAATCTATAATTTTTCCATTGGAAGTGTCAATATAAACTCAGGATTTATTTATCTTTTAAAAAATATGTATTTACCAGCTCTGAAATAGACATGCAAGCAATAAACCAAAGCAGTGAGAACTCTGCTTTCCTAATTGTGACTCTAAAAACTATCCCCTAAAGGGAACGGGGACACCACAGAGAAGTGACATGACTGTCAAAGGAGTCAAAAGGAAGCCAAAAGGAGTCAAATCAGAGGGAGAAAAAGAATCCCAATGGCCACAGATGGACAATTTAAATAATAATAATAACCGGAATAAAATATATAAAATATATTTAAATTCCTAAATTCATAACAATAATTAAAAGAAATATAGGATAAACTTCACAAGATGCTGAAAAATATGAGATGTCTTTATATCCCACGTTTTTTGCAGAAGCTGGACTTCAGAGTAATCAAGACACTGATAAGAGGATGGCTGTCTTTACAGAATGATTCCAGTTAATAAATGCAAAAGAAATGATAGAATTAGAAGAATATTTTGTAACTTCTGATAAAGTGATGGATTCCAAGTAATAAGGATCAACAAGTACTAACCTCACATAAAGGAAAACAACCAGATATTATGTACAGCTTCATAAATGTACACACCATTATATATGAAAGATAAAACAAGCAAGTAAAAACACAAAACACCTGAACCTAATCAAGCCTCTAGAATTAAATACAAGTTTATAAGAAATACAGGGTTAGAGGAACATGTAAAATGACACTACATACATGCAATTGACAAAATCCAGAACCTGGATAACTCGATAAGAAAATTCTGCTTTTGGAAAGAAAAATCTTTTAGAAACATCACAATTACACTAGACTTTATTTGGATCTTGATTCTAACAGACCGTAAAAGTATTTACGGACAATGGTGGAAATCTGAATACTGATTAGCTGTTTATGACAGGAAGAGAGCAAAGAAGCTTTTATTTTCTCTTTAGTATAAACTCAGTTTATACTAAACTGATAATATTGTGATTACGATTTTTAAATAAAAAGTTCTTTTTAGAAGTAAGTATTCAAATATTTGTAGATGAAATTATATATAGAATTTACTTCAAGGTAATCCTTTTATTTATTTTTTTTTTTTGGAAGAGGGATATGGGAAAGTAGTAGGGCTATAGATGAAACCACTTAGCTGAAAATTGGTATGTGTTGAAACTCATTAATGGGTTGGCTACAAGGGGACATATTATACTACACTGTCAAATTCCTGTATATGTTTTAATTTTTCCATATTAACTTTAAAAAAAAAAAGCCTTGACGGATAGATTCCAAATATTGCTGTGACTCATTCCAAGGGAAGTTTTCTTTTTTGTTCATTTTTGTATTTTTTAAATAGTGCCAACAAACACGTACTACTTGGATATAGAAAACAAGGAAATAACTTCCTGAAAAAATAATTCTCAATAAATTCAAAGAAAAAAAGAATATTTAACAGTATAAAAATAAACTCTTAAGATTTTTTAAAATTAGGTAATGAAGAAAAAGAGTAGGGAAATAAGAAATACACCAATTTTATGACTCAGAGCTGTGATTCAGATAGAATTAATGTCAAAAGCATTAAAATAAACTAAAAGTAGGTTACTTCTAGAAGTCTGTCCCAAAGTCACAGGTCTACAAATAGTAACCATAAATATAATTATTGACTGCTGCATTATGTAATAGCAAAAGATTGAGAGGGAAAAACCAAAAGCCTACCCAAGGAAGATTAGCTGAATAAATTATTATACCCACGGAAGTAATAAAAAAGGAGTATAATTTCGACAGAACGCTATGGGGGATGTCTAGGATACATCAAACATGAGGGGCAAACAAGCAAGGTGCAGAACTACCTACACAGAATGCTTTCTTTTAATTAAAGAGATAATACAAAGATATTCATACAAACACATATACAAAACACCTATCATTTAAAAGAAAAGTAGAATAAATTTAAAAAAAAATGTAAGTAGTTATTTACTAAAGGAAAAAGAAAATAAGGTGGTGGGGGCAAGAGTGGATGCTAGATGTCTCTGAATTCATCTTGTTCAGTAGTTTTAATTCTGGAAATTATAAATATTTCATATAATTAAAAAAAATTAAATCAAAGACAGGGACGGGGTGGGCAGCAGGGTATGAACAATCCCTGAAAGTAAAAAGCAAGATCAAACAAATGAGCCTACTTGTGTCTCAAGTTGGTGACGTGACTAAATGAGAGGTGTTATTATTTTAGGTGTCTTTAAAAAAACACATAATTCGATTATATATCCCTAGTGAGTTATAGCCTATTCAACTTCAAGAAGTCTTGATAGTTTCTGCATTCATATTGTTAGTAAAAATACTGATACTGTCATTTTGAAAAGTTTTCAATCCTAAAGAAGGCAGACAAGGGAAGAAAATAAAGAACAGAAGAGACAAATGTAAAACAAATGGCAAGATGATAGATTTGATGCAAGCCACATTAATAATCACAATGACTATATCTGGATGGAAACAAAATCCAAGCTGCCATCAAGAAATGTACTTTAAGATCAGAAAACAAGTAAGAGTGAAAGAATAGAAAAACTCAAGTGGCTAGATTAAATATCAAACACAGTAGATGTAAAAGCAAAGAATATTATCAGGAATAAAGAATATCATCTCAAAATGACAGCAGGTCAATTCACCATTAGACATATAATCTAAAATCTTTATGCACCTAATAACAGAATGTGCAAATACATGAAACAGAAACCAAAAATATAAGAAGAAAGAGATAAAACTCCATAGAAAATCAGTAAGGGAGCAGAAGATTTAAATATTATCAAGTTACTTGAGCTAGCTGACATTTATTGATAGAACACTCCACCCAACCATAGCAGAATAGTTTTCTCAAGTGCACACCAAACATTTACTAAGATAGGTCACACATTCTGGATCATAAAACAAATATTAATAAATTTAGAAGGATTTAAGTCATACAAAGTTTGAAAATTAACAAGTTAAAAAACAGAATACAGAACTCTCCTTTTTAAATTTTGAAACTCAAGTCCATTCTTCCTAATTTAACTACTCTTGGGATACATCTGTGACAATTCACTGCACACATTCTTGCTTTCAAATTACAGAAAACTGCCTTGTCCTTCCATAATTGGGAGAGAAGCCTTAGCCTGAACATATCAAAAAGAAAACAAAGATTTCCATACCCTGAAAAAGAACAAAACATTCTGGAAACAGTCACCGTGGACTTTGTTTTTGAATGCTTAATAGCCATTCTTTACTTCCCGGGGTTCTACTTTCAGAAAAAGAAAATGGAATCATGAGATAACGGGCCTTTCTCACAGTATATTCTAAATTAGAACACCCTTCCCACATCCCTCTCCCATCTACCCCTTATTTAATTAGAGGAAAGTCAAGAGACTAAAACAGTTCTGCACTTTCTGTATCAGAAAGAAGGACCAAGATTACAACTGTCTTGTCCTAGAATTTATTTCTGGATTCAAAGCTATCCATTTGAGACAGTTCTACAGAGAAGTGCTACGGGTTCTGAAGAGTGGGGTTGGCACCTGTATATAATATTCTCTCTCTGGAAATTTTCCCACTCCTGGAACCTTATTACATTTTCATGTGGAGTCTCTGGAGTTGCTATCAGCTCTAAAATTCTCATTTTAAGAGTAGGTTTGTGGCTTAGAAATAACTCGTTCTTCAATTTGTGACTTCCTTTCTGTCATTTCTGTGTGTTCAATGCCCTCCTAACTTTAAGATGGAAGGGCACCGACACGTGGCAGGGAACTCCAAGCCCAGAACTAGGGATTCACACAGAAATGGCAATAAAGGTAATACAGGTTGTGTGTGAATGGAAGTTCGGGGAGGTAGTAATTCGTCAGAGAAAGAAGTGCTCAAAGTACAAAACCACATGGGACTCATGATCCATAAGCAGATTCAGCCCCAGAATGAACTTCAGAAATACCAAAAGGCAACTTTATCTTTGTACCCCACCGAACCCTCATAGAGTCATGGACTATAATATATGCAAATGACCAAAGTCACACACAATCACCAAGTTAATGCTTCATTGTTAGACTGCCTACTTTTAAACAAAACCCAGTGATACACAGAGCAAGCACTCAAGCATGTTCAAGCACTGTTGGGGGGCGGGGGTACGCAGTCAAAAGCATCCTTTCACAGGGGCATTTTTACTCTCCACACAGTCATGAAGACAGCACACAGTGCCACAATTCCACACATGGCACACACACAATCATCCATCAGACAGAAAAGCAAAATCAAGTACCAGATCAAGGAAACAAGCAGTTGCAAACACTTCCATGTGTCACAAGCAAACCCCAGTCATAGAAGCTACTAGTCATACACACAACCTCACAATGACACACTAGCACTATCGCACATCTCACGGCACAAGCAAACCCCATACATGCGGCGAACACAATCACGCCGTCACATATGCACATTCCCAGTCAGGTGAGCAGACACTCACAAACACACAGCAGTATGATCACATCCCCAAGAGCCACAACCAACCCACACAAATGCTTATACACAAACCCACAATCGCACACGCCCATCCGTCCAGATAAGTCACCGGAGCAGACAGGCGGTGCACAAACACAAAACCGCAGGAGACGGCTACACTTGGAATTCCAGCGACGACTTCTGCGGGCGTTTCTGCTGCGGAATTCTGTACAGTCTCACTTCGATAGAGGGGGAAGTTCAAGGTCCAGAATCTGCCGTCCCAGATCCGAGCCGATTTCGGGTTCGCCCGCCCCACCGGAGCGAGGCCAAGAACCTCCACAGACACAACCCTCTCTCCACGCGAGACAGCAGCCAAATCTCGAAGAAACGGAAGTGAAGCCCCGTTCGGGACCCCGAGCCTCTGGGAAATGTAGTCCAACGCGGAGGCAGCTGGCAGGCCAGTCTGCTACCCTTCGGCGAGGTTCCGGGACTCAGGGCTGGAATCCCTCTCCCCAAGAGTTGCGCCCCGGGGACTTCTGGGAGTCCCTGAAAGCGCAGGCGTCGGGAGGGCTAGTCAGCGAGCAAGTGTTGAATGGTTCTAGGGTCTTACCGCTCAGGAGAAGGCGGGACGTTCTCACCCGGCAGGTGTAGGTAGGATTTGGAGCTGTGGAGAAGCCCGGTACTGGCATGGGACCCTGTGCGCCTTGCCAGGCAAGCCCATTGGGTGTATGCGAATGCCGGAGACAACCGTAGAGCTTGTCGCGTGGACCGAGAATCCCTCATGACCCAGGTGTAGCATATATTTCTGCAAATGTGTGATTTTTCATGCTCTTGGGGATGAGGTGATGAATACTTGAAGCTGCATGTAACGGCATTTTATAATTCTGAGGCTGTCTAACAAAATAAGGAATATCTATTGCAGTTTATTTTGTGTTCATAATTGAGTGTGGTTGAATGACTGGTGATGATTGGCGTCACATAAATGTGCTTTTCTTGTATTTCGGAGAGCCTGTGTGTCACTGGGGGCGGGGACGGGGGGCGGCGGGAGATGGTCAAGTTATTTCTTCCTTTAGCACTAATTTGATGCTCTTTAAAAGGTAATTTATCTGGCCACTAATTTAGACTTGATTTTTCTACTGGACCAAATACATGTATTATGGTGACGAATGCAAAATCAGCATTTCTTTTTTAAACTCAAAGCCAGTCCTACGGTAACTGCTTCCTCTTGGCCACTGTCCCAAAGTGGCATCCATTCGTTTCTGATATTAGGGGGACTTTCCTGGGTGAGGTTGAGAGACCATTCATTGACTAACAAAGTAAAATAACTTTGTACACAAAACGAATGAATTTTAGCAGAAGTTAGCATTGGATTTCCTGAAATCTTGGTCAAACTCTTTCTGATGAGCAAATATTGGCTGTACAGTTTATTGAAGCCTGAACTCATCTTTAGTTTAAGACCTCACACATACCCCTTTTTAAAAAATTACAAATTGTGAACTAGTACAAAGGTGATAGAATTGTAATTTCACTACTCCCGAGGGGTGGTGGGATTAATGAGACTTGCTCTTTCAGGACCATACAACAATTATTTTGATCTCTTCCCAGTAATGTGACTGGAGTGGCATGTTTGGTGACCAGGAGTACTGAGTGTATGAACCTATATGTCTGACCCAGTATAGCTACGTGAAATAAAGATGGACAAATTGCATTGACTTACAGTGGGTCACAGTGGAGCAAAAGTTTTGTCAGAGTGTATGGGAGATGTAGATGGGGGTTTAAAGAAGTAAAACATTTTGGTTTCATATTGGACAGCATGTATTATCTCAATACCTGTTTTATTCTAGGTTATCTCTTGACTTTTTAATAATTTTAGTTGCACAATAAGGAAAAGGAAGCTATTTTAAGTAAAAAATAGGAATTGGTAATGAAATGACCAGATTTCATGGAAATGGACTGATTGTATGGTGAATTTGTGACACTTTGTATGTGTGGATATGATATTTCAAAACAAAGCATGCAAATATCAGATTCACAAAGAGATACTCGAAAAATGAAAACTTTTAGAAATACATATTTGCAGGAGCTGAGGAGGAGTTTTTAGCAAATAGTGAGTTATTATAACAGGTAAATATATTATGGAAGAATGCATTTTATATATTATGTATTACAGGGGTAAACTCTGGGTAGAAAGAGGACTTTAATGAGACATGTTAAAGGGTCTTTTAAGCATCACTAAACTTTTTCTCTATAAGGAAAACATTATTCATGTATTTAAATTATAAAATTCAAAAGAAAATAAGAGATCTTGAAGATTTTGGAGCAAGAAAGTAAACTAAGCAATCTAAACTCCATGGGAACATAAAAATTCAGAAAAACAAGGCCGTTAGGAACACTGAAGAGAGAAAAGAATCTTCAGACTATTTTTCATAGATTTTTGGTGGCTTATTTGTCAAATGGCAATTTCAGATTTATGATGTTATGCTCCATTTGACCTTGAAGATTAATTATCCTTTACAGGGTAACCTTTACAGATAAGTTCTGTCTTCAGTGAACAGCTGAATTCAGCCCAGTGATAGCGACTGCCCATGAAGAGCATCGGTAAGTTTGTTCTCTTTCCTGGCACTGAATCATGTTCTTTCAGAGCATCTTTGTCAAAGTTGGAAAATGATTTTGAGCTTCATCCAGTAGATTATGTTTATACCTGTATTTTTGAGTCAGGCATTTAGTCAGTGATCCCTGGAAATTATTTGAGGCTTTCTCGTCTTTTTATAATTATTTTCCCTATTAAAAAAATGTTAAGCTACAGAAGAACTAAAAAAATAGTATAATGATGTGTATTGTATACCCTTCACCTAGATTTCACTATTTTTTAACATATTTCACCATTTGCTTAATGTTTGAATACATTTACATATTGTCTTTGTATTTTGCTCAACATTTATGAGTTAGCTGCAGATATCACCTACTTCACTGCTTCAACATGCATCTCTAAGAACAAGATTGTTCTCCTGTATAACTTCAAAATTGTGACTACACATACATTTAACATTAATTCATAGCATGTAATGTATAATTCATATTTAAATGACCCCAGTTGTTCCCCAAATGTCTGTTTTAAAAATTGGTCAGTCATTATTTGTTTTAAAACCTTTCATTCTTAAAAGATATTTTTATTGTAGAATGATAGATTGATAATTACCTTTTTATGTTTTCACCAACATTTTCTAATGAAAATTTCCAAACATAATGCTAAAGTAATTGTATAATGAATACCCATATATTCACCATCTAGATACTACAAATAATATTTTATTGTATTTGCTTTATCAAATAATTAGCCATCTAACCAGCCCTGTATTCATTCATGAATTGGTGTATTTCAAAGTAAGTTGCAGACATCAGTATACTTTACCCCAAACACCTTAGTATGTATGTCACTAAAGTTTAATATTTAGTTACAGGGTTTTTTTCCTTCCTGTGGACCAGGATCTTGAACCTGGATCTTGGGCTTTACATGACTTGTACCTTAGCCACTGAGCCACAGGGATGCACCTAAGTTACAGTTCTTTAGGTAAAATTTATATACAATGAAATATGCTTATCGTAAATTTACCATTTGAAGAATTTTGATAAATTAATACATACATTGGTGAAAACCAAAATCCTCTTAGATCATCAAAGCAAAAAAAGAAATATCTATCTATCTCTCTCTATATATATAGATAGATATATCATCAGCCAGAAACTTCCCTCATGTTCTTTCCTAGTCAGTTTCTGCCCCTGTATCCAGAAGCAACTACAATTCTGATATTTTCCAACTGTAGATTAATTTTGTCTCTTCTAGAACTTGATGTAAATGGGATCATAGGATATCTGTTCTTTTATGTAATGTTTCTTTTACTCACTATAAAGTTTAAAAATTATCCATGCTGTGATGTGTGTGTGGGTATGTAGTTTTGTTACATCTTAGTAGTTCTTATTCCTGAACTGTACTCCATTGTATGACTGTTTCAATGTTTTTTATTCCTTATTAATGGAACTTTGGAATATTATCAGATTTTGGGACTATTCGGAGTAATGTTGTTATAACTTTTCTGGAACATATCTTTTTATGAACAAATGATTTTATTTCTTTTAGGTAAACATGTAGGAAAAGAATTGTTTGGACATAGTATATAGATATAAGTTCAGTTTTGTAAAAAAAATGCTAGATTTTTATCCAAAATAGATATACCAATTCATACCCCTAACAACAGTGTATGAGTTTCAATTTGCCTACATTTCACTGTCAGTGCTGTCATTCTGGATATGTATCTCATTGGTGTTCTGTAGTGTCTCACAGTGGTTTTAGATTGCATTTCTCTAATGGCTCTTGATGTTGACCGTGTTTTTATGTTCTTATTGGCCATTCAAACGTCTTCCTTTGTGAAAGTGTCTGCTCAGTTTTTCTGTTCATTTTAAATTGATTTGTTCATCTTTTGATTGCTATGTGAATTCTTGACATATCCTACATATCAGTCTTCTGTTAGATGAATAGTAAATATTTTTCTTAACTTCGGATTACCTAATCTTCTTCTTTTTTAAGGGAAGGTGCAGGCAGGAATAAGGTGAGCAGGCAGGCAAGAAGAGAAAGGAGGAAGAAGCATTTTATTTTTAATTTTTGATCAGTTCACACTGGTTGTTTCCCACAGACCTGGAACTCAAACCCAGGTACATGTGGCCTACACTCCTTTGGAGGTGATTGGCCTAACCGCTACTCTACCAAGGTATACCAATCTAGTCATTTTTAATAGCATCTTTTGATGGACAAAGTGCTGATATGTTTTATATATATAGCTTATCAAATTTTTCTTTTACAGTTACTGTTTTCTGTGACCTAAGAAACTTTTCTATTAACAAGTGGAAAGGTTGTCATCTATATTTTCTTTTTAAAAGCTTCATAATTGTAGCTTTTTATATCAGATCTAGGGTTTATTGTGAATTATTTTTTATTCATGTCAGATAGGAGTTGAGGTGCCTTTTTTTTTCCTCAGTGGATATCAAATTATTTCAGTGCCATTTATTGAAAATACAGATATTATTTTCAACAGAAGTCTTTGGAACCTTTGTCAAAGATTAAATGACAATCATGCCAGTTTTCTCTAGCTGCTGAAACAAATTCCCACAAATTTAGTGACTTGAAACAACACAGTTTCATTACCTTACAGCTCTATAGGTCGTAAATAGAGTACAGTCTTCACGGACTAAAATAAAAAGTCAGCAATGTTGTTTGATTTTCCGGAGACTAGAGTAGAAGGTGTTTTCTGCCTATTTGAGTTATTAGTAAAATTCAGTTACCTGCATAAGTCCTAGATCTTCATGGCATTTTTTTTGCTGGTTGTAAAGCCGAGGAGTCTTCCCAGCTTCTAGAGACTACCACGTTCCTTGGCTCCGGCCCCCTTACTCCATCTTTAAAGTAGCAAGTGTGGGTTGAGTCAGTCACACATCATATCTCTCTTACCTCGTTGGAAAAGATCTCTCATTTTTCCAGCTCCTCCTAAAAATTTAATCCTGAGCCATTAGGTACTGTTGAGCAAGTAGGTATACATGCCAGCAAAGCCGTTATGCCTCAAGCAGAGTGCTAGAGCCTGAGCATGTTGAGGCAGTATCTAGCTAGGGAGAGGTGGCAGTGACACTGGATACTGGTTGTTCCCAAGGACATTTATCAAATATATTTCAGCTATATGCATACATACAGATAGATAGATAGATAGATATAGATGATTTGTTTGAAGGAAAGGTGATGAAGGTGATTAAGCAGACAGGCATGAAGAGAGAGGAGGAAGAAACACTTTATTAATTTTATTTAGTTGTTCAACTTAGTTGTTTCCCCCAACCTTGTACCAGGAATCTTAGGATATATGTGGGCTACATCTCTGGTGAACTAAACCACTAGGTCACCAGGGTGCACCGAGACACATAAATATTTTAAGGTAAACATATATATATATGCACACATATATAATGTATATTATACATGTGTATGCATATAATGGGACTAGGATTAATATTTCAGTGTCAGAGAAGAGAGTTATAAATACAAAAGGGACAAAACTAGCATGATCTTAGTGATTTTTAGTTAGAAATGGAAGTATTGCTATGAATCTATAATTTTCATTGTATCTATATATAGGTATAGAAATAAATGTAGATGCAAATTTATGCAGTTTATTTGTGTATATATATTCATCAGCTTTGTCCACTGAGAAGACCTAAGAACAGTGACACCCCAATAGCAATGAACATGCTATCACATGCCTAAATATAATTTCCCAGACTGAGTCAGGATTTCTTGAAGAAATTATTAATTCCAGGGTTGAGGCAGGGCAAATACAACATGATCCTGGAAAATCAGTACATGAGAGTAAGGAAGTGTGCAGAGCATGACAGGGACCTGTTAAAAAGTCCACAGAAGTCAGATATAAAGATTTCCTACTTGCCAAATCTGGGATAAACTGAGCATTAATATAAATAATAATGCTAAGAGATTATAAACCTTTGAATGAAATAGGAACTCACAAGTCCATACTGATATAAATGAATGAATTGAAGATTTGATGAAGAATGGGCCATTTATATGGTCTCAAAATATACCTTCCCAGAAAAAAGCCTAAATTATAATGGGAAAAAGAATAATCTTATAGTGGAGAAGTCTTACAGGTGCACCTTATTTAATTGATCAGAAAGAACACTGGCAGTGATGGGATAAGCTGCTACCATGTGAAGAATGTGGCATCACTTCTGTGACATTTCTTCCAAATGCATAGCCTGAGCATAAGAAAATCAAACTGAAAGAACATTCTCCAAGGACTGGCTTATAATCAATAAAAGTGTCGAAATTATAAAAGGGCAAGACTGAGAAACTGATTAAAACTAAAGGAGATTAAAGAGACGATATCTAAACACAATGTGATTCTGAACGGTGTCCTTTAGTGCAAAGGACATCCTTGGCACAACTGGGGGAAACTTGAATGGGATCTGATGACAATGGTAGTAATGAATTAATGTTAAATTCTTGATTTTGTAATTGTATTATGGTTGTGGAGAGGAGTGTCCTTAATTATAGGAAATAAAGAGTATATTCAGGGATGATAAGGTATTAGGTCAGCAATTTACTTTCAAATGATTCAAGGTAAAGAGTTCTTTGTGTTATATTTGTAACTTTTCTGTGAAACTGAATAATAAACAAAAAATATGGAATGATCATCTGAAACACCTTCTGGATTATCTTTCTAAATGTAAATAAATAATACAAATATATTTCATATTGCTGCTTATAGGTTTTTGTCAATCTTGCTTGTATATATTGGTGCCTCCAAACTGTGATTTTTTTGACTTTTTAATGGCTCTTAAGATTATTCCCCCCCAGTTATTGACCTCATTTCTAGCCTGAATTATCTAGAGCTACTATATGAACCTGAGTTTTTATGGCTTTTTATTTTTCACCCATACCCCAGCTTGGCTATTTCAAGATTCTGCTCTCTCCCAGAAATAAGAAATGTCTAAGACCCATGTGTGTTTTAGATGTCTTCATTTTACTATCTTATTCCACAGTAAAGATAAAGTAGATCATAATAATGTAGAAAACAAGATTAGAACTTAAATGGATAAAAAAAATCAGTCTGAAAAATGTAAGCAATCAAGACCAGAAGAAAATTGCAAATAGAATGTATAGAAATAACAATTTGTTTAAAATTGAGCTTGAAATTTGAACCTAACCTTCATGGGGGAAAAAAAAACATTAGGATATAACATTGAAACCAATTTTGAAAAATAGAAAGTTAACATGTCTTTAAAAGCGCATTAACTTTCAGAGGAAAATACAAGATTTTCATGGGCAAAAAGTAAAATGCTTTGGTGTAATTTTGAAGTTGTGGTTTATAGTTCTTTGTACCTTCTTTATTCTAATCTCAAAAAATGAAATATTCCTCCTCTCAAAAATAATGTCTTATTCTTGATCCCACCTTTCCTATATCTTCTAGAATGTTTCAGTTAGTATTTATGCTTAAATCTATCAAATATTTATTTCTTCTTACCTCATTACCCTCTAATTTCATCATTCTCCACATGCTGGGGAGAAAACAAACTATTTTGTTTGCATCTTTATTAGTTACTTTTAATAGTGCAGCAATTAAAAGCACAGACTTTGAAGGTAGAAAAGTCAGGTTTCTACCCTGGTTTTACCACTTTCTGTGGGACCACAAGCAAGTTACTTAAACTGTCAGTACCTCAATTATATCACCTAAATATTATTTTCCCTTTTGCTTGCATCCTCATTCTTTACCTCCACCTGCTTTCTTGCATTCATTTGCCTATGTGTTCAGTCTTCCAAAGGGTCTACCTTCTTTTCAAATGGGTTGATACTTAAAACTCTTCTTTTCTCATTTAGCCCATTTCATCCCTTGTGAAATTCTTCAGAATCATATATGTGGAGCCACAGGCATGTTTCTCACTATCATATATAGCCTTTCATCACTTTAAAACTCTCATACTAAACCCATTTTGTTATAAAAATTGCTACCTTCCTGCTAGCCCAACTCCAGCCTTGCTACCCTTCCACTGTTTTTTACCATTTATATTGTGAAATATAATAAACACATCAGAATATATAAACATAAATGCTTACCAAATTGTATCAGATAATTAGTGCCCTGCCTGCTTAAGAAATACAACAATGAGATGCACCCTTGTGGCTCAGGTGACTGAGACACTGGTGTGTGGAACATGTAAAGCCCAAGGACCAGGGTTTGAGATCCGAAGCTGCTGTGAAAGACCAAAATAAATAACTAATCAAATAAAGATGCTTCTTCCTTCTCTCCCTTCTTTCCTTTGTCTCTAAAAAAAAAAAAAACATTGCAACACACAGATGAGTTTATTTTAATGTGTAAATCCAAGTTACTTCAACTGAAAAAATTTCTAAAATAATGCATCTCAATTCTTGCACATTGTAAAATGTTTGAAGTTGAAGCAAGTCTGAGTGAGAAGATGTGGGGGGTAATGTGGTCAAATCTCAACTAACACTCCATTTGCTTGAGTCTCCAGCTTCCATCATTTAAACATGTTGACTATTATCACTATTATTTTTCTGAACATTGAGCCCTTCATGGATTCTAGCTCACTTCTGCTCGGTGCCATGGGGCATACTGACCGCATTTAGAGTACGTTAACATGACATTTCTTCATTTAGTTTCATTGCAGAGCATGTCCTCCAGTATTATAAAAGGAGAACAATTTTGTTTTTAAAGAATTGTGTAATGTTTAAATGCTTTATGTTCATCATAAGTCCTAAGTGACTTATTTTATAAATACTAAAGAATGTCTTAGTTGCAGTGGGAAAACTGGATTTGGGGCATGAACTAGATACACAGCGCTAATAATATATAGGCTTCTGCTATTTAAAAATTAGTCATCCTACTTTATAAGAACATTTTAGATCTGAAAAACATCATAGATACCTGTATATGGGCTGGGATTATACAAATTATGTCTATGGTAGTGAGTGCCTCAGGAAAAGGAGGGGGGAATAGGAATGAGAAGCGATGGATCTTTGACATTCTTTTTAAAAATATATTATATCTTTACTATAATAATGTGAAGAAAATATTATACAATGTTTACATGTATTAATTGTATGTGGTAATACATGAATGTTTTCTTTTTTAAACTGTTCAAAAACATCCATCCCACAAATTGCTTACTAATTAGAAAAAGTAGTACATTTATAATGGACAAAGCTGAAAGTCATCACTTTCGTGATTAAACTTAGCAATACCAACTCTAGGACAACTTATTTATGTAATGACACTTAATGTATGGATTGTTCATCTCTTAGCTGTAATAAGCAGTACATATCAGATATGGAATTTTCTTGCCAAAGGACACAGGCAAATTTTTTTAAGGAAAGGTACAAGCAGGAAGAGAGAGAAGGAAGAGGCACTTAAATTATTTATTTTATTTAGTTGTACATCTTGGTTATTCACCGTGGCCCTGGGACACAAACCCAGGTCCTTGAGATGTATGTAGACTGTGGTCTCAGGTGAAGTCGGCTGGCCAAACTGCAATTTCGCAAAAGCGTGCCCCCAGACAAATCTTGAAAGTGGGATATTCCACTAGCCTACAGTCTATAAATGGTAATATCCCCCAAAGTAGTGGTGGTGACTTTTCTCAAGAGAAAATTGAGACGCCTAATCAGATCCTGGGTGGAAAACATATGACATTTTTAAGATAATTTGGGAAATTAAGGAATAAAATTTTCTAACATGCCATGGTCTTGTGATTAAGATAATCTCTGTTTTTTGTGTTGTCAGTTTTTTTTTTCTTTTTCCCCAGCCCTGGGTTTCAAACCTGGGTCCTTGGGCTTTCATGAGCTGTGCCTGAGTTGCCTGAGCCACAAGGGTCTTGAACCTAGGTCCACAGCTTTCATAACTCCCTGAGCCACAGAGAAGCTCTCAAATCTCCTTATTTTAGTGATGCATGTTGAAGTGTTTATGAGCAAAAGTAATGTTAATAAAATTTTTAAATATGGAAGTTGAACTAGTGAATTTAGGATGTGATGGGTGTTTATTAGCTTTCATTTGGAATAGCATTCTTTTCTGAAGGAAACTTTAAAAGAATAAGTTGAAAAATTTAGTTAGCAAAGACTTCAAAAATTAAAATATTTAGGAAAATGAATGATCTTAGCGTGGAGGAAACATTCTAAAAAGGTATATTTGATTCTATAAAAGTAAAAATAACCTATGACAAAACATGTAGTAAGCTACAAAATATAGACTGAGAATTTTCTGTAACAGAAAAAATAATAACCAAAGCACATTAAAATTTCTAAATATTAATGAAAAAATAATACAATATAAAAAGGGCAAAATTATCAATTGGTAATTTACAGGAGAATGTAGAACTAGTAAGCAAATGAAAACTAACTCAAACTACCAAATATTTAAAAGAAATTTTAAAATGGCACACCCTGGTGGTTCAGGCGTTAAGTCTGCTGCTGCAGCATCATCCAAGTAAAGCCCAAGAACCCGGGTTCACGTGGGGGTGTGTGTGAGATAACAACCAAAATGAACTTATCAATAAGTAAACACTTCTTCCTTATGCCTGTCTACTTGCCTTCTTTCCAGCCTACTTTCTTCCAAAAAAATTTTTCCAATTAAATTGATGAAATTTTTTTCATCAGAAAAACAAAGAACCATACCCAGTACTCTTAGATTGTGGGGAAATGTGCCATTCAACACGTTGTTAATGAGACTGAATGTACTATATATGGAAAAAAAGAATAAATTATTAGCTACTATAATAAAAATATGCATTCTCAGATTCACAAATCTAATATAAAAGAATTTATCTCACAGAAATAGAAACAATATGCAAGTATTTGTGTGTAAAAATGTTTGATGAAAACTGAAATAGCAAAGAAATGGAAAGAACAAGTTTTCATCAACAGTAGAACAAGTTGAACATGTATTTCTATATATGCAGTTTTCTGTAACTACCAATACTAAAATGAGTAAGTTAGATCAGTGCGTACCTGGAAAGGTGTCTGTGGAGTATTATAGTAAAAGTTGCAGACTGATGTTCCTCCAGCGCCATACAATGACCCTGTTTAAATATATAAACAACTATAACCAACTGATGAGAAACAGAATAGGTGACAGAAGAAATGGAGAAGGCCCAGGAGGGAACTTAACAGTGAAAAAAATTAAAAAAGCTGCATCAAAGCAGCAGAATGTGACTAAAGATACAGAAATCTACCTAGGTCAGTGGGAGAGTTATCTAAGCAAGCCTAAGTGAGCAGCTCCAATCACTCTTTAACAAGGCTTACTTTGAGCTGGCTGAGCCTGAAAAAAAAAATGACCTACTTGGGTCTCTAAAGAGAGACCAGGGACCTCCCTTACCCCTCTGTCTTTTCCTAACAAACTTTCAGACTCCTGTGTCCTTCATACAGCTGCCCAATTTTTCTCTGAAAGAGTGCCTTTTTCCTTACTTTACTCTTGCTTGCAAATAAACTTACTGAGTGCTATAATCAAGCATCTCTCCTTGCATTCTTTCTCAGACCAACCCTGCGCCTCAGGACACATTGTCCGGTGCCTGCTCCCAACACAATCACTTATAAACAGGGACATTTAAGCAACAAGAAATCTTAGAAAGGTATTCACTAGACTTTTAACATGTTTTAGAAATTAGGAGGTAGGTCTTTATATATATATATATATTTGCTATAATTTCCTGTTGAGGGGGCTACATGTAATTTCAGAGGAGCAATTTACTCAAATATGAAAAGAATGTATATAAAATATGTTTAATTTCCAACACTTCTTCTGAGAATAAGTTTAAAAAAAAACCCTTGGAAGCAGAGAACAAAGTAATGAAATAATGGCCTATTTAAACATTCTTATTATTGTACATTTCCTTGTAAAAGAAACCCCCCAATTTTGAAACTTGATTTATGGACTAAAATATATCAGTGATAGAGCTATTCATTTAATAACTATGGCTTTAAAATTCCAGGAACCTGTTTTTAATCTCTCACTAGGTTATAATATGATGGGGAAAAGGAAAATAAGCAAGGACTGTGAAGAAAGGTCATCAGCTAAAGGAATTTTCTTTCTTTAATAAAACAAGTGTAAGAGAAGTCAAGTTTAATGTAGTCACCACTGGCAGCTCTTCCCCATCTGTGTAACTGGTTTGTTTGTTTTTTTAAGAAAAATATCTTCTTTCCCGTCATCATCCTGCCCTTGCCCTGAGAAACATGGAGAGCTGAAAGTACATTCCTCCCATTAGGAGCCGGATTTACTTCAACTTAAAAGAATGTGTGTCCACCAGACTTACCTGTAATTATCAATTGGGCAGCTACAAGCTTTGGTAACTGACACTAGTAAGTCACTATCTGCCCAGAGTTATGCTGACCTGCACTTAGACACAGACCCAGTCTTGGACATAGCGCTATAAAACCCCTGCTTGCTTTTTCTCAGAGGGCCTGTGGATTTGAGACTTAGGTCTCACTTGTCTCCATTTACTCAGTAAATAAATGGAATCCTTTGCTTTCTCCCAAGTCTTGTGCTCAGTTTTCTTTTGCCAACACTGCACAAGAAACAGGTTCAGTAATACAAGAATCTTCCTGTATGTTAAAAAAGAATATGGATGATTTACAGAGAAAAACACTTCGCTCTTCCTTAAACTTAACTACCAGCTATGTTTAGAACTTCCAGACACGGGGTTATTCCTTTTAGGTAGATCAGCATTTACAAAAAGAGTTTACACCCAAAAAATATTAGCAGATATAAGATGGGATGAAGGGAGGATGGAAAGATATAACACACAAATGAGCCCCTAGTTATAAGAATGTAAAGAAAATTTTAACAACTAAAGAGTAGTGAAGAAAAACTATTATAGGATGTATGTCAAACCTTCTACCCCTTAGGGAGAAAGTTAAAAATATTTTATGGGAGACATGCCTGGAAGATTCTACCCCTTCAGGTATATCAGACTACCCCAGCCTACAAGGGTTAGAGCTTTATGGTCCTCTTTCTCTTTAATATACTTTCCATGTGTCACCAAAGTAGCTTCTGTTTTGTCTCCCTTGAATTCTCTCTGACTATACATACTCAAGAGCCAGTCAACAGGAATTCTCGCATTACTTGAAATATACTATGGTAAACTTTTGATTAACATATTGTTTGTGAAATTCAATTAACATACAGATAGGGTCCTATTAAAGGAATTAGAAACAAATAGTTTTAAGGTAGAATACAGTAAAATCACTGTAAAAACATTTTTTTCCATGTGGCAATCATGTGCTCCACTAAGTAGTAAAAGGGTTATTCATGAATTACAAAACCTGAGCAAAACGGACTGGGTCAGAATGGTGGGCTATAGTAATTCCACAGCAATCTTCCTGAATATGCATGAATTATGATTCTCTAATATTTTTTGGTGTGCCATTGAGATAGGTAGGGTCCAGGAGCAGTGGACCCCTAGCTCTAGACATGTGGGAAGTTGGAAATTTGTTTCAGTTACTTGTTAGTTTCCACCACCTGTTGTTTATTCTCTTACTGTCTCAGAGCAACTTTGGACTTAAACCTGCCTAGCTCTTTATGATTAATAGTTCCTGGTTCGCAAACCACAAGTCAGTTCTTGGTGGGGTATACAAGAGAAACTCAAGCGACTGAGGCGGCACACGCTGTGATCCCCATTGGCCAGGAGACACCAGGAAGAAGAGACACTGATACCTTGCCCCGCTTGCTGCGGTGAATGATCAGGTCAACTTAAAATTATCAGCTCCCCAGCCCTGGGAACTATAGCTAAGAGTCCTATTCTTTTTCCTGGCCTCCTATGCATAAGCTGCAATAAACCTAGTCTGAGGAACAGTATGGTTTCCAGGAGCCACTGGGGTCTTCCAAGGTGAGCAACATACATTTCTTGGTGGCCACAAAACATATAAAGAAGTACCAGGAGTGTTAGCTAACCATCAGGAACGCGCAGAGTGCAGGAGGGAGAGGATAAGGTAGGAAACTTGAACTCCCATCAACAGTTTAAAGGCCAGGGGACCCTCCAACCAGTTTGAAAGGCAATCACTGATGGACCAACTCAAGTCCTTACCCCACCCCAGAACACTCCTGGGTGGGAATAAGGTGGGGAATAGCCCATAAAAGCCCAGCCCAAGGCCCCTGGTGCCTGTCGCCCTCTCAGAAGAGCCCACCCTTAACTCTTATTTCAGAAGGGTCTATACACTTCCACTTCGACTCACTTGCTTTCTGCGAGCTGCACTACCTTCTTTGTTCTAGGAGCTGGTGGCCCCTGCAAAATCTTCTCTTGGATTCACAGGAACTCTGGAAGGAGACCCAAAACCCCTGGTGGTAACATATTAACTGGCAGCCACAAAGGGACAGTTAAAAGTATATTGGGGAATCGCTTTTTCTCCCCCTTTTCTTTCATGGGGTGTTCATGTGCCCTTCGGTAAACGCTCATCTCTCTTCTGCAAACGCGTGTGTACATTTCACCCTTTTGCACTTTCTGCTGCTTTCCTAACTCTTGTCTCTGAGAGGTGGTCGCACAGCTCTGCACTTTCGTAAATAAATTGGCTAGCAGACAAAATTTTATTCTGCAAACCACCCCCGCTTCCTGTTTGTTGTATCTTTTCTTGCAGATTCCCCCTCCCTCTCAGGAGTCTCTGCAGCCTGGAGAATGGAGAGCAGTGCAGACTTTCTTTGCTCTGAGGGAGAAGTTTATCAAAAATGTAGCAAACTAGTAACAGCCATTTGAGGGCGGCACCTGGGTGAGAAAATAAAGCTGCAGAGGGTATTATGCTCTGCAGGTGTGCTCTCTGGGGAAAGAAATATTAAACTGGCACCTCTTCACAAACTGCTGGAAGAGACTGCTTGATAAAGGATTTGTAAGGAGAATAAGTGTTTCTAAATAGGATATGATAGTGTTTTTTTAGAAAAGCAGGCGCTAAAGAGAGTAATTGGGTCATTAAGAAGGAATTAAGGGCAAAATTGGAGGCATTCTGGCAAGTAGACTAGAGGAATGTTTGTGGAAGAGGTATTCTAAAGAAGGTTAAGTGTAGCGATGGAAAAGGGGGACTGCTTAACCCCCTCCCCAGGCAGAAAACTAGTGGGACACAAGGCATATCTACAGCCTCCAGGCATCAGAAAGGAACTGGTAAGGAGGCTAGTCCGGTCCCTGAAATGAGAGGAGGCTGGACTGGAGCCTCACTTGTGCCTCCAGACACCCCTGGTTTCAGTCCCATTCTGGTTTAAGTCCAGATAGAGTTTGGTTGGAGTCGGACTTCAAGGGAAAGAGGTTGTTCTCAGGACAGGAACCTCCATTTAAGTCTAGTTAGAACCCAACTAAAGAAGCACCGCAGGGTAAATAGGACAGCATCTTGCCCGTGTGGGGGGATGCCTCTAAAAACTTTGCTTAAAGTCCAGCTTGTTTTTCTGTAGATATGGGAAACCAGCTAACTGTGCCATGGGACACACCAATGAGAATGTTTTTCTTAAAGTATAAAATTAAAACCAGTGAAACATGGGCAAATAAAAGTAAATCCTTTTATGAATTCATGGTTTTTTTTCCTCCCTGAGTTATCACATTGTTTTCTTTTAGCAAACTTTCATCTTAAAAAGATTATTTTAATTTTAGAACTTTCTCTTTTGCATTTTCCCTCTTGGGGAAGTTACAAAATCCTCTCTAAACCTTCTTGGGAAAATAGTCTTGTGAGTGAGTCACCAATTTTAATTGTTTTTAATTACGTATATGCTTGTTACTAAGTATAAAATTATTGTAAGTATATAGTTAGCTAAAATACTTGTTGGTTTGAGTCACTATAGAATTACATTCCTAAATTGAAAAAAAATTTTGAGACCTCTCAATGTATTAAGTTCAGCTTCTTGGCATATATAAAAAAAGTCCATTGAAAAAATATATAAAGAAAATATATCAGCAGATCTTGGGAAATCAAAGCACATGCCTGACTTTGTAAGATCAAACTATTAAAAATGATGGTTGGTTTAAAGGTAACTTTATTTTTCCTGGCAACAATCGTGGTTTTAAATGGAAAATAAGATTTTTTGTGTTTGTCTCTGTATATGGATATTGGTATAGGCATCAGACATCAATGAGTGCAGGGTTTTTCCAAGAAATAATTCAGGAAGACACTCAAGGACAGATAACCTTGTTCCAACACCATGTGGCAGGTTTATTGGAAAACAACTAACAAAAAACTATGTGTGCAGTTCAGAGGTTACAGGAGAAAGAGCTCACTGTTAAAATGGTGACTCATACACCTGGGGGAAGGACCTCAACTCTTGTGAGACTTGAGAGAACTGGTAAGGTCGCCTGGAGTTCTCAGGGGAGTTGGAGTTCTTGCACAGGAGTCACTAGAGAATGTATCTCTAGACATAGATTGCTAGGGAGGGATTCTTCTAGTAGTCCTCGGTCTTGCCAGTTAATTTTTTCAGGGTCCCTTCTCTTCTGCCCTGCATAATTTCCTCTCTGACCAAATAGGGCCAAAAATATTCTTTAGATGAAGGCCATTTCTTCTCTAACTGCTTGGAGCTGAACATGGGTGTAGTGCTGACCCTACCTAAGGCTCAAACGTGTTCTGTCCCTAATGTAATTATGAGAAACAGGGGTGGTAAGGCCCAGTACAATGATGGAATACATTTTATGCAGAAGCCAGTGGGCTTGGTCTTTCTTTGAAAAGTTCAGTTTTTCCGTGGTCCTACTTAAAATCTAATTGAGTCTAGAGAAGAAAAAAAGCTTATTAACAGGTTTAAAAAGCAGGGTCCAAATATGAGAAGGAGCGTGAGACCAAGCAGAGGTTTTTGAATAGGCATGATCCTGGAAAAATATTTCCAGGTGGATTCCCAGATCTCCTGTTGCAGAGAGGCTCTCTCTTGCAATCTGACTGCTTGGTTAATAAGCTTTAGTACCTGATTCTGAACCTGCCCAGACTTCTAAATTGAAACATAATGTTCTTTCAGAACTTCAATGCTGATTTTTCTTTTGGCACCTGTTGTCATATCAAGGATGTCAAGTTCTACATGACCATTTCTGCCAGGAAATCCATCTGTTTGTGTACATCTGTAATAGCTTGTGTCATAGTTTCTAGGCCCTGAGAAAGTTCTCGAGGTAGATTATGATATATTAGAGGGGAGGATAGTACTCCATTATCCCTGTGGTGACCCCAGCTGTTATTCCAAGTCCAGTAAGGAGAGGTGTAATAAGATAGATTTTGTTTTTTAAGTTTGTAATGGGAGACATATTCAGGGTCATAATTTAAAAGAGTTGTAAAATTTTAATCCCCATGGAGTATGTAAAGATCTGAGAGTTCCCAGAACTTTGTAGTGGCAAAAGAAGAAAAGAAGAAAACCAAAATTTTTATTAACGGTTACTTGTGTTTTGCTTTCTTGAACAGGTATTTTACATCTTCTACCAGTTTGCAGGTATAATGATCTGCATCAGGTTTGTCCTGTGGAGACAACTTGGGAACAAGTTTAATAATAAAGCCTGGTATTTAGTTAGCCTTCCTCCTGTCATCCATTGATGACCTTTCATTCTTGATAGCCCCTGCACTTGATGGGGAGTCTGTGCTTCAAAGGGGCTGCTCATATGTCAGCTTAGAGACTTCCTTGACCAAGAGGGCTGTGACTGCTACTGCCCTCAAGCAGGAGACCGTCCTTGGGACACTGGGTCTAGCTGCTTTGAGAAGTAAGTCACTGGCTGGGGAGGATTTCTTAGCTTTTGAATAAGGACTCCGAGGATATTCCCATGACTTTCACAGACATAAAAAGTAAAAGGTTTTTTTCATATTAGGAATGGCCAGAGCTGGTGCAGATGTGAATTTAGTTTTAAGTGTCTGATGAAAGACTGGAATGGTCATCCCAATCCACGGGTTTATGTCAGGTCCCTTAAGAGCCTCATATAGAGGCTTAGCAATGACCCAAAATTTGGTATCCAAATGTGGCAAAAACTGGCCATCCCCAGAAAGGTTCATAACTATTTTTTGGATGTTGAAACTTAAAAGGACAAGATAATTGCCTGCCTTTCTTTGGCCAGGGGTCATTCGTCAGGTGTCAAGATAAACCCTAATAACCTTTTACAAAGATTTGAGCTTTGTCAGGAAATACTACTTAGCCTCTGCCCCCCAGAAAATTAAGGACCTTTATGGTGTTTTCATATGACAACACCTTAGTAGGACTGCAGGTAAGAATGTCATTTACATTCTGTATAACTGCCCCTTCTGCTAGTAAAAGTTCTCTCAGATCTCTCCTAGGACATTTCCAAACAAATGAGGGCTCACTCTAAAACCCTAAAACCCTGTGTTAGGACCAACCAAGCATACTGCTGGGTCTGATTAATTCCAGGGGTACTCCTTTCAAAAGTTAAGATAAATGGAGAATCTTTATGCAAAGGAATGCTGAAGAATGCATCTTTTCATCCAGTACTGAGAACCACTTGGCTCCCTCTGGTATTTGACAAAATAGAGTATATATGTTGGGAACCATGGGATGATTGGATATTATTGCCTCATTCACTGCTCGTGAATCCTGAATAAATCTGTGTTCCCCATTTGGCTTCTTGACTGGAAGGACAGGATGTTACAGGGAGATTGGCAAGGTCTCAGTAATCCAAATTTTAGAAGTTTTTTAATGGTGTGTTGTAATCCCTTTCGGGCTTCTGGCTTTATTGGATATTGCCTTTTTATGAGGAGACACATTAGGACTCTTTATTTTTATGACTTACTCATGATGTTATTAATGGCTTGCCAGGAACCCTCTGTCCCAGACTTCTGGATTAACCATTTCTCTTACATCTGGAGGAATATTGGCAGGTTCATCAGGGATGGTACCCAGGTATAAAGAAGAAAAGAGTTTATTTGGCAGGATGGGGGTGAGGGACAGTCAAGTTCCCATTTTCTGCATTAGTTCCCTCCCCAGTAGAGTAGTGGGACATTCTGGGATTAGGAGGAATAGGTGACTGAAAGCTTAATAAGTACACAATGAAGTGTTCTGCAGTATTGAGGTGTGCCATTTAGGCCTATTACCTGGCAAAAAGGAAGAGTTGGTCCAGAAGGCTGGGTGAGGGCATAGTAAGTGACTCCTGTATCAATAAGGAAATCAATATTGTTAACTGCAATATCCAGGGTTACCTGAGGCGCCATTATTGAGATGGAAAGTCAAGGAGCCAGGACTTTCCTTGGGCACTGTCATTGATTGTCTTCATATAATCCCACATGGGCCAAAATATTAGGGATTGGCTCCCTCCCTCTTCGGAGATGGAGACAGTCCCTCTTCCACTGTCCCCCTTTCTTGCAGAGTAGATGTGGTCCTGCTGGCAGCCTGCCATTTGGGCATTTTTGTTCTGGTGGTCCATTTTTCCACAACAGAAGCACAGGTTCCTTCCTTCTGTCTGGCTGAGGTCTTTGTCGTGCCCGAGTAAAGCGAGTTAGACAGGGTGCTGGCAATGGCTGCAACTAAGATTTGAGCCTTTTCTCTGTTCCTGACCCTAGTCTTCTTTTTTCCTTCTCTTTCTCTTCTCTTCTATTCCAGTTATTAAAGACTCTAAAAGCTATATTAAGCAGTTGGTGGGATGGTGTTTGTGGTCCCATTGACAACTTTTGGAGCTTCCTTCTGATGTCTGGGGCAGACTGACTAATGAAATAACTTACAGTACTACTTGGCCCTCTGGCTTAGTAGGTTCAAGGTTGTTGTGCCCGAGAATGATTTCCACCAGTCTACCTTGGAAGAGTAGGGTTTACATTAGGCACCTGTGTGATTTCCCTGAATTTTTCATAATTTGCTGACTTAGCTATCCCTTTCATCATTCTTTCTATGAGGCAGCTTATTTTATAATCTCAATGTTGCCTTCCTGTGTTTCCCTGATGATAATTCCAGTGGGGGTCAGCCATGGGGAAGCATTTGCTCCTACTGATTTCTTAGAGTCCCTGACTGTTACTTCATTTGCATATCTTTGGGCTTCACCCCACATTCTATTTTTCTCCTCCAAAGTACAGGACTTGCAACCTCTCTGAGCGGGCAAATGTTAGAAGACTCCTGTTAACTGGGTAGGTATGAAGCAGCATTTTGGACATGTTCTGCAGGGCTAAGGTTAGGCAGGTTGGGATGGAGAGGTTCATGTGGAAGTGGGGGTACAGTAGGTGCAGGAGCAGAAGCAGTAGCACCTGATTAAGGTTTGGGTTTGGGTTCCCTGTTGGACCTGGGACTATAGGTAGGGACAGCCTGCTGAGGAGTGGGTCATATATGTCCTGAGGGTCTTCCACATGGTATTTTGTTAACCACATACAGTGGTGCTTTTGTATCTCCAGATCATAGCTGAGGGCTATGAAGGTCTGTACAGAGGGAACCTCTGCATTTTTCTTGGCTATAGTGATAATGGTCTAGTTGTAGTAAAGTATCATAATTTAAAGAACTTCATTATGGCCAACTTTTTTCTCTAATTTATATTGTGGCTAGTGTTGAGAGATACACAGGGAGTTCCTTTCTCAAACTTTGGAGGTCAAACTTTTCCCAGTTGTTTAACAAGTATTTCAGTGGGGAATCCTTGGGAACAGATTGGGTGTTTCCCATGGCTCTCACCTGTAATGGAAAGTGATTATCGGCTATTACTACTAGATCTACAGCATAATTCGAGGTCCTTGTGGTGTCCCTGCAAAAACTGGAGTGCCCCTGAGCTTGAGCCAGGAACTTGAGAGTTGCTGTGTCAGAGTCCCCGCTTCCCTCGGCCTTCCCAGTGCGGAGGGTGCCTGTTGATAGACTTACGAGGTCGATGGCCATGAGATCTTATTGCAGCACCTTGCAAAACTGAGACATTCTTTGGTCAGATGTCTCCAAACCGAGGAGTCTTTCCCTGAGCCTTTGGGATCAGTCTGAGAGGACTCAGACACTTGTTGTCACTCCTCTTCCACTCTGCCTGTGCAGAAGGTGCCTGCCGATAGGACCTAGTGACCCGCTACTACAGGGATCCTGAAGTGTGGACCTTGGTCTTTTACATTGACTAGTTGTACCCCTTTTTGTTACCTGTGTCCACTTTTTTTCACTTAGATGTCTGCAAAGGGGAATGAAATCAAGGAGTCCCCATGTGGGAAAAAGCATTTATCAGTGTCCTCTGCTGGCATCATTAGGAGTCCCAGTTCTCAGATGTCAGCAGCAGCTGTCATGAGAATAAGCAGTTCCTAAAATGGTTGGGGTAAATTTTGCCATAAAGGGAGGCTGTAGGGGTATCGAGTCCCACAGAAGGGGCAATTTGGATTAGACTTTTCAATGATGTTTCTTTCTTGAATCATCTTAAAGTCATTTCCCTTCCAAACCTTAAACCAGAGCAATCCCTTCTAGCAGATTGTAAAAGAAAAAAGGTGTCCAGTTTAATCCTTTTTTCCCAGCCCTGCACCTCTGTGGAGCATAATACCCCCTGAAACTCTATTTTCTTACTCAAGTGCCTCCCTCAAAGGACAGTTACCAGCTTGCTATATTGTTCATATACCTCCTGTATCATTCCCTGTTCCCTAGGCTACAGAGGCTTTCAAAAGAGTAGAAAGCCCTCAAGAAGGGGTCCAAGAGAAAGACACAACAAAGAGGGGGTGTTTCCAATTTTCTCTCTGCCTACTAGCCTGAGGACGCAACTAGTTTAATGGGAATATCACAAAACAGAGGAGAGATTGAAATACTATTAACACCTAGTTTTACCCAAATGTGGTATAGATAAACAAAGGCATACTTAAAAGGCAGCAGAAGTAAAATTTAGTCAATATTAACCTTCAACAGTAAGGAGTGGGGAAGTGGGTGATTAACAACTGTGTCTGTGTTGCATGGTTTTTGTTTTGAGATTGGCAGGACCTGGACCATGTACCAACTTATTTTGTCCTGGAAAATTTCTAGACCTTGGCAGCCATCCTTTTGAGTTTAAGCTGGCAGATTCAGTCCCACAGTTTTTGGTGATTTGCCCTTGGAAATAAGACAGAAAGAGAAGAATTCCAAGAACATACAGCCTTGAGATGTTTGGAGATGAGATGGGGTAGAAAGAAAGGAGAGGGTGGGACCCTGGCTCTGTTCACTGAAACTGGTGAATCGTGGCAGCTGAGAAAACGAAAAAGAGGAATAAAAAGGGAACTAGAGAGAATTGGAGAACTCCAGTCTTCCCCTAGAAAAACTCAACATCTACACTGATTCCAAGTATAGGTTTCTGGTTCTATGTGCCCATGCAATTATATGGAAAAAATCCATGAGAGAAATGCAACTTAAAACCACAAACAGATTTTACTACATGCTTATAAGAATGGCTAAGTTAAAAATTTATGACAACAGTAAATGCTGGTAGAGATGCAGAGAAGCTGTCATTCATATGTTCCTGGTAGGAATGTAAAATGGTAGAATTGCTCTGGAATATTGTCTATTTTCTGAAGAGAAACATATATTTACTATAAGACCAAAAAAGTGTTCATACCAGAGAAATGGAATTTATGTTCACACAAAAACTAAATAGTTGTACATAAGCAGCTTTATTTCTAGCAAATAATTTTTTTCTGAGAATTTCCTTTTAGTAAGAGTTTTGTGATTCAGAACAAGATAATCTCTTTTATATTAGAATGGTTTGTTCCAAAGTGATTATTCTGATGCTCAGTAAGAGGACTGAGATTTACCTTTTGTACTGTATTTTTAGTCTGCCCCTCATTTGAATTCTACAACAGTATATGATTAAAATACAGAATAAAAAATGTTCACAATAGATACCATTAAGCATAAACTATGTATTTGCACATTGCTTTAAGGCTTTATAGGTATCTACTCCTTCACATTGTTAAACACTTGATGAGATATGATATGTTGTTTTTAGAAATGAGGAAACTAGAGCAAACAGGTTAAGTAATTTTCCCAAAGGAACACAGATATAGTAAATGATAGTGCTCAGATGATGTTGAACAAAAGAATGATACTGAACAAGAGAACCCTATATTTTAGTGCTGTGCTCATGTATGAATTCACTAATATCTATCAAGAATTAAAATATGATGGAATGATTTTGCATTTATATTAATCTAGCCTTCATTGGGAATTCTTTGATGGTGTTACTTAATGAGTGAAAATAAAAAATAGATTCTTGCATTCATAATTAATTTTCTGGTATTCCAAAGCTGAGTGCCATGGGTAGACAGGTAAAGAATTTGTTAAATTAGTATTTTCATAGTTTTTCTCCATTATGAAGTTTCTGATGTTGAGCTAGGTGTGAATGACATCTAAAGTCCTACCACATTCATTACATTTATAAGGCTTCCCACCAGAGTGAATTCTCTGATGTTGAGTAAGATATGAGTCATGATTCAAGGCCTTTCCACATATGTTGCATTTGTATGGTTTCTCACCAGTATGAATTCTCTGATGCTGAGTAAGATGTGAAACACGAATAAAGCACTTAAAACATTCATTACATTTATAGAGCTTCTCACCAGTATGAACTCTGATGGAAGTTAGCTGTGAGCCATGAATAAAAGCCTTACCGCATTCTTTACATTCATATGGTTTCTTACCAGTATGAAAAATCTGATGTCAAGCAAGTTGTAGGCACAAATAAAGATCTTCCCACACTGCTTACATTCATAGGTTATACTCACATGTATGAATTCTCTCATGTTGAATCAGTTGTGAAGTGTAAACAAAGGCTTTCCCACACTCTTTACATTCATAGGGTTTCTCACCAGTATGAATCCTCTAATGATAGATAAATTATGAACCACAAATAAAAGCTTTCTCACAATATTTACATTCAAAGGGTTTTTCACCACTGAATTTTTTGAGGTTCACTAAGTTGTGAGTCACGAATAAATTATTTTCCACATTCTTGACATTCATAAGTTTTCTCACCAGTGTGAATCCTGATGTCGAATAAGCTGGGATCCATGGTTAAAGAACTTTCCACATTGCTGACATTCATGTGTCTTCCTAACCTGTATGTATTCTCTGATGTTCAGTAAGTTGTGTGAGCCATGAATAAAGGACATCTCACAATCTTTACTTTTTATAGGGGCTTTCACCAGTATGATGTCTGTGATGTAGAGTAAGCTCTGAATGATAACTAAAGGTTTTTCCACATTTCTTACATTCATAGGGTTTCTCACCACTATAAATTCTCTGACGTTCAGTACGTTGTGAACCACAAATAAAGGCTTTTCCACATTCCTTACATTGATAGGGTTTCTCTGCAGTATGAACTCTTTGATGGTAGGTAAGTTGTCAGCCTTGAAAGAAGGCTTTCCCACATTCCTTGGATTCATAGGATCTTTCACCTATATGAATTTTTTGATGCTGCAGAAGATGAGAGCTACGAATAAATGCTTTTCCGCACTCTTTATGTCCGTAAGGTTTTCCCCAGTATGAATTCTTTGATAAGTAAGTTGTGAGGCACAAATAAAAGCTTTTCCACATCCCTTACATTCATAAGGTTTCTGAGCCACATGAACTCTGATGATAAATAAGTTGCGAGTCCTGAATACAAGCTCTTCCACACTCTTTACATTCATATACTTTTTCATCAGAATTCATTTTATGATTAGTCTGTTGGAAGCCATGGATAAAGTATTGTTTGCATGCCCTGCATTTGTTAGATTTCTCAGCAGAACAAATTCTTTGCTGTAACGTGAGAGACATAGTCTTGCTAAATTTAGGAATTTCTTCATAGGTGATTACTAGTTGCCTTAAAGTTCCTTCCTTATTTAATTGGCTTTCAAACTGATCTCTGCATTTCCTATCAACTTGAAAATAACTACACTCAAACTTAAGGCTTTTAAGTTGTTCTATTATCTCCATTAATGTATATCTGTTTCATAAATTTCCCTATTTAAAAACAGCTTCTTGGTCTCATATGTGGATTTCCCATCTATAATATAACAAAAAAGTAAACAATGTTTTCATATTCCTGGAAAAGTGAAACTTACAAGGTAGAAATGACAGACTCAAACTAAATATACTCATGTCAGTAGAAACAATAGGGTAAAACTCCAGAAATAGGCACAATTATAAAAGTTCAAACTCAGTATATGCTAAAGCTCAAATCAGTAGGGACAAGATAATCTTTTTATTACATGGAAGTGGTAACTATAAGTGTGAATATAAGGAAACATAAAATTGCATAAATTCCTTAGATCATATAGTAGGATAAATTTCAAATGGATCAGATGTCCTTATTTACAGAAATAAAGACACATAACTAGTATAAAACTTGGTTGACTTCTTTAACCTAGGAATGGGTAAAACTTTCCTAATTATAACTTGATAAAAATGGCCACATTACAGTTAAGTGGCATTTTAAAAATACAATATAAATGAGAAACTGGGAAAACCATTTGCATCTTAAATCACAAAGGTATATTTATCTCTAGTAAACAGCTTCTAAAAATATAGTAGAAACAATACTAGCAACACTATATAAAAATGGACTAGAGAAATGGAGAGTTGAAGAAAAAATATATAAATGGCTTTTAACAATATGTAATTAAGCTTAATTTGCTGTAAGATAAATATAAACTACATAGAGGTGACAAGATGGAGAAACTGGAATCCTCCTAAATTGGTGATGGGAATGTAAAATGGTATAGCTGCTCTGGAAAACAGTTTTGCAGCTCTCTAAAAAGTTAACATAGAGTTTGCCATATTACCTAGTAATTTCACTTCTAGCTATACATCTAAGAGAAATGTCTAAAACAGTTTCAAATAAATAACCCAAAAATCTCATATATATATGCTCAAGAGAATTGAAAATAAATGTTCATATAAAATGTACATATAGCTTGCACATAATGTTTATAACAACTCAAACATCCACCAATTGATGAATGGGTAATTAAGATATGGTATGTCTACACAATGTCCTATTACTTGGCAATACAAAAAAGACACTGATATATGATAAATGAGTAAGCTTTTAAAACATTATGATACATTTAAAAAGTCACAAAAGAGCATATACTATGATTCAATTTATAGGAAATGTCCAGAATGGTCAAGTCTATATAGATATAATTGCCTCAGGCTGGGGACTTAGAAAAACCTGGGCAATTATTACTACTGGATATTGGATTTCTTACTGGGGTGATAACGATGTTTTAAAATTGACTGTAGTGATAAATGTACAGAACTGAATAATATTAAAAGCTATCAAACTGTCCATAATAAATGGATGAATATATGGTATGTGAATTATTCTCAACAAAGAATATTTTTTAAAAAACTATGCTGAAAGTCAATTTGCAAATGTGACATCAAATTCTGTTATCAAGACTTACTTATACAGTGTTAGCCAGAATATGAATGATACAAACCTCATAAAAGAGAATGCTGTAATACTACATAATTTATATATATGTATAAATATATCTAATACATACTGATCTCACAGCCCCACGTCTGTAAAATTTATCCCCAAAATTATAGTAACAAAATTTCAAATATTCTGATAGACAAAGTTTTCACTGAAGTTCAATTTGTTATATAAACATAAAAATTAACCCAATTATCAGTAGATAGCTGGTTGAAATAATTCATTGTATATTCACACTATGAAGTACTATGCAGCAGTTAAAAAGGAATAGCTCATATTAATAAAAAGTGATGTTTAAAATATTAATTGTAAAATATTGACAAAAATGTGTAGTTATGTTCTTTTTATTATCAGAAAAAAGGAAAATAAAGTATACATATATAATACACATCTGCTTATAATTTTAATAGGGGGAGATGATAAGCCCCATAGTTGTATGGCAGGGAAGGAACAGGTAAACGATACAAGGATAGAAGTCAGACTTTTTTATAACTTGTAGATTTGCCTTTGGAGGCACATAATAATGTAATTATTAATAAACTATAAGAAAACAGCTTAAAATTGAAAATTAAAAAACAGTATTGGTGGTATAACCATATAAGGAAGCTATTTTAAATAACTTTCAAACATAGTAATTTGACTGTGGGATATACCCTATGAAAAAGTGGAGCAAACTGTCAAAATAATTTGTTTTGAGTAATTACACTGTTAGTGGTAGTGGTGATCTTATTTTAGAAGGTTCTGGGTATAATGTGGGATTAAAATAAGTAATAGGACATTCTAAAATTTATTCTTAGTTTCTATTATAGAACTCTTTGCACAGTATAAAATGATTGAAGCTTTTTTTTTAAGGGTTAAATAAAAAGCTGTAGTTCAGAATTTAAACTGGGAGTATTGGTATAAAAATCAGTTTCTTATAATTAATATTCTTTTTTTGAGCAGTTGTAGATTACAGGACAACAAAGTCCAGAGTTGACACATGCCCCATTTCTTTGCCGCGCCCACCCCTAGTTCCTTTATTAGTATCTTAATATCTTGCATTGATTGACACGTTATAGTTGGTGAAGCACTACTTTCTACAACTTCTGTTCTCCCTCATTCACCACATTTATTTACTTGCTGATATTCAAAACCATCAAACTCATTCCTATCTCAGATCCTTGACAATTGCTCATTCCTCTGCCTTATATGCTCTTCCAGAATTCGCGTGGCTCACTCCAGTACTATTCATGTCTCCTCAAATGTAAGCATCTTAGAAAGCCACCCTCAACCACCACTATAACACCTCCCCACAGTGCTTCATTATTCTTTATGCTTTGTTTTGCTTCATAACACTTATCATTCTTCGTATATTCTTATTTGTTAGTATCTCTCCTGCCAGGAAAGATCTGTGAGGATAGGGAGCTTTTTCTTGTTCACTGCTATATTCTCAAAACATAGAATATAGAGGGCATTTAAAAATTTATTGGGTAGATTTTTAAATTAAAAACTTATTAAATTAATTTGGAAAGCATTGTGTCTTAAATTATATTGAAGAATGTGAAAAGTTCTACACTTAAATTTGTTTAGTTTGGCTTAAGCAGTCACTTCCCTAGCTTGATAGATTCTTAAACAGGTTTCATCAGGTTAAAAACATTAAATGGGAAGATGGTTATCATTGGAAAGTGAGGGCTATTTACTGTTTGAAAATATAGTGGGGGGAAAAAAAGAAAAGCAGGAAGTGGTAAATTGAATGAAGCAAGTTTTCTTTGGTAACTGATGCTAAAACATTTTTGACCTCCCGGGGTCAGGCAATTACTTCACAGACCTTCACTGAGTCTTTGAAGAGAACATCTGAGCTAATCTCTCAATGGTGTGGCCAATTTATTAAGCAATTTAACTCTTACCCACAAAGTCCTTCCCTTGTTTGACCATCTCTTACTTCCCTGGACTCTGACCTCCTGACAAATCCCTGCAGAATCTTCCAGAGCATTTCCCCTTGCTCCAATAAGAAAAGCATGTCTGGTTTTGAAATGGAAAATCCTGCTTATAAGAATAGAAATGGAAATGGTTATGTTTTGCCTGCCCAGAATTAAAATTGAGTCTGTTATTTATTAAATAAGGTCAATGGCAGAAATATTTACAGGAAAGATTATCTGAAGAAGAGGTAATTTGTTCCAATGGTGCTGTACATTTCAAAGTCTAGAAGGAACAGATAATTTGGAAATAGAGGTCTGAAATCAGCTAGAGACTTAAAAAATTTCCCAAGAAATGAAGTTCTTCCAGGAGCACAGGTATGACATTACATTGATGCCATCCTCTTGAGATTAAATTAAGTCATTAAGGATATACAAAGGATATACAAAGCCATTGCTCCCACATAGGGCAAAGTCATGATGATATCTTGGTTAAATTCTTGAAAATTATTGATCAAACTGGGTGGCTCTATCCCTGACATTGTCAAGAAATGGAAATTGACCCTCTTAACACTCAAAATATCGTTTAGGTACTTTCAAGTACTCCTTGAAGCATCCTATAGGATAGTGTCAGGCTTGAGCCCTCTGATACAGTGATCTCATTTGTCCCTAGTCTCTTGACAGAGGACATGGTACTAGAGGAGGTCTTCCCTTTCCAGTATCCCTTGACTACCTAGGAAACTCCTTGGCCTTAACTGAGTAAACAAAAATGGGAGTTCAGATTGTATGGCTAGCATTGCCAGCATCATAGGCAATGGAGCTCAATTTCCATCCTGAAACTAAGATGTCCCCAGTAAAGGACAAGATCTGCAGGTTAGAACTTCAGGGAAGTCATTTCAGCATTGATTGCCCTGGACAACACATGGCCCCATCTGCATGTTCCCTTTCTTTCCGTTATTTCAGATCCTCTCATAAATATTTTGGAACAATAAATGGTATTCCACATTTCTTTTATTATATACAAGCAAGACCTCTGTTAATTTTGAAATCTCTTGTTTTAAATATCATGTGCAATTGTCTTCCTGTTCTCAGAGAATCAGATTTACCTTTGGTGGCGCTTTCCATTGTACTCAGTTCTGTCTCTTCCCATTGGACGTTCTTTACCTCCTCTTTGCTTTTGTTCACTTAGTAGTAATCTTTTCCTTGGTTTTCTTTCTGTTTGCATTCAGATGTAACAATCATTTTTATTCAAGTGTAAAATCTAGACTTTCTACCTTGTAATCTGGGTTGATTATCAAGATTGTTGTGGCTTTTTTTCAATTTCCTTAATCATTATCACTCAATTCTTGTTTTACTCTTCCTGGTTTTCTTGTTGCATGTGTTTTATGAAGTGTTGCATTTGATTTAGTGTTGTTTCATATTTATAAAGCTTATTTAATGATATTAACTCATATCAGTAGGTTATGCTGCACTTTTCCTCTGTTTTTCATATTTGGCTTTATAGAGTATCCTGTTAGTCAGAATGATTTCTCATGTTCTCCTCTCTTTTAGCAGATCTGTGCATGCATACATACATATATTTTCTAGCATTTTCTGATATTTTTTAAGTCTTAGAATTTTCTATACCAGCACCAGAGGTGTTATTAAAGAAGGATATGAGACTGTGGGTAATTGAGTTCAAGGGCATTTTCTTCTTTGATATAGTGATATGAAGTGTTCTTAGTAAAGTCTCTTTTTTGGAGTGGGCTTTTGTTGAGTTTTGACCAACTACAAAGTTAGAGAGTAAAGTCCCCCAGCCCACCCCACAAGATCATCCTCACTCTATACCAACTATAAACTTTCCAAAACCGACTAAGGTCAATTGACACCAACAAAGAGCTCCCCAAACCACCTTTGGTTTCAGTAATTCATACAGGAACTCACTGAGAGCTATTATATTCATAGTTACAGTTAATGACAGGAAGATACAGATTAAAATCAACTAATAAATGAAGCATATAGAATTCAGGAGACGTACCAAACATTAATCTTCAATGTCTTCTCCCCATAGTCAAAATGCATGGAGATCCAACTAATCATAGAAGGTCATCCAAGCCTCAGTTTTCAGTTTTTAATGAGGTTTCATATGTGGGCATGAATGATTATGTGACTGGTGTCAACTGATAACATGTGACAGTCTAGGTCACGTTGTTGGTCTTTCTGGCAGGTCCAGCCTCTACCCTAAGACTATACCCCAGATTCACCGCAAATAACAAAAGTTAGATTATACATTATGATGTCAGGTCCTCAGACATCATATTTCAAGGTCCTGGAGAGTACCCTAAAATATAAGCCTAGAAAAAAAGACTAGATATGTGGGGAGATAGAGCTTTAGGAATCCTACTGGAAACTTCAGAAGGATTCCTAATTTTTTACAGTTCCTTTATTTTGCCAAAGAGAAAATCTAGGGGAGATTAATGAAAAACCTAAGGAGTACCTCTCCTTTGGACAAGGTCAAATTCTTCAGTATTAGATTGTGTCTTCCAATTCTGTGATACTCTCTTTAGTTTTCAAGTGTGCTTAGTTTCCAGCACTGGATTTTCTTTCCTTTCACCATCAGCCTCCAAGGTATACCTTTCCTTTCCTTCTCCTCCAGAAGTGTTCACTTCCTAAAACTGTCACCTTTTGTCTCACCACTTTCAAAACCTTCCTTCTAATTCCCCAAGAAGCAGGAATGTACTCCAACAGGCTCAGCAACATTGTATTTCACTTAAGGTGGAGCTTGACCTTCATGGGATTAAGTTATTAATTTTCTAACATGCCCCCTACTGCAATGTATTCTCCATTTTTCTCAAAGTCTCCACTTGGCTTTTCAGTCTGGACTGGGCACCAGTTCTGAATCTGACATTTGGAGTATGTATTTCTCCACTTACATAAAAACTGAAGTATATAGTAACCTCTAGCTCTGAATTCATTTTACCCATAGGCTGTTTATGCAGTTTTAATTGTTCTCTTTGTGATTTATAGAGTTTTCAGGGGATAAGTGGGGACATAAAGGTTTAGGTATCTTATTGGAACCTTCAGAAGTGCTCCTAATTTTTTTGTTTTTTATTTTTTTTTTACAATTCCTTCATTGTGCTAATGAGAAAAGTCAAAGAAAATTAGTGAAAAATTTAAAATTGGTTCAGCATTTGGAAATTTCATATATGATGAAGGTGGCATCTCATTACCAGTGGGGAATATATGGATCTTTAAAAAGTTGGTGATGACATAAGTAGCTAGCCATAAGAAAATGATCAAATTAACCTCACAACACATCAGATTAAGTTCTAGATGGATCTGATAGTTAAATGTAAATATTGAAATCATTAAGAACAAGGAGAAACGTCTAAATTTTTCTAAAATTCAGTAATTTACCTATCTGAGTTAAATCTATAGGTAATAAGAGAAATATGGTTGTTTAACTACAAAGGTTTATTTTAATTGAATGGAAAAACACTATAAGCAAAATACAAGGAGAAATGACAATCTGGGGGAAGGAATTTGGAACTTACTACAGAGAAAAATCGATCATAAATAACATATGAAGTGTTTTAAAAATAGAAAGGAATAACATCCCTATAGAAAGAAAATGGGCAACAAAAATAAACAGTTCAACACAATTCCTAGAAAAACAAATGCAAATACACTAAAATAGATAAAGAGATGCTTAGCCTTACTCATTGTAACATAATGTTAATTAAAACTATACTGAGATACCCAGGACATTGTCAGATGTCAATTATAATGACTAATGTACAAAATATCCAAAAGTTTGACAGTATGCTCTGTGGAAAACCACACTAAAATGTTTGTGTGAATGTACAGCATCAAAGGAGGTGCTTTAACAATAACTAGAAATTTATAAAAATTGATCCATTGATCCAGTTATTCCACTCCTAGTAATTCCTTTCAAAAATAAGAGCAATATTTCAAACAGGTAAATGCCATTGAACTTTGTTTAAATGTTTGGTTTTTCTTGTCTTACTAATTTAAATAACTTCCATATTTTGTTGTTTACCTGCAGACAATGATTATCTGCAAATCAATTTTTGCTTTTCAGTGGTTAGACTTTTTACTCTCCACCTCCCCACCCGCCACAGCCCCTTTACTTTTGCTGCAGTGCTTACAATCTGAAGTGAATGCTGAAAAGACACGGGGATAGTGGGAGTATCACTTTTATTCCTGATTTTTATGAGCATGTTTAAAAAAAAACAATTTTACTGAAATTTAATTCACATGCCATACAATTCACTCTTTCAAGTGTATCAAAATGGTTGTTGGTATATTCGTAGGATTCATCACTACAATCAATTTTAGAACATTTTCATTATCCCTAAAGAAACCCTTCACCCATTAGTCATTACTTGGCCAGCCTATTTTCCAAAGTGGCTGCATCATTTTACATTTCCTCTAGCAGTCTATGAGGGTTTTTATTTCTTCGCATCCTTTCTACCACTTGTTACTATCTTTTTTATTCTAAATCACCTCAGTGGATGTGAAGTGGCATCTCACTGTGGTACAGATTTCTTTGATTTTTAGTTTTTGGCAACTGTTCTATTAAAATTAAGTTTGTATCCTAATAATGTAAATTACTATATATATTTGACTCCCAAAGACAAATATAGTAGTCTCCCACCTTTATGTGCAATTTTGCTTCCATGGTTTCAGTTACCTGAAAGGTAAGATAATATGTACAGTAAGATATGTTGAGAGACAGTGAGACACAAAGATAGACCACATTCACATAAATCTGATTAAAATAACTTATAATTGTTCTATTTTATTATTAATCTCTTACCATGGCTAATTTATACATTAAATTTAATCATAGATATGGATAGGAAAAAAATATTACATAAAAGATGGGATAATATTCAGTTACAGCATCCACAGTGGGTCTTGGAACATATTCCCCTTGGATAAGGAAGTACTGAAATTAAGAACAACTAAGTGAAATAAAAATGTTTCTTCCTCCTCTTTCTGTCTGCCTACTTACCTTCACTCCTGCCTGCACCTTTCCTCTTATAAACAAAAGGAAAAATATTTACAGATGAACTATGGATCTGTTACTTGCTTCAATATAATTCTGATCAAGATTAAGCAAAACTGACCATGAGTCTATCATTTTTGAAACTGAGCAAAGGGTGCTATTTGCAGCTCATTATTGTCTATTTGTCCATGTTTTGAGTTTTTCATAACAAAAAGTTAAAGAAACGCACACCGTGGTGGCCTGGCGGTCTAGTACTCCCTGGGCGCAGTCCCATATACATCCCAAGGCCGGGCAGAACAATCAATGTGAACAAGTAAATACGAATAAACTGCTTCTTCCTCTCTTCCTGTCTGCCTACTTGCCTTCATTCCTGCCTGCACCTTTCTTTTCGGAAAAAAGTTAAAATGCTAATCATGAACTCTCCAATAATAGAGTGATACTTTTCTTAAACTTTGCAGTAACTAGTAAAGTAACTTGAACAAAACAAAATCAGGAAAATCGTTAGAAAAGAGATGGTACGGCTACCACGAGGGACCCTATAGCAAGTGCTACTCTCTCCATATAAATTGGCCCAGAACCTAGCATTCATTCTGATAAATTCATCGTGGAGCTAAATGACATACATGCAAGGATACTGATCCCAACATTGTTAGCCACAAAGACAGCACAACCAGAAGCTTCCGGAAACCCTCGAACCCACCAATGGCATCAATTTAAGCATCTCCCACCCCAAGGTTACCTGCCCTGCCCGGTATAAGCTTTCGCGTCAGGGAGTTCCTGGACACAGCTGAGGGGACAGATACATAAAATCAAAGACACAGTGAAACCAGGGGTCATTCGCACACAACCACTCTCAAAGATGGAAACGCAATCGCGACTCTCCAGACACTGCCGGTCTCGGTCCCGAGCCTGAGACACTTCTCACTTCAGTCCCCCCGGGGTTCCGCCCCGGTCCCCGCCGCCCAAATAAACGGCCGAGTTCCCTCTGTCCTGCGCGCTCGCCACCTCTTTTCCAGCTCAACAACTGACAACCTAAAAGGAGTAACTTTGACACCCGGAGGCCTCTGGAAAACATAGTCCAGGAAACGAGAGAGCCAGCAACCCAAGTCTCCCGGTGTCTTCTCAGAACCATAAACCTCCCAACGTCCCCGCCTGCAAGCTGATTCGGTCAGCGAATCACTGTGACCCGCTACTCAGCGGGTGCAACCAGGAAGTGGCACCGCTCGCGTTCTAACCGGAAGTTTACGTACGCCGCGGGGGTCTTCTGGGACTTGTAGTGAGACGTAGATCCGTGGCGCGGGGCGGGGTCGGCGTCATCTCTGCCGCCTTGGGTCCAAATCGGTGAAAAGGACGGTTGAGCTGAGCACGTCGAAGTGCTGGGGCGCGCGCGGGGAGGGTGGTGTCTCCCGGCCTTCAACCACGACTGGGCCTGTTGGGTTGAGGGGTTTTGGGAGAGTGACCTTTTTCTGCTGGTGTGAGTGCCGTTGCTTCTGTTTGTGACATCAAGGTATGTTATGGTCTGACATTTTTAACATTTTTTTTAAAGAAAAAAATGGAAGTATTTAAAGTACAGTTTTTGAATGTACCATTTAAAATAGTGCCCACATCATAGACGATGGATAAAAAGTTCATAAATTGTTCAACCCGGTGTAACCCTACCCGTTTCCTGAAAAGGTATCCATCGTCTGACATACAACATAGCTTAGTTCGGACCGATTTTGAACTTTGCATAAATAGAATCATTATATGCATGCTTTAATTGATAGAGCTCGTTTATTCTCATTTTTTAATGGTGTTTGACTTAATTTCAGCTTGGGACTATGCTTGTGTGTTTTCCTGTGTATATATGTGCATCTGGGTTACTTACATACCTAAGAGGGAGAATTCTTGGATCACAGGTTATACATAATGTTTAGTTCTAGTAGGTATTGCAAACATTTCTGAAGTGACTTTGACATTTGCAGTTCTACAGCTATGTATTTAAGTCCTAACCCACACTTAATATGGTATGTCCTTTCCTTTATAATCTTTCTGATGAGTGTGTGGTGGTTTTAATTTGAACTTCTCTGATATGTTCATTTGGATATCTTCTGTAATGGGGGAAGACACCCAGCCAACTTGTAGCCCCAAAGCAGTTGCAAATTTTCAACTTTATAAAGCTCAAGACTTTTCTTTGGGAGAAAGAAACAGAAATTCTCAGTGAAAGTAGCAAATATTCCACAGGGATCACTGAATTTATAGAGGTAGGTAGGCTTATCAGGATGCTGTCGTTTTCCAAAATCACATTTATGTACAAATCTAATAGAATCCTGAGAAAAGTCTATGGATGTATACTTGAACAACACCAATCCCTTTAACAATAAATCTGTGTATTAAGGCTATAATTAAAACAAATGCTTTTAAGATGGCAGTGGATGGTGTGCCCTGGTGGCCTGTCAGTCTAGTACACCCTGGGCGCAGTCCCATCTGCATCCCAAGGTTCCAGGTTTAAGACCTTGAGTGAGGGGGAGCAACCAATGTGGAGAACAAAATAAAAATAAAAGTGCTTCTTTCTCTTCTCTCTTCCTGCCTGCCTGTCTGCCTACTCACCTTTATTCCTGCCTGCAGCTTTCAAAAATAATAAATAAATAAATAAAAAATGGGAAGAGAGAAGAAAAGGGTGAAAATATGGTAGTAAAGAGAGTGTTTAGAGGAAAGTATATATAAAACTAACAGATTAGCTCTGGATACCAGGAATTTAATGTGATTTAATTTATGTCCTCAAACATTCAGTTTCTAGCAGCTAGGTCACAGTAGTGTATTTCTAGTATCCAACCAGGTTTGGAATGGATTTCTCAATTATGTGAAATCAGATAAGCAAAATTCCAGTAGCACCTGGTCTATAATTATTTGGTAGTTCTCTCCAGATACTTTTTACCCATTAAACCCTAAATGAGAAAAAGTAATAAACTCTACAAAATATTTGATAATAAAATTTGACAATAGTTAAAGAGAAGGTTCTTTAAAACTTAAGGTAGAAAAGAGTTTAAAAAGTTAACTGTGTATGTCATTTAAAACATACTAGGAAATCAGACATGCAATGGATTTCTAAAGATCAGTTAGAATCAAAATGAAATGGAACAAGTCATGCATGATAAAACAAGTTAATTCTTAGAGTATTCAGCTCACTCAGATTTCTTCCTAATATGAAAATGATATAAAGATATGTCTTGCAGTGCCCTGGTGAAGTAGTGATTTAGTCAGCAGCCTTTGGCTGGCGCAGTCCACATAACATCTCAAGGACCGAGGTTAGAATCCCCAGACTGGAGAAAAAATAAAGATGAACAACTAAATAAAAAGAAAGAAAGTGCTTCTTCTTCCTCTCTCTTCCTGTCTGCCTCTGCTCTCCTTCATTTCTGCCTGCATCTTTCATTTCAAAAGCCAGGAAGACACGTCTCAAGGAGAGTCGTTCAGCCCTTGGCAAGGTGGACATTTTGGGATATTTCTTTGTTGTGTGTGTGCAGCCAGGCAGGGCTGGGCTGTTCTCTGCATAGTTTGTTAGTTATTGAACAGTAACCCCAACCTCTGCTGTACTAGATGCAGATATCTCTCTCCACTCCCAGCTCTAACAACCAAAAATATTTTTATATTTGATAAATGCCAAATGTCCCCAAAGGGGTGTGGATGGAGGCAAAATTGTCCCTATTTGAGAACCAGTTTTGAGTCTGAACAAGCAAACTGTTTACCTCCTACCTCTATGGATCTTTGCTTGGAAGTAATAGGTTGTGCTCCATAAGAATTATGAAAGTTATACTAAGTATCCAGATAAAGGTAAATGAGTGTTTTGATAAAGGATAAAGGTTCCAGTATAACTATGAAGTAAAAGTACCAGGATGACAGCTGTGTAGCAAGTCTGAACAACCAATCAAGATAGGAATGAGAAGAAAATGCTGAAGAAATAAATGTCTGGTATCTATAACAATACAGATAAATGTTATTGATAGTCATGCAACAGTGATGTTTGCACATTTTGATGGATTCACAATGCACATGTAGAAAACTTGGCAAATAAATTTGAAAGATAATTAGTTCCAGAAAAAAGTTGCACTAGAAATAATATATCTGCTTAGTATACCACTTGGCTCAGCTATAAATAACATTTACATGTTAGTAACTATATATACTCTATAGAGTTAACAAAAAAATCAAAACTCATAACCATGTTGGGAGAAGTGGGAAGTTTTAAGCCCTTAATCCATTTTGAGTCAATTTTTGTGAGTAGCATAAGATATTGGTCCAGTTTCATTCTTTTGCGTGTGGTTATCCAATTATCCCAGTGCCACATATTGAAGAGACTCTCCTTTACCCACTATGTATTCTTGGCACCCCCGTTGATTAGTTGACCAGATATAGGTAGGTTTGTAGTTAGAGTCTCTCTTCTATGTGTCTGTTTTTATGCTAATACCATGCTGTTTTGATTACTATAGGTTTATGATAAAGTTTGAAATCAGGAAGTGTGATTACTCCAAATTTGTTTTTCTTTCTCAAGATTGCTTTGATTATTCAGTCTTTTGTGGTTTCACATGAATTTTAGGTTTTCCTATTCTGTGAAAATGCTATTGGAATTTTGAAAAGGATTATGTTGTATCTACACCTGGTTTTGTATAAGTTGAACACAAATAAATAAATAAATATTGAAGATACAAATAAAGTCCACGTTCGTGAATTAGCAAGATTGCTATTATTAAAACGTTCAACATTTTTATTTCAAGATTTTTTTTTATTTCCCTTCTGAGTTTTACTTTGACCCACAGGTTGTTCAGGAGTTGTTTAATTTCCATCTATGTGTGAAATTTCCTTTGTTATTGATATCTTCTATTGTGAACATAACAGGTGCTTTGGTGATTTTAATATTTTTTAATTTGCTAAGACTTTTTTGTGATCCATCCTGGAGAATGTTCTGTTCTGCACTTGAGAAAATGTGAATTCTGCCTTTGAAGGATGCAATGTTTTATATAGCTGTTAGGTTAATTTGGTCTAAAGTATGGTTCATATTTTTTCATTGATTTTGTCTGAAATCAATAGCTGAGTGTTTAATATGGAAATCCCTTGTTATTATCATATTGTCTGTATCTCCATGTTAGTATATTTAGCTTTAATGATGTGTGTATATATACTTAAAATTGTTGTCTCGATCATTATCATTTTATAACGTACTCCCTTATCTCTTAATTTTTTTCTTAAATTCTATATCTCATATAACTATCCCTATATTTTTTGGTTTCCACTGTTATGGAATATTGTTTTCCATTCCTTTACTTTGAGTCCATATGTGTCCTTAAATCTGAATCTCTTTAAGGTAGCATATGCTTGGATTTTGCTGGATTTTTTTAATCAACCCAGCCACCCTGGGACTTTTGTTTGATGAATTCAATCCATTTACTTATAATTATTGATATGTAAGGGCTGATTAATGTCATCTTACTGTTTTCTTGTTTTATATTCCTTTTCCTCATTTTCCCTTTTTTCTGCCTACCTTTTAAAAATGGTGTTTTTTGTAGTAGTATGATCTGATTCTTCTATATCTTTTGAGAAACTACTACTGCATTTTTGCTTTGTGGTTCCCATGAGGCTACATAAAACTTGGGTGAAAGAGTTCATTTAAAGCCGATAACAATTTTTCATTCACATACAAAAGCTCTTTTTACCCACCATATTTTTAATGTCACAATTTACCTCTTTATATGTTCTATATTCATGAACAAATTACAATACTTACAGTTATTGCAATACTTTTTGTTTAACCTATATAAAATAATTAAATGGTTAACATACCTTCAGTTTTGTAAATCTGATTGTATATTTGCCCTAAACTGTGCTGTATAGAGTCATGCACAGTTTAACAAGGATATGTTTTTGAAGAATGTGTTGTTGTTGATTTCATCATTATGTGAACAGCATACAGTGTAATTACGCAAACCTAGATAGCATAGCCTACTACACATCTAAGATACATGATATAACCTGTTGGGGCCACTGTCATATAAGTGATCTGTCGTTGAAAGCATCATTAAGTGATTTATGACTATATCTTGTTTCCATGTTACTAGCATCTTTTCATTTCAGTTTGAAGAATTTTCAGCATTTCTCGTAAGGCAGTCCTAATGGTTAATAAACTCCCTCTGCTTCTTGTTTGTCTGTGCAAGTTTTGCTCCTTCATTTCTGAAGAATAACTATGCCAGATATTATTGGCTCACAGTGTCTTTCTTTACTACTTTGGATATCTCATTTCATTGTTTCCTATCCACTGATCTCTGCTGAATAGTCTAATGGAAGTTCACTTGTAGGTTACAATCATGTTTTCCTTTTGCTGCTTTTAGGATTTGCTATTTGTCTTTGATTTTTGAGTTTTTATTATTATGTACCCAGAAAAAAAGTCATTTTGAATCAGATTAATTGAGCTACTAATTTTATAAACCTGAATATTCACATCTCTCCCCAGTTTTGGGAAATTCTCAGCTATTTTTCCTTAAATAAGCTTTCTCCTATTTTCTATCTTCTTCAAAATATCAGTGATTCTGATAATTGTTTTATGGTGTCTCATAGTTCATATAGACTTTCTACACTTTTTTTTTTTCCCTCTCGGAAGGTTATTTCAAAGTTACTATCCTGTAGTGCTTTGATTCTATCTTTTGTTTGGTTTATTCTACCAAATAGAAGATAGAGCGATGGTTGACTACATTTTTTATTTCATTCATTGAATTCTTCAGTTTCAGAATTCCTTTTGGTTCATTTTTATGGATTTTGTTAAATTTATCATTTTTCTCATGTATTATTTTCCTGATTTTGTTGTATTTTTTTTGTATTTTCTTATAGTTTATATTCCTCAAAACAGCTATTTTGAATTCTTCATCAAATAAATCATAGAATTTGTGACCTTGCGTTCTGTTACTGGAGAACTACTGAGTTCTTTCAGTGGTGCCATGTTTCTTTGACTCTTCATGTTCCTTGGAGTTTTTGTTGCTGTTTTTGTTTTTGAGGTAGCAGTCACCTCTAGTCTTTATTTGTTGTCTTTAAATGAAAGATACTTTTCAGTGGTCCTGCTTATATAAGGGACTTTCTTAATCTTATGTGGCTATGCCTCATCAACACATCTTGCTTCCCCCTGTGCCAGAATTCTTGAGCTATATATCTTCTTTCAGTCTTACTACTCAACAAAAATAATTGATGGAAACCTTTATTTCTCCTATGATATTGCTAAAGATTAAGTTTATGTTTTCTCCCTTGCCTACAGACTGACCTATATTCTGCATGCCCTGTGTTCACTCTCACCACTGCATTCAGAGCATGCACTGAACCAACATTGGGGGAGGTGTGAGTTTAACACTTAGGGCTTTGGGGCTGCCTAATAGTCAGGTGGGGAGGTTTTCCTAGTGACTTATTGTTGAACTTCCTGCTTTAGAGTCTTGAGTGCTCTCAGCAGAAACTGCATTTGTTTAACACCCTCTGCTATTTTCATTAATTATTTCCCAGTCTCTTCCTTCCAATCATGAAGCATCCACCTTAATTTTGTGTGCTTTGTGGGGAAGTTTCCTCTAACAGCATGACACACAAGAGGAAATTAGAGACTCACATTACTCTCCCTTTCCTCCATGGAAGAGGTCACCAGTGGCTGGTCCACCTCCATGTTGTGTTAGTTGGGTGAGGGGCTATACTGGCAAAGTTCATGTTACTCTTCCAAAGTATCCAAACTTTTTATTTACTTTTGCTCCAATATCATGCTTGAATCTCTTCTTAAGAAACCTGGATTTCTATAAAGACACTATCCTGTGGGTTTTTGCCCAAGTCAGCACTCTTCAGGCTTTTTCTGACCATGGCCAAGAGGGGATGATTCAGAGGCTCCTGCTGGTTCCATAGCCTATACCAGGATATGTCTGTCTTAATACCTAAAGTACAGGTGAGTGAGACACCTCCTAGGTCCATTGGCATATGGTGCTAGACCCCATAACTCCCACAGAAGCACTTTTTATTTCTGGACAAATGCTAAATATTAGTCAGTAAGTAACAGGGCAGACAGAAAGAAGAGACAACTTTTTACTTCACCTTAAATTTTAAAATACATTTACCTTCTTAAAATTTCTTATTTTCCTTTTGGGTGAATTTCAATTCAGATGAAATATGCAAATGAATATTTGATCAGTAGTCATTCCTTAATGAATAGTGACTTGATCAAATTTTTCTATACTCATTACAAGAGTGTTTTCCTCATTAGAATGACTTCGATAGTAAGTTCTGGAATATGGTTAAAAGTTTTCCCATAAATAATGAAACCTGAGTAGATATAGCAATGATGATGGTTGATATTAACCAACTATTTATGTGATAGGCACAAGTATAGAATCCATACAAGCTTCTAGAGGCGACTAATGCCTATATTGTACATATATAAAAGGATATGAAAGAATAAACTGGTTAATGTTTAGTTACTGAGGTCAGGGATATTGATAAAAGGGAAGGTCAACTTCAAACTTTTCCTATAAGTAGAAGAGATCCACACAAATAATAAAACAGACACATTAAAAGGGTCAAGAAGATAACTTTATAATGGCAAAAATTTCAGTATCTAACATAATAGTTTAATAAAAGCAGGTGAATACTTTAAAGTCAATAAAATAATAACTATATTTACAGGCAAAGAATATTAAAAACTGCTTATAGTATAGCATAATCACACTCTCTAAAACAGTGACATATACTCTTCAAGGGGTTGCTCTAAAAGTCTGATGGTGCTGTCTGTGATTATAAGATTACAGATAACAATCTCTTTCGTTGTTGTTAATGTCTGCCTTTATATGGAGGACAACTGTTTTCCAAAAAGAAAAGTATAAACTTTATAAAAGGAAAAACAATCTTCCAAAATAAAAGGTACAGATTTACAAGATATTAAATGATACTTAAAAGTAACAGTAATTTAATATAGAATAAGACAGATACAACACAGATATTCAAATTTTAAAAATAAACACTGACCTGATAGTCAAGCTTTATATGTATAAAAATATAATTTACCATCAAAAAGGCAATAAAAATATAAAAATTTATACAATTATTGAATAAAGGTTAGGATGAGAAGAGGGAGAGAGGGGAAAAAAGGTAAATTTAGACTCAATAAATAACAAAATAATTTTGAGATGGATCAATAATTCTGTATAATTTACAAAAATTAAGAACATTAAAAAAATAAAAGTAGTAGGGTCAGCCCCAAAATTAAATTTTTAAGGCTTAAAATAAGAGACAAAATATAATAAAGTTTTTCAATTTTTCAATTCATAAGTATGCATATTCCAAAAATAAGGAAGGCATGAATGTAGATAAATATCTTTAAATATTTATTTTATTTAGATTGTTTTCCTAGCGTGAATTCTGTCAGCATGACTAACAAGTCATTTGAACATTAATTATATTCATAAGGACTCTCACTAGGATGAATGAAGTTTCTTATGTGCCATATGTCCTTTTTTAACCATCTAATTCCAACTTATTTCCAATTCACAGAGATTCTCAACAGTGTGACTTTTCTTATGTTTCTGAAACTCTGAACCCCTCCCAAAAACCTTCCCACATTGCTTGCAATTATAAAGTTTCTCCCTAGTATGAATTCTCTGATGCTGAGTAAGTCTCAAGTCACTACTAAAAGTCTTCTCACATTCCTTACATTCATAGGGCTTCTCACCATTATGTATTCTCTGATGCCGATTAAGAGCTGAGCTACTACTAAAAGATTTCCCACATTCTTTACATTCAAAGGGTTTTTCACCAGTGTGAATTAGCTGGTGTTGAATAAGTTTTGAGCCACTACCAAAAGCCTTCCCACATTCCTTACATTCATAAGGTTTCTCACCAGTATGAATTCTTTGATGTTGAGTAAGGTCTGAACCACTACTGAAAGCCTTCCCACATTCCTTACACTCATAGGGTTTCTCACCAGTATGCATTCTTTGATGTTGAATAAGTTTTGAACCACTTCTAAAGGCTTTCTCACATTCCTTACACTCATAAGGTTTCTCACCAGTATGAATTCTCTGATGTTGAGTGAGATCTGAGCCACTATTAAAAGCCTTCCCACATTCTGTACATACATAAGGTTTCTCACCAGTGTGAATTCTTTGATGTCGAGTAAGGGCTGATCCAAAACTAAAAGCCTTCCCACATTCATTACAAACATAAGGTTTCTCACCAGTATGAATTCTCTGATGACGAGTAAGGGCTGAACCACTACTAAAGGCCATTCCACATGCTTTACACTCATATGGTTTTTCACCAGTATGAATCCGTTGATGTTGAGTAAGGTTTGAACCACTGCCAAAGGCTTTCCCACAATCCTTACATTCATAAGGTTTCTCACCTGTATGGATTCTGTGATGCCGAGTGAGGGCTGATTCAAAACTAAAGGACTTCCCACATTCCTTGCACTCATAAGGCTTCTCACCACTGTGAATTATCTGATGACGAATAAGGCCTGATCCAAAACTGAAGGCTTTCCCACATTCCTTACATTCATATGGTTTCTCACCAGTATGAATTCTCTGATGGTGGGTAAGATTTGAGCCACTACCAAAGGCCTTCCCACATTCACTACATTCATATGGTTTCTCACCAGTATGAATTCTTTTATGGTAGGCAAGGTTTGCACCACTACCAAAGGCCTTGCCACATTCTTTGCACTCATAAGGTTTCTCACCAGTATGAATTCGCTGGTGTCGAATAAGAACTGATACAAAACTAAAATCCTTCCCACATTCCTTACATTCAAGGAGTTTGTCATCAGTATGAATTCTCTGATGCTGAATATTGAAAGTGGGCATGTCTTCAGGAGTAAATATCATTTGACTGAAATGTCCTTCCTGAGATTCCTGTTTTCTCTCAAACTGGCTTTTACATTCCCATTCACCTCTGAAACTGGAATACTCAATGCTGTTTTTTATAAGTCTTTCCATTATCTCCCATCAGGATGATTCTATTCCATATATATCCTTTTTCAGAAATTATTTCTTGGTCTCAACCTTGAGTCACAGTCTGAAAGAAAATATAAAAGCAGAAATTCACTTTTTTGTGTGTTCTGGGAGTAATGAATTTTTTTTATAATAGATACGAAAGACTTAACTATAACAAAAAAGCAACTGGCTTATACAGATCTCAAATATGATTAGGCAGTTTGACAAATAGATTGGTAAAGTAGAAGAATAAAGTCACACCAGAAGGCAAAGGGGTTATTTAGAAAAATAGCTTAAGTCAGTTGTTCCTAAATAGAGATTTAAATACAATTCCCTTACTTATGTGTGGAACTTTGATAAAGAAAAAGAAGTTCAAACCCCATCTCTGTTTTGCTAGAGGATGAATCTAGTGTCATATACATTTTTAAAGTAATTATACCCATTAATTACTTAGGGTTATTTGGAACATTAAGTAACTGCATCTGGGGGGAAAAATCTGGGGTAGTCAAGTAATAAACACACAATGCATATAATCTGAAGGAGACAGAAAAGAAAGTTACTTCAGATATGGCAGTATCCTGATGAAAGATTACTATCCCACATGACCTTAAAATGAGAAATGGAGTGGAAATAATCTTCTGTGCTTAGAATGTAGTTTGTTTGCCTAAGAAGTCTATGCAGTTAACCTCAGGAGCACAAAAGAGGGGACACTCAGCAAAGACTATAGCAGAGTAATTGAGGATCTAGTTATAAGTCAGAGAGAAGGCAAGAGAAGATAGGAGGTAATGTAAGACTACTGAAAGATTACAGGAAGAATTAAGATGGATCAGTATTCTGACCCAGCTCTGTTGATTACTTTCAGATAAAATGACTTTTAAATAAAATTTATTTTTGTAGTTGTATGAAATAACTGCACAGTTTTTGGTATCTATTATTTTATATGCCATAAAAGAAACCACAAAGAGGAATGGATTTGAAGACAAAATTCTGAGCAAATATGTACCTCAAATATGTACTTAGCAAGTTTGTTTAGACTAATCCTAAATATGTCTTGAACTTGTTCTTTCCATCTGCCACATCAATAGATAATTCAAGCCAAAATTAACCTTTATTTGGACACTAAAGTGGCATTTTATCTAGTGCTGGAATTTCCAGTTCTGTACTGTTAATTAATCAAGAGTGATATTCAGGTGTGTCCTGGTGGCTCAGGCACTCAGCCAGCGACTAGGGTGTGAACCATATAAAGAACCTAAAAACAAATAATTACTTTCTCCTCTGCCTCTTTTCTTCCTTCCCTCTTTTAAAAATGCTTCTCCCTAACACTTGATGACTTGGTAGAGGGCATGGTGTGTTGACATATAATTTAGGAATGGGGAACCTCTATAGAGAGGAAGTTATTTTAATGTGTAGAATAATTACTATAATAAAAATTATTTAAATAAATGCTTCTTCCTCCTCTCCATTCCTTCCTCTTCTTTTAAAAAAAGATGATTTTGTTTAAAACTTTCCATAGGTTTCTAATTGTCCTTAATATAAGACTCCTACACATTGGTCTAAAAAATTCTTCAGTGATCTGCCTCCTGTCTCTCTCTTCAGCCTGTTACTGGTCTCTCCTTCACAATAAGCTATAGATAACTATACTGGCTTTCTTGTTTCTTCTAAGGCACGAAAAGGTAAAAATGTCCTTTTATCAATGATTTCATCTGCCTGAAATGTTCATGATCCTCTTAGAATGCTTCAATTCTGGGACTTAAAATTTTATGGCCATTGTTTCAGTCTCTGATAAATGGCATATCCTAATATGGAAGTTTTCTAAACACACAAGCTTAATGATGCAGCTCCTGGCATTATTTCTCAAAGAACTAATATTTTTCTTCTTTGTACTTTGTTTTGGTAGTGGGTGATCACACATTCCTCCACCACAATTGCAAATTTCACATTTGTTTTAATGTTTGTCTAATGTCTGTCTGCTACCCTAGCAACACAAAGGCAAGGATAATGTGCTAAAAAAAAAAAAAAAAGTGAATCATGGCACACACAAAAAGGTAAAAATACATTTATTGAAAGACTAATATAATTGAACTTCAAAATTTATTATCTTTAAAAATAAACTTCTAAAAACAAGATTTCTTTAGAAAAATAATATAATTTCAAATAAGACAAGTGGTTCACATGAAGTTATTCCTGTTTTTAAAACTTCAATAAATGGAGTGAAAGGGAGTTTATAAAAAGGAACAAACACAAAGTCAAAGAGCATTAAAGAAAAAACAACAAAACTTCTTAAGCCTAAAAAAAAAGCATGAAGATAAATGACTAACTTAACAAAACTAAAGGTGAAACTCAACCCCAAAATAAAGAAAACTCAGAAGTGGATGATTTATGCTGAAAAACTTCAGAAAGCCTTAAGAAATGGGGATATAGCTAACCAGGAAAGTCTACCAGTTGACATACAAAAAGTTAAATTAGTTCATTAATGTTCATTCTAAAATATATTTAGGCAAGTATCATCAGATATTTGAGGAAAACTTGTAACATAAAAGATTAAATAAAGTCCAAAGAACTTAAAATAGGAACTACATAGGGAAACAGGGAAAACTCCAGGAGTCACTATTAATTTCCTCAGAGACATATGAAAAACTATTTCACATTATACAATAGGATAATGTAAAATGACTATTGGCTTTAAAAAAAAGAATTTTTGGAAAATGAAAATATAAAATGGGAATAAAAAAACATTACGAAGGTTAAAAGATAAAGACATCTCTTTTAAAAGGACAAAAAGATATAGAAATGGGAAACAGGAAAGCAAATTAGGTCATGCAAGGAATTTCAATATCTAATGAGAGGATATATATTTAAAAGTGTACTAAGCTACCTGCCAAGTATCAGACAGGGTGCTAAAAGGAATTAAGGAATCTGAAAATTGACATTTCTAAACCATCAGGTCTAACCATTGATTCAGGAAAGGATCCTCAATGAATGTGAAAACTGAAAAGTGAATGGTTGTTGGGAAGAAGTATATTCACTTGATCTCATAGAGTCATCACCCCTCAGGTAATTTACCAATTATAGCAGGGAAAATAAACCTTTACACTGGGAAGGTTTGGTACTAACCACTTTTAACCATAAATGATAAAATTTGACAGCATCAATAGTGAAGCAACCTGACATTATGTGCCTCCTGATATAACACAAAAAGTTCAACATCATGTCACATAGGTAGTATGCTTCTCAGAAAAAGCTGAATCTAAGTCTCTGTTTCCATGAGAAAACTGTCAGACAAATGAAGGTTGTAAGACATTCTACAAGATAACTTTCCTAGATTTTCAAAAATATTGAGTATTATCACATAAAATGAGAAACCTTTTTATTGAAAGAGACCCAACAATCAAAACAATAAATTAATCTTGATAAGGTGCTAAATCAAACAACCCAGTAAATGAACATCATGACAGAAGCTAAAAAAAAGACACTGTGGGGAGCCACTGGTGATATTTGAACATGAAATGTTTGCATGAGTTACTTAATATTTATAGATTTGACTTGCCATTCTTATTGTTTGGAAAATGTCTTTATAAATATCAGATGAATGCTTAACGTGTAAGGAAGAAATGTCAGATGTCTCCAACATATTTCCAAATGATTGAAAATTGAATTTGTGCATATATTTAGAAAGAAAGAAAATATGGCAAAATTTTAGTAATTGGTGATTTTAGATAATGGTTATACAGGGGTCACTGGAATTTTCCTTCAATTTTTCCAGTGGGAAATTTTTCAAATTAACCAGAAATTACAGATAAATTTCCATAACTGAAGGACATTTAATTTCCACATTTAGTGGGCTCATTTGTTACCTAGAATGAAAAAATGATTCACATTAAGAGATACAAGATTCTTGAACATTTAGAACAAAGAAAAGACTCTATAAGACTACAATGAGTAAAAACAGGCATAAACAAAAGGCCATAAATGAAAATGCCTTTGGAGTTCTCAACAATACTGTTAAGTCAGAAGTCATAACTTCAAAATTATGAGGGAAAATACTTTTAATGCAGAATTCCATGCCTCATCGAAGAATCAATATGTTAGCTGTAAAAGCCCCTTCAGATATACTAGAACTCACAAATTTAACTCATGTATCCTTCTCCTTAACATGTCACTTCTATCAAACATCAGTTTTGATATCTAGTTTTCTTAAAGTAAGAAATGGGAAAGCATGGAACCCAAGAAATAAAACTCAATGGAAATAAAATACAATTTAAAAATTAAGGCAAATTCTGGAATAATAGTTGTATAAGTACAGTTTTCAGAGAACAAAGGAGTATAGAAGGAATATCTCTAAATACAAGAGAGAGTGACAGATTTCCCAAAGTTTTGATTTGAGTATGAATTAGTGATAGATATGTGGACAACCAAGAAATCACTCTCCTTAAAAAAAAAAAAAGAAAGAAAATATTGACTACATGGAAAACAAAGTTGTGAAACAATATAAATGTGATTCATAGCACAGTGTTTAATACAGTCGTTATAAAGAGTAAAGAGGCTGTGCCCTGTTGGCTCAGGAACTAAGGTGGCAACTGGGGTGTGAACTAAGAAAAAACCCAAGGACCCAGGTTTTTGTTTGTGGCCCAGATGAACAACCAAAATAAATAAACAAATAAATAAGTGTTTCTCCTACTCTTCTTTTTTAAAACGTTTCGACACCCTTTCCCTTCCTTCCTCTAATAGAAAAAACAAAAAATATACACAGTGGGGGGGGGAAAAAAAGCAAGCCACAGAATGGGAGAAGTTATTAAAATATTTATCAAACTAATACCCTAAGTATTAAAATTTTTCACATCATTAATGAATAGCTAAGTTATCCAAGAGAAAAGGAACCACTAAATAAAAGGAAGATAGCTGTTCTGTAATTTAAAAAAATTGTTTGGTCTTTATCACAGTTTCCTAGATGTTTCTAAAACCCCTGGAATTTCCCAGGTGATAGAAGTGTCTTTGTTACAGCATCACTCCTGAGTTTGTTGTTTCCCTACGGATCTTCAGCCTTGGGGCTGGTCACCAGAAGGATTGAGGTAGCCTAATGTTTAGGAGATGGGAATGTAACTGGAAATTGGCTCTGTCATGTGACCAATAATTAATCAATCATACTCACACAATGAAACCCCAATAATTAACTCTGAACACTAAAGCGCCAAGGAAATTTCCTGATTGGTGAACACGCCAATGTGCCAGAGAACTAGCACGCCCTGACTCCACAGGGAAAGGGCAGAGGAGCTGTGTGTTTGGGTTCCTTCCATACCTTGCTGTATGGTATTTCTTCACTTGACTATTCCTGGTTTGTATTCTTAGAGTTAATAATAAAACTATAATTTAATGTATAGCGCTTTCCCAAGTTCTAGGACTTATTCTAGTAAATTACTAAACCTGATCTATATTCTTAATGCAGTTATAACCCAAATCATAAGCTTTTATGACAAGATGATTCTCTAACATACATAGAAAACTAGACGATCAAGACATTCTACAAAAATAAGCTAGAGGAACTTGTTCTATCAGGTATCAAGACTTATTTAAAACAAGTCATTAATTGACTACGGCACTGGCATAGAGATAGAAAAAACAAAACAAAACAGAGGGAAGAGCCAGGGACTCACATACACATAGAAACCTATTATCTGACCAGCATTGCAAAACAGTGGGGAAAAAAAAAAGATGGACTCTTCAGGAAAAGGTGCTAAAATAATCAGATATGCACACACAAAAAGGATTTTTTTTAAAAAAAGGAAAGATACAGGAAAGAATGAAGGCAAGCGGGCAGAGAGAGAAGAGGAAGAAGTATTTTATTTATTTTCTTTAGTTGTTCATCTTGTATTTTTTCTCCCCTGGCTCTGGAATGTGAACCCAGTTCCTTGGGATGTATGTGCCATGCCACTGGAGGCTGCAGACTTAACTGCTACTCCACCAGGCACACCCCAAAATGAATTTTTTCTCACATCATACATAAAATTAAATTTAAAACTGTTAGGCTGTGTACTAGTTATTACTTTGTCTCCAAACTCCAAACTTCTCCTTTATTGCCTACTCTGTAAAAGTGGATCTGGGCTATGTAAACAGTTTTCTCTTGCCAGCACAAAATTAAGCTGTCAGTAGAAATAAATTCTTGTCAGGCTTCTCTAGCACCCACACCTACCTCCTCCTGCAACACATGCAACTTCCCCTGTGCCCAGGTTGCACAACTTAGGTATTTTTACGAGGCTCCTGCAATACAAATAGCTTCTCCAGCTCCTAGCTCTTAAAATTCAAGGTAGGTGTATCACCTATCTGTCAACAGCGACTCTTGACAATTTTGTAGTAGATGCCTATGGGGGAAAAAACTGCACCCTAACCTAGAAGACAGATTTCTAGCCAATTCTAGAGGAGATTTCTATCAGGTTCTGGTACAGCACTTTGACAGGGACATGAGGCAAACAAGGCACCTAAAAAGAAATGTAGGGAAGCACTCACTCAAGAGCCAACCCTGTAAGACCCTAAGAATGAGTTCCTCTTTAAGGCAAGCACCTAGGGTGCAAATATGGAGGTACTCACTCTCAGGGTAATGCAGGTGTCAAGTCAACATCTGAGATTGCTTCCCTAAATTTTGCATCCTAGGCAATGTGTCATCTTAGCCCCAGCTCTACACTACAGCAACTTCTCTGTCATTCAGTGACACATAACTGTACTCTCTTGGACAAGGGCTAGACCTCTGCTCTGGGAGGGCCTCTTCTTTGGGTGCTCTATCTCAACCACTAGGAGCGGTGGCTGCTCCTTTTATCTGCTATTTCTGTGGTCTTAGCTTTATCTTTACTTCTTATTAGCCAATCCTTCATTATTCAAATCCAGCGATAGTTAATAAATCTTTATATTTAACTTTCTTTAGCTCATATTGATGTGTTTTCTGTCTCTTGATTGGATTCTGACTGCAACAGAATTGATACCTGAAGTTGTCCCAGTAGAGAGACCCATAAAGATAGGATCTGGGGATTAGAATGGTCATGTCTTTTAACTATCCCTTAAATATGGGTTATATTGAGCTCTTTTACTATGTTCCAACAGTTTATTAATGTTTGGGTGTGACTGTAGTGCAGCACTCTTCATCGATCATCAGTGGCATTTGGGATGCTAAAAGTCCATGGCATGCAGTGTGACAGCTGTGGTTGACTGTGAAGCCCAAATAAAGCGTATGCCTTGGGGGCCAGGTAGTTGCTCTGTTTGACCATTAAGGCGGTAAAGATGACTTACATGGACTATAGTGTAGGATGGATTCATGTGAGTCCACTGGAGCGCTCACAACAAGAAATTGACAAACTTAAGTCTATTAACTCTGAGTTTAAGTCACAGTCTTAAGATCCAAGAACTTCCATGAAACTCCTAGAAGAATTTCCATTTTTTAAAGGCATGGGGCTCATACTGATGAAAACCAAACACAAATTTATACAGGTTATTATTGGCTTATGCTAACAGTTGAGTTCAGTCCTGCCATGTTTTTCCTCTGAAAGTTAGAGGATTTATTCGTAAAGAATGAAATCCTTAAATATGGAATTGGGACATGTAGTTGGGACCAGATGAAAATGACACTCTGAAATCCCTAAGATGTTGTGGGCTTCTCTTACCAGTGAAAGTAACTTGCAATCCAGTGTCTGTTAGACTAGTTTTCCACTGACTGAAACCACTATGATAAACCTCACCTGGGAAAGTACCTTGAAAGGATAAGTTCATCTCCTCAAGACCCATCAGAACTATTTTGTTGTACAATATCTATAAAGAGAGCCCAAGCATAGGTTGTGGGGGACAAATACATTCTGTTATTTCCAGGAAGAAATAATTTACTCACTATTAGTTTACTAGGGCTGCCATAACAAAATGCCACAGACAGGTGGCTTAAACAACAAATTTATTTACTCACAGTTCTGTAGGTTATGCATCCAAGATCAAGATGTTGGCAGGTGTGGCTTCTTCTGAAGCCTTTGTCCTTGGCTTGCAGTACCCACCTTCTTGGTGCATTCTCACATAATCTGTTCTCTGTACATGAGCATTCTGTTATCTCTTTGTATAGGATTTCCTATTTATATAGGAGTCTACTCAGATTGGTATAGAGCCCATCCTAACAGGCTCATTTTAACTTAGTCGTCTCTTTAAAGGCCCTATCTTCAAATAGTCAGTCTAAGGTACCAGGGATTCAATATATAATTTGGCGGGGGTGGGAGGGTGTCAACGGAATGGACCCACAATTGAGCCTATGATATTCACTACAACAAAGGCTGTAGGAACAGAATAATACTGCTTTAAGTACCTTTTTGTATAGTTTTAACTTTCAGAACCATGTTAACATTCTATATACCCATACAATTAAATCAGCAAGGATAGAGTAATAAAAAATAAAGTTAATTAGGACAAATTGTTCCAAAAAGGGACAAATGAGCCTAAGTATATTTCAAATGAATAACATGGCCACATTGAAAGAACAGATGAAAAATGAATTCAAGTAAATTTGAACTCAGTATTTTAACTATGTATCCTATTCTAAAGACAAAGAAAGCTATATACAAATAATGATCTCTACCTAGGTTTCATTAGAGTAAGGATGAGCAATTCTAAAATTATATGTATATTCTAGAATTAAACAAATTAGTAAATATAGTAAGGATAAAAGTGGAACAGGATAAAGGCTACAATGAATTTTTGAGTTCAATCATCCAAATCTTGGATTCTAAGTATTTTTAGTGCTAGGAACCAGTACTCTTTACAAAAATGGTTTATTTCATGACAGAGCTAAGGAAGTATCTAGAAAAAAGCCTGTAACATCAATTTTGCCAGAAAGTAAGAAACACTTAAAAGGAATCAATGGGGAAGAAAATCAAAAGGACACAGAAGCCAGTCTAAATAGTCTCTCATTGGCCAAATCTGGACAATGTGAGTTTCAAAATAAATGGTAGCAGAGTATATATAACCCACTGAGTGAAGGAAAAACCTACAAATTCATATGAACATAGCAAAGAAATAAGTGGGGGAGAAAGGAACATTCTTCTTTACAGCTGAATACCAACTAATTTACACAGAAAAAAAATGAAGTTTTTTTTTTTCCAATCCATTTTGAAAAATAGTAGTAATGGATTTAGACTAACATCAATGGATGCTAAAAGTGGTAGGTAAAAGTTATTTACAGAGTGTTAAAATATCTCTCCACAAACTTTGATTACAGAAACAACTATTTCATGCAAGAAACATGGAATATACCAACTTAATTATTAAAGTCAACTTCTCCAAATATAGGGCAAGATAACCTCATGTATCCCCTCAGATGCTGCACTGAAGATAGGCTCCTTTTTTGTATTATTTCTGCTACAAAATTATAAAAGTAAGAGGTAAGCATATGAAACCATAAGACAAGCCCTAATTAAGGTGCAGTCTACAAAATAACTTGTATCTTCTCTTAAAAAATGTCAAGGATATGAAATATAAAAAGAAAGCAACTCTTTTAAAGAAGACTAAAGAGACAGATGACTAAAGTCAATAGGATCATAGACAGTATCTTGAAAAGGACATAGGAGACAGGGTAGGATAAACTGCTATAATGAACATGATTGGGACAAGTGAAAATTTTTAATATGACCTATGGATTAGGTAATATTACCACATATTAATGCTAAAATTTATCATTTTACTAAGAAATGAAACAATCGTGGTTAGTAAGAAAATACTCTTGTTCTTAAGGAAATAATACACAGAAGTTTTTAAGAGTGAAGGGGCTAATGTCTACATCTTATCCTTAATGTGTCAGAGAAAATGCATATAGAGAGACAGAGGACAATTGCATTATTATGCAGGTGGAACAACATAAATAATTGGTGACTGAGGAAAGGGCACGTAGGAATACTTTATGGCATAACCCAGGTAGCTCTGTCTAAGCCAGCAGTGGGCACCTGGGCAACTCAGGGCCCAGGAAGAACAATAAAAAAAAATGAATAAATAAATAAAAGTGCTCTTTTCCCTCTCTTTTCTGTCTTGCCTTCTTCTTAACTACAAAAAAAGAACACTGTTCTATTCTTGTAACTTTTCGGCAAATTTGAAATTTAATCACAATTTTATAGTCATCAAAGTAAAATGATATTCCTAAATATAAAACTAAATGGACATATAAAATACCTAGAAATAAAGTGGAAAATAAAGCAATATACATAAAAAGAGGAATACAGGAAAATTACTAAATAAAAATTAATAATATTTAAACTTCTTTTTGAAAAAAGATCAAACAGGCACATCCTGGTGGGATATTTGGTGGAGTTGTGGTTGGTCACAGTCCACATACATTCCAAGGACCAGAGCTCATGTCCTGGGGCAGGAGAAACCACCAGATGAACAACTAAATAAAATAAATAGAGTGCTTCTTCCTCCTCTCTCATCCTACCTGCCTGCCTCTGCTCTCCTTCATTCCTGCCTTCACCTTTTCTTTAAAAAAAAAAAAAAACTGGTTTGAATTCAGTACTGCAACAAAAGAATCTCAAAAAAGTAGAAAAGAATTAATAAAAAGCAGAATAAGAAATTTTTAAATATGTAAGACTCACAAAACTCAAAAACTTGCTATTGAAAAAAATGAAAACTGTTGATTAAACATCATGTGTATGTGACATATTCTGAGATTTTCTTGCCACCAAAACACTAAAATGACCAAACAATGATAGTTCATCGTATTACTTACTGACAAGTGCACAGGTATAGCAAAACTATTGACTGCTTCTCCCCAAATCATCCCTTTGCCTACGTCCTTGAGACAAGAATTTTTTTCATAGCTTCAATACTCACTCACAGAAAATGAAATAAGATTTGTCTAAGCCAGCGATTCCCAGCTCTGATTGCAATTAAAATCCATAGGGAAGATGAATTTTTAGACAGTTCTAAAACTTGAACCTCACTCTAGATCAATTAAATCTTAATGTTGCTCGGTATGAATTTAAGTCATTAATTCTCCACTGTGGCAGCATGCTAGAATCATCTGGTGATCTTTAAAAAGTGATGCCCAGGTTATAGGTGATGGACAACTTTGTTAGATTTCTAATCTGATGCTGCATAGGCATTACACAGTATAATAATCTGACACATACCGAGAGTATGGACATTTCAATAGGACTTGAGTTTAGGATGCCCACAAGTTCCTATTTTGCTTTTCCTGAAACATCTTTTAAAATAACCACTTAAGTGCAAGTGCTTTTGTTTGCAGCTTATAAGTAACCTGCCAATGGAGAAACATGTTCTGTAGGAGACAGCTGAGTGTACTATGAAGTGAACAAACCACTTTGAAGTTTAACTGGAAAATATTTACTGAAATTTATGTGTACTTTGATGTCCCCATAATTTCATTTTTAAGTATATACCTTAGAGAAGTACATAGATTTTCATTGGAGCATCATTTGCCAATGATAACATAAAACCTAAATGTTTAAAAACCAGAAAATAATTAAATATCCCACAGTATTATAAAATATGGCTTTAAATGAGGCAATTAAAGGGAGGTAGTTTTATGCTTACATGAACAATTCACACAAACTGAAAAGCCAGTTTTCAGAATAGTAACTATTAGATTACACTAAGTGAAGGTGTCAAGGTCCTGTTCTTTCCACATTTTACACAGTGCACTTATAAGCCTCTGTCTATAAAAATACTTTAAGTGAAAAAACAGTACCACAGTTTCACGTGTATGTATTTAAGTGGATAGGATAAAAAATAAAAAGAATAAAGAGTTAAACAGTGGCTCTCTTTGGGTCCTTTAGGAAAATAACTGCAATGGGAGCTATGGTCACATGGGATTTGGGTCCCTCTATAAAAAAAGTATATATGTATTCATTTATATATGTAATTATAATTTAAGTGAAAAAAAGATAACAGGGAAAAAAGGAAACACCAACATTCAGCCTAAGAAGATGTTCATTTATTTATAGTGGCAACAATCTATAAGCAAATCATGTTCAACATAAGGGGTTTAATGTAATTAAACAACTCATGGTAAGGATAAATATGTGAAGACATGGACAGTTATTCATAATGTATTTGGTATGACAAAGACAGGTTACAGGTCAGCAGGCATGGTATATGATCATATTAAAAATAATTTAAGTATTTGCTCCAACAATTTGATAGCAATTGCCTTTAATTGATATGATTACGAATGACCTTTATCTTTCATTTGTGCTTCTCTGTTTTCTAAATTTGTTGCAATAAAGAATTTTTTGGCATGCCCTGGTGGCTCAGGCAGCTGAGATGGCAGCTGGGGTGTGGACTATGTAAAGCCTAAGGACCTGTATTCTTGACTCAGTGCCAGGGACAAAACCAAAAAAATAAAAACAAATAAATTAACACCCATGTTCATAGCAGCACAATTCCACTATATCCAAAACATGGAAACAAACTAAATGCCTATCGACAGATGACTGGATAAAGAGTCTGTGGTATATATACTCAGTGGAATTCTATGAGCTGTTAAAGATGAAATCCTAAGCTCTCCAACAACCTGGATGAAACTGGGAGATGATCATGTTAAAAAAAATAAGGCAGAAAGAAAGAGAAGTATAGGATGGTTTTACTCATGTGGAATATAAAGAAACAAATGAACAGACAAATCTCAGCAAAATTCACAGGACACAAGACAAGTGACTACCCAGGGTGGTGGGAGCAGGGAGGGAAGGAAGGAGGCATCCAATTGGTGGTAAGTGCACTAGAATTCTGTGATGATCCTATAATAAACCAAAGAGTGACTTCAATATCCTAAAATGAACGGACCAATGTAAACAAAAGAAAAAAAAAGAGCTAGCATTTTTGAGCTTCTGATGTGTACCAAGTATTCTCTCATTCATTTTCAACATTACTTTGAACAGCGATGAGAACTGTTCATTTACAGATTAAATAGCTCATAGGTGATGTGACTGAGATCAGAAGCTGCATCTTTCTAATACTAGGGCCCCATGATTTTTATACCATGATACAGAGTCCAGTGTAGGTAAAATAATCTTTCTTTAAGACAATTTTTTCCAGAGGAACCAATATTTAAACTAAAGGGTTAATGAGAATGAATGACAAAGGTAGAAAGAAACTACCTGAGAGAATATAGGAAGAGACAGAAAGAAGAGAAAAGAGTAGTTTAAAAAGAAAAAATAGGGAGAACAGTAAAAGGTACCATGCAAAACAGACTTGATTGGACCAAAATGTTTTTAAAATAATAATAGCCAATAAATATACCTGAATCTAAATGTATACCTAATTTTTGTATCTCCCACTTCCAAAGATATATTTGAAGAGGCCAAGAAAATAATTAAACCATACATAAAGATTATAGGAACTCAATATAAAAAACCTAGGCTTACATTATTACTATGCTTGACCATTATCTGAAATGCTCAGATTCCTGGCAGTCTATGTAAAAGGAAAATACTGTAAAAGAATTATGATTTCTATTTGTTCAGAACTATTTATGGAAAGTAAACCAGACCTTGTTGAGAAACACTAAGAATACCTAAATCAATTGAGAAGTTCATGTTATTACAAAACTGCCCAAATTTCTACTCACATAATTATAGATACAGTGCAATTCAGTGAAAAATTCCAAAAGCTGTTTAAATAGAACCAAACTATTTTTAAAATTTGCATGGCCATGCAAAGAAAAACAAGTAGTAGATATTCTCAGGGAATAAGATAAGAGGACTTGCTCCGAATATAATAAGGTGAATAAGATGGCATGGTACTTCTGCAAGGAGAGACAAACAAAGCAATGGAACAGAATATAGTGTCCAGAAACAGATGTAGACATGAAAGGTCACTTGATTTTTAACTAAAATGGCACTGCAGATAAGTGTCCAAAATGAAATTTTCAATAAAAGATATTGGAGCAACTAAACAACTGCATGGGGGATAAAATGTAACTGAATCCCCACCCTGCAGAAATTAAATCCAAGTAATATAAAGAGCTGAATTTTAAAGCTAAAACCTAGAAAGCTTTCTTAAAAAAAGAAAAGAAAAGAAAGGAAAGGTGCAGGCAGGAGTGAAGGCAAACAGAGGCAGGCAGGCAGGAAGAGAGAGGAGGAAGAAGCATTTCATTTTATTTAGTTCAACTTTATATTGTTCCCTCTGGCCCCAGGACATGAACATGGGACCTTGGGGTGTATATGGACCGTGCCCAACTGCTACTCCACCAGGACATGTCAAAGAAACTGGAAAGCTTTTAAAAAGAAACAAAATCTTCATTACCAAGATAGCAGAAAAATTCTTAAACCCATTGGAAAATATTTCATTACATTAAAATTCAGAATCTTACACCAAAAGACCCCAGAGAGTGAAAAACCAAGACAAAGCAGAAGGAAATAACATATATACAATGGACAATAGATATAGATTAATATACATCAGTTAAGGAACCCAATTAAAATTTGCAAAATATTTGAACAAGTCAAAGATATCCAAGTTGCCAAGAATTGGTGTTTAATCTCATTCATGATAATAAAAAACATTAAGTGTGATAACACTAGATAGCCATCAGATTGGCAAAAATTAAAAGTATGATGATACACCATGGGCTAGCATGGATGTTGAGCAAAAGGAAACTTCATATGCTGCTAGTACAAGTAAAATACTAGCACACTATCTTTGGAAAACAGTTTAACATTGCCTAGTAAAATCAAAGATGTAGAAATCCTAGCCTTCACCCACTACTCTTGTTTATTATATCAGTTAGTTCATCTCAGTTGCTCCCCCAAGTCCCGGGTCATGAACCCTGATCTTTGGGGTGTATGTGGACTGCTTCTGGTGGACTTAACTGTTAAAGTCACCAGGGCACAGCAGCCCTCCCCAATTTAATCACAATTTTAGTATATATACTAAAGAAATCAAGCCATATGTCCAGTAAAACTGGTGCACAAAATGTTCTTAGTTACTAGTTGGAATGGCCAATGGAAGCAAGTCAGATGTCCATTAAGAGCAAAATGAATGTAAGTCGTGATACATTCATACAATGGGATAACATAACAATGGAAAAAATGAATGAAGCTCACTTTTTTTTTTCGTTATGAAAAAGATAGAGAGAAAACAGACAAAATCTAAACTTGCATGGTTTGGGGATTCATACACAGATACTAAATTCTAATGAAAGGTAAAGAAGTTATTAGTGGTTATCAGAGGAGCACAACTGTGATTGTGGAGGAGTACATGAGGGGCTTCTTTAGAGATGACTGAATGCTATTCTTGACCTGGGTACTCCTTACAAGGTCTTTATAATCATTTGTTAAACTGCACAAATGGGCGCTTTATGCCATTTCGGTATCTAATTTGAAAGGAAAAAAAAAGGCATAAATAAACATGCACTTCTAAAATTGTTTCAAATATTAAATTATGTGAAAAATATTTAAATATAATTTTATGTGAAAATGTATGCTATAAACAGTAAATAGTAAACCAAATCAATGTTTAAAAATATTATATCTGTACATAAAATATACGGGGAAGAAAACATTGAAAAGTTAGCACTGGATTTAAAAATGGGAATTTAAATTTTCTTCATTGGGGGCTTTTGTACTTATAAAATGATTTAAAATGATGTTTTACTTTTGTAATCAGAAATAAACAGTACTCTTTAAAAAAAAAAAGACTTCATAAATATTAAAACCGTTTAACAAATCAGTAAGGGAAAATCAGGTGTGTGCGGGTTGGGGTTTGGGTCAATCATTTAAGGGGAAATTTCAGGGCTCATCAGATCTACAGAGTGGCAAGAATTTTCAAGAGACGATAAGTCATGTCCTGACAAAGAAAGGGGGACTTCAAGAAACAAGGGACAAGCTACCTTGCAGGTGCCTGGTGGATGTTCAACAGCCATTCTTTACTCCACACTGGAGGTCTCGGCGAGCGGAGCAGAGCTGGGGAAGGAGAAAGGAGTCAGGAAAAAACAGCTCTTCTGGGAGCCCGAGCAACACGCCGCCCACCACGTACATGTAGGTCAGAGAGTTCGGGGCGAGCCGCTCAACCCCAGCATCACAGATTACCCAGCGGGGTTACTGCAGTTCTGGGCAGAATCTGGCCCTACACTCAGGTTCACCGCGACAGAGCCTGGAGTCACAAAGGCACAGACAAAGGCGCCCCACACCTTCAGTGCTCTACAGAAACACGGTCACACGAATTCACACCACGGGGCCGCAGCCACCCCAAACCCAAACGCAATGAACAGCACACCGCCAGAGTGCTACACGCCACGGGGACAGTCAGGACCACGGAGTCATCGGCACCCGACTCACATTCCCAGTGCCACACCTCATGGAGACACAGTGCCACAAATGCAGACGTACTCTGCACCCACAGATCACAAGTACACCCCCACCGCGGGGGAACACAAGTCACATTTCAGTGAAGGCGGTTCACACCCACACCTGTAGTTGACACGTGTCATAAACATCCACACAGCACGGGGACACAATTACACGCAAACAATACCACACCCAGTCACACAATCAAACCCCAATCATAACCGCAAGTCAAGTCCTCCTTCCCGCCCTCACAGCCCCGTACACGGTCACATCATGAGACACACACACTCCTCACAATCTTCCCTTGTCGGCTGGCTCCCCACATACTCCGTGTAGCCGGAGGTTCCAGGCACTCGGGGGATGCCGGCCGCCTCACCTACGCCTCTTCCGGGCTGGTCAGCGCGGGTGCGCTCCGACCGCTACGGGATGAATCCCCAGGCAACCACCGAACCCTCAGGCCGTTTACCCGAACCAGTCAGATGGCCCCGCCCACGCTCCAGGAGGTTCTCGCGGGAAGAGCGCTAGCCTTAGAGGATCCTGGGAGACGTAGTCCAGAAAGTGGCAGCCTGCTAAACACCCTCTCCTGGTCATCCTGATTTTTTGTAAGGCACCAAGTCTGGATCCCGTCAAACCTGCATCCTGCAGGGACTCCCCAAAGTTTCAACTGACGGTAACTCCCTGGCCCAAACTTCAGTCAAGTTCTTTTGAGCCGCCTTCTTGACTAGATTTTGTCCTTCACCTGCAGCAAGGTGCTGCAGTTCAGCAAGAATCCTTAAGTCGATACTTAATCACATTCCTCACCTATTTTTTCATCCACCAACTCCCTCACCTTGACTACTGGCTGTAAGTCTCCTGCCAATATTACATTCCGAACTGACTTCTCTCTTCTTCCTACTGCAATAGTCTTTAATAAAGTGTGCCTTCCTTTCCCGTTTAACTTGTCTAAGGCAATTTTTCTTTGACAGCACAGTCTCAGTGCGGCTCTCTCAGGTTTTGGCCTCTCCACTTTGCAGACCCCACGGCCTTGTGGGAAATGTAGTCCAGGGCCTTGTCAGGGATGGCCCTGAGGCCACAGTCAAGTGCCCAAGGCTGCTCAGAATTCTGTCTTGGGAGCACACAGATGCTCAACAGGTAGGTTACTGCAGAACGTGTTGGGGAACCTGAAAAAAGAACTCAGATGTGGGATCTCAATGTCTGGGTTCCAACCAGCCTGGAGAAACTGAAGGGGACGGTGTCTGCAGGACCTGTCATGTATGTAAGTGGGCAAAGAAGAACCTGAGAATATAGCTGATCAAAAGTATTTAAATAATAATGATTAACCACATTCTTCAGTATTTTTTAGCAGGAAGTCTAGGAAAAAAACAGTAAGAGTCTCCAATCAGTGCAATGCCAAGCATACCTGACTGGGACCCGCCCTCTTTGCCTTTATCCAATCATTCTCCAAGATCGCAGCCCTCTGCCCTATAGAAGGTTACCCGAGGGCCAGCTTGATGGGAGACGCCAGTCTTCCATTTCCTTGTTGGCTGACCAGCAATAAAAGTCTTTTCCTTCTTTAGTTTAGACTGTGAGGACCTGGCAAGACCAGCCTGTGTTGGTCAACAAGTGTGTAAAACACGCATGTGACTGCGTTTGGTGAATAGTGAGAGAAAGAGAAACCGCAGGTAAAATTGATGTGAGAGGTAGGATCAGTAGCATATGTGGCTTTGTTTAGATTCTTTGCCCAGCTTTCCGTTTGTTTATCCTGTCTAATAATGAAGGAGGCCTCAACAGATTTAATGTTTACCATAAAATAATTAATTCCACTTCCTTCTCTTTCAAACCTGGCCCACCTTGAATCAACCTTGTCAGAATGTTCAAACCTTATCAGCCCATAGGGGCTGAGATCAAAAACCCTATTGGTACTGGAAACCTGGCGCTAGTCAAAACAAGAATAAGCCCTGAAAAGTAACGCCCCTTACTCCCAAGATACGCACTGCACATTCAACCCTGATTTTCCTACATTCCTTCATATGAACGCCTTACTTATTCTTTAAAAAGTCAGAACTGGGGTGGAGTAGGTAGAGTAGGCCAAGTAACATCCACATACATCCCAAAGACCTGAGTAAACATCCTGGAGGGGAGATCAACCAAGATGAACAACTACATAAAATATGTTTCTTCCTCCTCTTACTTCCTTTCTGTTTGCTTGCTCATTCCTATCCCCACCTTTCCTAACTTCACCTGAGATTTTGGGATGGTATTTTCTTTCAGACTATTAGTCTGCCATTCTTTACAGCTGATCTACCTGGAATAAAATCTTTCCTCTCAATATCAGTCTTCACTGTGTTTGACTACCAGGTGACTCACTGATGTGGCGCATCAGTGAGAGAGTCACAGATCTAAATGAAGATAATGACAGGAAAAATGTGTTGGTCCAGAAATGGAGAAAGGAAACTCTCCCTGTAAATCCCGCCCTCATGTAGGGAGATTAAACTTTTATAGGCATTCTAAGGCGGAAGGGAGAGGGGTTTCCCATATTTTCCATGTATAAGTCTGTTTTCCCTGAACAGGCATACTGTCGTGCTTCTACATCATTGGATGTCTCATAACTTAAGTCTTTGAAAGGTTTTTCTGGGCTCCACGAGGAGAGAAAGTCAATCAAACAAAAAGTCAAATAGCCAGGGCTTTATTGGGGTTTGCGCACCCGGGCGAGGTTCTCCGGTCCGCAGAACGAGGGCTGGGGAAGTCGCGCCCGAACAAAGGGAAGAGCGCTCTTTAAGCAAAAGAATTTCGCGGGCTTCATAATCGCGATTGGGGACTGGTCCTGTGATTCCAGGTGTGGTTTCGTCAGCTTCCTTTTTCCCGGGTATGGCCACCATTTTGTCCTTCTGGGCCGCAGTTTTTGTCTGGTCCAGCCTAACAGTCTTCACCAAGGGGTGAGTCATTTATTATTTTTGTCTGATTCCTGTACTATTTCACTTCCATTTTGCCTATATTCTGGTTTTAACTGGTTTTGAGCAGTCTTCTCTGGTCCTCTCTGTAGCTTTTCAGTGACCTTATAGTTCAGCAGTAGCTGGACATCAACAAAGCTAGGGTATGTTGTTAGTTTGTGCAATTAAACTCTGGCATAGGTGACAGAGGGTTATATTGTGGGCATTTTTAATTGGAGTAATTGCATGTGATGTGTGTGTGTGTGTTTATCACTGCATGGGTGGCTGAGACTGAAAAAATGTGAAGCCTCTATGCTTCATTTCCTCTTCAAATTGTGATAAGTGTTAAGTTTCTGAAGCTTACTCTAAGGGGGGAAAGCTACATAACTGATATAATAAAGAAAACATCATTTTAATGTAAACATTTAAGATTCCAAATACTTGTCTGGAATACAACACCAAATCAGTTTGAACTTTAAACAGGGTATATTTTTAGAAGGTTAACTGTTTTGGTTTATGTACACAACCTGCTCCTCCATTTTCTCTTCTCTGTTCTTTGGGAGATTTTAGTGGGGTATCAGGTGTGTGATTATTCAATCAGCCACAATTAAAAGATGTTTAGAGGAAGCCATGCCACAGATGTGATGCTGGAGAACTAGAGCAATACAGCCACATTGGGTATGAATAGATTATGGGTAGCTTCCTACTTTTGAAAAATAAAGTGCTATCTCTTCTCCATCTCTGAAATATTTAGAATCTTTATATGGCATCATGGAGTCAGCTCTGAGATGAGGCTTTAGATATTCTCAAGTTCTTTGCTACATGATTGTATGAACTTAACCTTTAAGACAAAAGGTTATTTCATATCTCTTTATATGGTAATATCCTCAAAGGTCCAGTGTCAGTTGAAATTTGGAGATGGTACTTGTGTTAAAATTCAAGTCTTGGGTCATTATCCCATGTATAGACCATCTAGAGGGAACAAGAGATATCATGGGTGGTGAGTAGAAGAAATGTAAAGGAGGGTCTATGCAAGTGAGTCAGTGAGATCCAGGTGGAAATGCCTGGTACAAGGCAGAGCACAAATATTTTGTGAGAGAGCTGACATCCTTGAAATGTTTTCCAGGATTTATTTGTAGACCTTATTCCTTCCTGAGTTTTAGTTGAAACGAATTCTTCAGTTGTCATTTTTCCTCTACCAGTGCACGCTTTTATTTAAGGAGATCCTAGAAGACCATATTATTTTCATTTTCATTGTGCACTGCATGCAGTATTTCATATACTTACTTTTTCAAAACTCTTATTTCATAGTGTGTCTTCTTTTTATTACATTCCATTTTCTAGTTTTCCATTACTAAAATCTTAAGGGTTATATTTTACATTGTCATTTATTCTCTATGGTTAATATTTCAAAAACTTCCATCACCTCCTGAAGTTGCTAGCTTCCAAGATGAACTCTTTGAAAAAAAATTTTTAATCCCCCCAACCTCCCTTGCCCCAGGTCTCCAACTCAGATCCCTAGGCTTTATATGGCCTGTCCCTTAGATGCCTCAGTCACCTGAGCCCCAACGGTGTGACAGAGCTCCTCTTTTTAAATTTCATAATTGTTCTTTTAATTAATCATCTCATAGATTTAACCCATTTCTTGAATGTCCCCAAGCATATAGTCATCATATACATTTCTGTTACATTAGGATTAGAGACCAATTCTGTTTAGAAATAGCTCCAAGAACAGTTTTTATATTTTATTTTCACATTGAAAGTCAGTCATATTTGCTTCAGCATCAAAGAGTGTTTATGTAAAAGGAAATAAAAGCTGGCAGTCAGTTGCCATTTTGTTTCTAAACAGGATTTACAAACTTAAAAAAGGTTATAGTGAAAATAGGTTTCCCTTTCACTATTTCTCTTCCGCACATGCATCAACTGTGATTAGTTTCTTATATAAACTACTTTGAGTTATTCTACGATTATACCAACACATTTATCAACACTAAGATTTACTAAAATGAATAAAGTTCCTTCTTCTCTCCCTCCCTTCTTTCCCTTAAAATGTTTATTCTCCTCTCCCTCTCTAAAAAGAAAAAAAAGTTTGGTTCATTTTCTTAGTGGATTTTGAACAAAGGTGTGAGATAAACTGACTTGCATTAAAATAGATAAGAGAATCATAGAATTAGATTGTATTTATGTAAAACTCTAAGACATATAACTGACAAGTCAATACATTAATAATTATTCTAACAATTATGATAGTGGTCAGGGTATATGGGGGTCAGAAATGAGCACATGGGTAGGTATTTATTCTTGAGATACCAAGAATGTATTATTTCTTCAGGTGTATGGAGCCACACTGAACTTACACATTCATTTTTCTTCGAGTGTTTTCTATTTCAAAAATTAAAAATTTAAGGAAAATACTTTAAAAATTACCTGATTACTTTAAGAATACTGAAAAACAATTACTCATCTGTCAGAAAGTTTAGCTATATATCTAAATGATGAGCACGTAGGAAAGGAAACAAATACAAAAAGCTGGAAAATATTAACTTCAGCAAAAAGAATGACCCAGACATGAGTAACATTTACAAAATACTAATGGAACTCATGGATATTAATTTAAACAAAGACTTCAAATAAATTAGAGGACGGGAATAAGGTTAAGTAATTACAGGTGTGAGGGATACAGCTGATGCAAGGAGCAGTTCCCATGTCTTCTGACGGAGGACCCCGCTGAAGCAGGGCACAGAGTTGTGCAGAATAGATGCTTCCCTTCATCTTACCTCCAAGTCGAGCATTTTAGGTAAGAGGTGGTAAGGAGATGGTCAAGGACTCACTGTTCACTTGGAATTTCCTTTCTGCCACAATTCATCTGTCAGATACTCTGGACTACATTTCCCAGAGGGCATCGCGTTCAAGGTTACTTGCCGTCAGATGATCGCGTTGGCTTGTTGTCCAGGTTACCGTTATCCGTGAAAAAGCCGCGAGGCAGCCTCAGGTCGGGCTTGCGTTTTATACAAGGCCTGGAGCTCGTTGAAGCTCTCGACACGATGTGAAGGGTGTGAGGGCGATGGACACTGCCGAGGGATGGGGTGCAATGCTAAAGCCTGTGGAATGAAACGTTGGGGTCTGGATTCTAAAGGCTGTGCTGGCTCCGGACTGCATTTCCCAACATGCACTGTGCCGAGGCAACTTCCTGTCTGCACGCCGGCCTTTCAGGACCTTAGAAAGGATCGCGCGCGAACCTCTGCGGGAAACTCCACGCTCTGCGGGAACCTCAGGTTCAGGTGAGTGAGGCAGCCGCGGAAGTGGGGTGGCCCCCGGGAAGTCAGGCGGCGGAGATGAGAGTGAGGAGTCTGGGGCTTTGCAGAAGGGGACGTGGAAGGGGTGGTGTTGGCAGGCGCGCACTAGCGATCACCATGGGAACTGTGGGTGATTGCGCGGAATTCTTACAGGAGCAAGATGTGGAGGTGTTCTCACTGGGAGGTAGGTGTGTGTGTCTGTGTACTTATGAACGCGATGTTATAGAAGCTGTATGCGGTTGTAATGGACTGTGTTGGTGTGACTATGTCTATGGTTTAATTGCGTCTCTATGAGCCTGACCGTATGTGTAAATGTGCTAGTAGCTGTGAGGCAAGAGACAAAGAACTGAGCACTACGTATAGTAACATTTGTTAGTTATTTGCATTAGAGAACAGTTTCTGTGGTGGCCATTAGTGGATTGGAATAGAAAAACGTGTACAACGAGGGGAGAGAAATAGAAGGCAACACTGCAGACAACGTATTCCAAGAGTTTTTCTGTAAATCTGAGCAGAGAAATGGATCAGCAGCTGGGGACTCATCTGTGAGTGTATTGAAATTGTAAGACTAAAAGAAGAGCAATAGTATCTCAGAGAGTGAGCCTTGGATATTCCAAGGGGAAATATTCTGTATTTGGTAGATATCAATGGCAAAGGGATTTAGTTGGGGCTGCAGGGTCAGAGAGTCAGGTTTTTGTTAAGCTGGAAGGGTGTTGAAGGAAGTGGTTAAAGATAAAGAAAGTGCTTTTTTTTTTTTTTCCACTAATGAAATATAAATAGGTTTGCCATACATTTGGATTGACTGGTATTCTCGAGGTTTAGCAATGATTTGAAATTCCGTCCTGGTTTCAATAACTATGTTACCACATGTCCTGGTTTAGCAACTGTTAAAACCAGCCTCTCCCTCTCCAACCTGAGCCCCTACCCCTTTCCTGGTCTGGTGCCTGAATACCTCTCTCCACCTTCTGGTGACACTCTTAATTGGTTCTGGTTTCAACTCCAAAAATTGTGGCAACTCTAATTGTGAATTTTAGAGGACATACAGGAAAGTGTCAAGAGTTGGGGAGGAATGGTAAAAGGGCCATCCATTGATGGGCGGGTACAGTGTCTGAAAAGAGAGATAACATGGGAATTGAGGACTTCTTTTGAGGAACATAAACATCATTGCAGGGGATATTGTTGCTTATTCAGGTTGGACTCAAGACAGCATTGCAGAGGCAGTGTTGGGGTAGTAAGAAGTGAATTTCCCAGTATCACCAGAAAAAGGGCTAAAGTTTTAAGTTTAGTTGAAGTAGGCAGAATGATGACCCTGCAGAGATGACCAGGTCCTAATCCCTGGAACCTGTGACTATGTTGCCTTACAGGGCCAGCAGATTTTTGAAAACTGGATTAAGTACCTTGAAATGGGAACATTATCCTAGATTATCCAGTAGGGCCCAGTCTAATCACATGAGTCGTTAAAGTCAGTAAACCTTTGCTAGCCAAGTTTAGAGACAGAGAAATGTTACTGGAGAAAATAATTTGAAGTTGCAGTTACTGGCTATATTAAGGGGAACAGAGCCTTAGGCCAAGGAATGTTGGTGACTTCTCGAAGCTAGAAAATGTAAGGAAATGAATTATCCCCTAGATCCAACTTAAAAGAATACGGCCCTGCAAACATGTTGATATTAGCCCAGTGAGAACTATGTGAAACTCTTACTTAAATATAAGGCAATCAATTTGTATTAAGAGATTGTATTTATGGTAATTTGTTACTTAACAGAAAACTAATATAATGGATAGTGTCTTAGCCTCAGTTCTGTGAAGTAGTCTTGGGCCCTCTGTCATGAAGGGAACTCAATCCTTATTGATAAAGATTAGGACTTCAAAGTAATATGTCCAGTCTTCATTTGTAATTTACTGTTTTACTGCATTGTGATATTTTTTAACTTTAAAATGTAATGAATTCTTTGTGATATAATATATGGTCTATAGTTATTTATTGTGAATAGTATGTTTTAGTATTTTGATCTGTTCAAGATCATGATCACAGCCTTTTGAATTTGCCTTGTATGTATTGCTCTATAATTTGTAAAATGAACTTTTTTATTGAAGTTTATTATATAGACAGACAAATTATACATGACAATACAATCAACCAACTGATATAATAAAACTTGTTCAGCTTTGCTAAATTACCACCAGTGGAACACTCACTCAGTAAGCACCCACATCAAGAAATATAACATTCCCTGTACCTCAGAAGTTCCTCTTGTGCTGCTGTTTGGTCAGTACCTCCCTGCAAAGTAACCATCACGTATAAATTGTCTGTTTTTGAACTTATATATAAGTAGAATTGTAAGTCTGTAAACTTTTGTATTGGCTTCTTTTCAACATTATGTTTGTGGTAGAAATATGATTGCAGAAACATTCCTATTCAAAAGATTAATTAGAGGAAAAAGAAATTCCATTCACAACAGCACCTAGAAAGATCAGATATTTGGGAATAAACTTATCAAAAGAGGTGAAAGACCTCTGTAATGAAAGCTACAAGTCCTTAACAAAAGAAATAAGAGGAGGACACAAAGAGATGGAAAAACATTCCATGTTCATGGATTGGAAAAACAGTAAAAATGGCCATTCTACCCAAAGCAATATATTATAAGTTGAATGCAATTCCCATCAAAATTCCAGGGATTTTTTTTTTAAGGAAATGGAGCAAACAGTACTGAAGTTTGCATGGATTCACACAACTGACCTCAAGCTATGCTACAGAATGATTGTCATCAAAACAGTTTGGTACCGGAACAAAAACAGACACACTGATCAATGGAATCATATTGAGAACCCGGCAATAAAGCCACACATATATGGACAGTTAATCTGTGACAAAGGTGCCAAGAGCATATAATGGAGTAAGGAAAGTCTATTTAACAAACAGTACTGTGAAAAATGGAAAGACATCTGCAAAAAAGAAAGAAAGAAATTAGATTACTCGTTATCGCTATACACAAAGGTTAACTCAATAAGGTTCAAAGGGTGTGCCCTGGTAGAGAAGCAGTTAGATCAGTCGCCTCTGAAGGAGCAAGCCATATACTCCTTGGTTTGAGTCCTGGGCTTTGGGGGAAACAGCCAGTGTGAACAACTAAATAAAAATAAAACAAAGATGCTTCTTCCTCCTCTCTCTTCCTACCTACCTGCTTGCCTACTTGCCTTCATTCCTGACTGTACCTTTTCTTTAAAAAATAAAAAAAAGGTGATCAAAGACGTGGCCATAAGAACTGAGGCCATAAAATACCTAGAAGACAATGTGGGAAAAAAAATCCATGACCTCAGCCTCAAAGAGATCTTTGGGGAAGGAACAGCTATGGCAAAAGAGGCCAAAGTACAACTAGGCAACTGGAACTATATCAAACTGAAGAGCTTCTGCAGAGCAAAAGAAACCACCACTAAAACAAAAAGACAACCCACAGAATTGGACACTATATTCACATAATATACATCAGATAAGAGCGGAATCTCCAAAATATATAAAGAGTTCACTTACCTCAACAATAAAAAAGCAAATGATCCACTCATAAATGGGAAAAATAACTGAATAAACACCTATCTAAAGAAGATACATAGATGGCCTAAGACACCTGAAAAAAATGATCTGTATCTCTTATCATCAGAGAAATGCCAGTCTAAAGAAGACACATAGATGGCCTACAGACACCTGAAAAAATGTTCTGTATCTCTCATCATCAGAGAAATGCCAATAAAAACTACAATGAGACACCACCTCACACCAGTGAGAATGGCCTATATATATTTAAAAAAAAACTGGAAAGAACAGGTGTTGGAGGGGGTATAGAGAAAAAGGAATCCACCTAACACTGTTCATGGAAATGTAAATTGGTGCAACCTCTTTGGAAAACAATATGGAGACTCCAAAATAAAGATGGTGCTATTGTTCAATCAGTAATCCAGTTCTTGGGCATATACCCAGAGGATACAAAATACCTGCATGCCTATGTTCATAGAAGTACAGTTCACAATAGCCAAGATATGGAAACATCCTAAATGCCCAACAACAGAAGACTGGATAAAGAAGCTGTCGCATATATATATGTATATATATATATATACATATATATATATACAGAGGAATTCTATGCAGATGCTAAAAAAAAAAACCCAAAGAAACAAAAAAAAACACAAAATTGTGCCCTTTACAACAATCTGAATGGAATTGGAATTGGAAGGGACCATGTTAAGTGAAATAAATCAGAAACAAAAAGGGAAATGTAGGATGGTTTCAATTATTTATGGAATATAATGAAATTAAACAAATAAATAGAAAATTGTCAGGACACAAAATGATGACTGCCATGTAGGTGGGAGGGGGGAGGGGTGGAAATTGGGGAAGACATGGTGGTAAAGGACAGTGGAATTCTGGTGGAGGATCTAGTGTGAAATATAGATTGAGATACAGTGTCAGTATTCAAAAATTAATATCATTGTGAACATAACATTTAATAAACTTTATTAAACATTTAAAAATATACAGAAGATTTATTTTGTAGAACACACCTTAAAAATTTTAAGTACTGAAATAAATCCCAAAATTTAAATTAAAAAATTCATTAAGAATAATGTAGGACCAGATAATTATACCGGTCACTCCTACTCCCCCTGAGGAAATAAATCCCATGGAAAAATTGCCAACTCATTCTGAAAGATCAATTCTAATAAAATATGTGAGAGTGGCCCTTGAACAAAAAATTCCAAGATCATTTCCCTCATGAACATAGATGAAAAAATACAGTAGTCAAATGAACCCATTATTTAATAATATACTGAGACTATCAAAGTTCTGATCTAGATAACTCTGCAACTTAAATATAATAGCAAGATATCAATGATATCAGTACTTTATTTATTCTAAGTGCATTTTCTTGATACTTTCTAGTATTACATGAGTTGGAGAATGGTGAGTATATGTACACATATTTAGCACATATATACTTCAGTTCTTTAACTACAGTTAAACAGTATTAGGGAACACTCCAAAATTACTGTCTTATATGAAATGTCACAAATTGGGGGGGAAATGATTTTTTGTTATGTATTTTTTTGTTATATGAGTCATTTTCATTCATGCTGATGACTTTTTTTTAAAGTGTTTTATTTACTTGTACATCTTGGTTGTTCCACCAGTCCTGGGATGTGAGCAGGGATCCTTGGATTGTGTTTGTAGACTATATCTTACTGTTACTCCACCAGGGCGTGCCTCCACTTGGTTATTCTTTCAAATTCTGGGTCCAGTATTTTCTATTAAAGTATAATCATTTATCTATTGGCATCACAGAAGGACAGTGACTCTGTCTCATTCAGTACAGTCCTAGAACCTGATACAGTATCTAGCATATTGGAAACTTAGTAATAATTTTTTTAATGAAAACATGGAAAGTTTACATATAATTGTGAATTACATTGGGGCACTAACTGTAAAGGGGTTGAGTACTCTAAAATGTACCCTGGGAATATGAGCTGAGTATCAAAGGAAGGAACATGTTGAAAAGATGGAACCTTTCCGTAAGGTTGGGATTTTTGTCATCTGGAGAAGGTGTAGTTAGTGTCCATTGGTGGTGAAGAAAGTCACTGTGTTGTCTTGGGTCAGGACTAGTTCATGGAAAGTACACAGAAGCTGGCAGGCAAGAAAGGGACACTTCCACCGGGTTGCAGATGAGTTGTATTGATGAACAAGAACTGGAAGCAAGAAACTGTGCTGGAGGTTTTAATTTGATCAAGGCTGGCAGACGACACCTACTATGGTATATTTGCTGTCTTACTGTTTTCTGTGGGGTTTCTTTATGTTTTATAGAGCATCCTTTAATATTTTTTGCAAAGTTGGTTCTGTGCTGATAAACTCCTTTAACTTTTGCTTGTAAGAAAAGGTGGTTTTTTTTTTTTTTATCATTCCTTCAGTTCTCAATGATAATCTTGCTGGATATAGTATCCTAGGTTGAAACTCCTTTTCTTTCAGCACTTTGAATATATTATGCCATTCCCTTCTGGCCTGTAGAGTTTCATTTGAGAAGTCCACTGAGAATCTTATTGGGGCTCCTCTATATGTGACACGTTTTTCTCTTGCTGATTTTTATAGTCTTTTTTTATCTTGTATTTTTGGCATTTTTATGATGATGTGTCCATGTGTATTTCTATTTGGGTTTCTTTTATTAGGAACTCTTTGAGCTTCCTGGATCTGGAGACTTGCTCCATTCTTCAAACTGGGGAAGTTCTCATCTATTATTTCTTCAAATATGGTTTCTGCCCCCTTTTTTCTCTCTTCCTCTGGGACCCCTATGATCAGAATGTTGTTCCTTTTGATGTTATTTGGAGACTAAACCATATGCTTCTGAATGACTCTTAGGTTAAAGAGGAAATCAAAGAAAAGCTTAAAAAATACCTAGAGACAAATGAAAATGAACATGAGCTGCATATATGGGATGCAGCAAAAGCAGTATTAAGAGGGAAGAAGTTCATTGCAATCCAGGTCCACCTCAAGAAATAAAAAATTGCAAATAAATAATCTAAACCTAGATTTAAAGCAACTACAGAAAGAACAATTGAAGCCAAAAATCAGTAAAAAGCAATTATAAAAATTCAAGGAGAAATAAAAAGAAAATAGAAAAACAATCAAGAAGATCAATGAAACAAAAAGTTGATTCTGCCCAAAAATAGACAAAATTAACAAATGATTGCCTAAACTCACAAAGAAAAAAGAGAGAAACTAGAATCAGAAATGAAAGTGGAGATGTTACAGCACATACAAAACATCTTAAGAAACTACTGTGAACAGCTCTATGCCAGTAACGTGCACAACCTCAAGAGCATGGACAGATATTTAGAAAAATACAGTATACCAAGACTGAACCTGATAAAACTGGAACACCTGAACAGAATAATCAGAAGCAAGAGGTAATCAAACATCTTAAAAATGAAAGTCCAGGACTAGATGGCTTTTTAAGAGTTTTACCAAACCTTCAGAGAAGAATATATACCTATTCCTTTCAAACTCTTCCAAAATATTGAAGAACATGGAACACTACCACACACTTTTCCATGAGGGTAATGTCACAGTGATACCAAAAGCTAATAGAAACATCACCAAGAAAGAAAATTACAGTATCTCTAATGAACATAGATGCAACAATGTTCAACAAAATAATAGCAAACTGAATACAACAATGACATCAAAAGGATCATCCATCATTGTCAGGAGGCATTTATCCCAGTAATGCAAGGATGGTTCAACATACATAAACTATTAATATTATATACCATGTCAATAAGAGCAAGGGGAAAATCACATGATAATAGCAATAGACACAGAAAATTTTGTACAAGATCCAACACCCATTTGTGATTGAAGCACGCAAGATGGGGTAGAAGGTACGTACTTCAACATAATATAATGGTATATACAATAAACCCACAGTCAACCTCATAGTCAGTGTCAAAAATTGAAAGCATTTCCTTTAAAGTCAGGAACAAGGAGGTTTATTCTCATCCTGCTATTTAATATCATACTTGAGGTCTTAACCAGAACAATTAGGCAAGAAAAATAAATAAAAGGAATCCAAAAGGGAAAGGAGGAAGTAAAATTATCATTATTTTCAGATAACATGATTATATATAGAGAGAAAATAATAAAAACTGTCAAAAAAAAAACTACTAGAACTCATTAATGAATACAGTGTAGTGGCAGGTTACATAATCAATGCACAAAAATCTGTTGCATTTTTGTATGCAAACAACATGCTATAAGAAAACAATCAAGAAAAACACACCACTTAAAATAGAAGTGAAAAGAATCAAATATCTTGGAATATACTTAACAGAGGAGACAAAAGACCTGTATGATGAAAACTACAAGTTCTTAAAACAGAGGAAGACACAAAGAGATGGAAAGACATCATCTGCTCATGGCTGGGAAGAATCAACATTGTTAAAATGATCATCTTAACTAAAGCAATATACAGATTTAATGCAACCCCCACTGCAATCTCATGGACTTATTTCAAGGAAATAGAAAAAAAATCTTAAAATTTGTATGAAACAACAGAAGATCACGAAAAGGCTGTCCCTGGCTTGCATTCTCCATGTAACTTTAGCTGCCTCCTGTAGCTATTTATCTGCACACTGCTGACCAGATTCCTGTCACCAATCTCTACTACTGGCCATGCTCTTGAAACTTCAAGAGCACAGGTTAACAACTAGAATCCCTGCATTTGCTGATGTGCTTGCATTTGGCTTTGGCCTGTGCTATCAGCCCTCATTGTCAGGTGTCTTTGGCTTGCCTGTGTCACTACACAGACACCCACAGTAGGCTTCCACAGCTTGAGAATGTGCATACTACAGGCTCTGGGCACCACTGCTCCCTTTCTTAGTTCCTAGTCACTGGCCCTGGATGTGCCACTGAGGACCTTTTCAATTACTGTGAACACCCCCACAGCTTTCACCAAGGATCATGCAGTTGTCATGGACCCCAGTGGTCTGAACCAACAAGATGCCGGACCTCCCCACCAAGACCTGGAGCTATCATGTCCCTGCACTTGGTGCTCTGCACCATGAGGCCTGGGGTCCCATAATATTCCAGTGCCCTCCCACTTACAGATGAACAGTTTTCCTTAACAAAGTCTGGAAGAAGTGACAGCTTAGTCAGATGCACAGACACCCATGTAAAACTACAGGGGAAGCAGTACACCACCAAAGGAATAGAGGAAACTTCCAGTAACTGGCCCAAAGAAATAGAGACCCACAAATTTCCCCATGAAGATAATGGTATTAATAGTGTTCAAATGTCCTATTTCTTTACTGATTTTCTGTGTATTTAAAAATAATTACTAGAGTGTTGAACTAAGTATACATGTATTATTTAAGTTCTATCAGTTTTTACTCAATGTATTGTAAGCCTTGCTTTGTATTTGTAAGCCTCTATGATTGTCTTTCTGGTGAATCCACCCCTTTATTATGAATAATATTCCTTTTTATTTCTGATGATAGTTTGTGATTCAAAGTCAATGTGTTTTATATTCATAGTCATTCCAGTATGGTTACTATTTGCATGGTACATGTATTTTTTACTTTTAATCTCTTAAAAGGTTTATTAGTTGGTTGGTATATGCAAGGAATATTTAAGTATATATTAAATTAATTATTAAGTTACTTAAAATATATATAAATATAAAACGGTATCTCATTTTACTTCTACTATTGGCTTTTTGAGTATGTCTTTTTAAATTTTTAGTTTTTTCCTAGAATTTTTCAATATTTATTTTTAACTTTCAATGCAGATCATCACATATTATACCACTGCATATATAGTGGGAAATCTAGCAGAATACTTCCATTCCCCCAACTTTTGTGCCATTTTTTTTCATATTTTTAACTTCCACAAATATTACAATAGTCACTATATATGGTTATTCTTATTGCTTTAAACATTTTTTTTTAGCAGTAAGGAAGGCAGGCAGGCAAACAGGAAGGAAGAGGAGGCAGTATTTTTATTTATTTGTTCATATTTTGGTTGTTCTCCCCCTGGCTTGGGGCTGTGAACCTGGGTTTTATATGGTCTACATCTCAGCAGCCAACTTAGAACCTGAGCCACCAGGGCAAGCCTAAACACTCTATTTTAAAGATGATACGATAGGAAAAAATTGATTATGTATCCATATATTTAACTTTTCTGGTGCTTTTTATTTCTTTCTGTGGATCTAGGTTTTTGATCAGTATGCTTTTCCTTCAGCCAGAAATTTTTCCTTTGGTATTTCTGTAGATCTGCTGGTGATAAATTCCCTTAGCTTTAGTTTTACAAAAATGTTTGCCTCGTTTTTTAAAAGATATCATGTATATAATTACAGATTGTCAAGTTTTTTTAATTATAAAGTATCTTCTGGATTACATAGCTTCTGACAAGCAGCTGATGAACTTTACTGCCTTTGTCCCTCTGCACATATGTCCCCTCAGAACTCCCAGGCTGTTTGCAAGATTTTCCCTTACTGCTGGTTTTCAGGAATTTAGAAATGCCTTAGTTTTCTTTGTTTATCATCCATGGATTCCTTGGCCTTCTTGGATCTCTGGTTTTAGAAGTTTCATCCAATTTGGAATATTTTCCATCATTATTTCTTCATGTTTTTCTCCACCCCCCATGTTTTCTTCTGAGAGTCATGTTTACACATTTAAAAGTAATCTTTAAATTTTATCCTAAAAACTCTTAAAATGAAATTTACTCTCTTAACAAAGTTTTAAGTGTAAAATACATTTTGTTGACAATATTGTACAACAGACCTTTAGAAGTTGTTTATCTCCCGTGATTAAAATTTTATTTCCATTGATTAGTAGCTCTCAAATTGTCCCTTCCTTCAGCCCATGACAAATATCCTTCTACTTTGTTTCTATGATTTTGGCAATTTTAGATACCTCATATAACAAATCATTCAGCTCTTATTTCTGCTCACCTCCAGGTTGACAGACTGTGTGGACCTGACAGAGCTCTAAGCCTGGAATGTCAGATGGCATGTCCTGGAGAAGCGGTGGTGGTAGACACTCACTGCAACCTTTTCTGCACCAAGGGGAAGTTGACGGCTGCCATTTTTCGTCTGTCTGCCTGTTATTTGATAAATAGGACTAAGCACCTATGGAATGTATCGGCTCAAGCCACCAGCTCCATTTTACACTGGGTGGCTTAAACTTTGCTGGACCTTTCAGAACTCCATGACTGGCAAGACAGAAGCCAGTTCACTTGGGAGCCACCTCAGAAAAACTGGGGAGGGGTATGTGTGAACTCTTGGCTCCCCTGGGTGAAACTGATATTGAGGGGGTCTTGTCTTAGGCATGTGGTGCTACAGCAGCATGAGGGACTCTGATGAGAATGTTCCATGTTTCTCTGCAGGTTTTGCCGAGTACAGCTTTGTGTTTTTTGGGTGCAGAACCTTCAATTCCTTTCTGAATTTTTTACAAAGGGAATGTATCTATGATTGTATCAGGGTGTTGGGAAAGAGGGTCCAGGGCTTGCTACTTCAACATCTTGTTGACATTCTGTTTACTCATGTATTAAATCACTGGTTAATAGGTTTTTTAAGTGAAAAAAAGTTTAAAGAGACCCAGTTTTGCCATTAACTGATATAAATAGCAGTTAAGCTCTTACAACGTATTTCTGGTCACAAAAGCATAACCAAACTTCTAAATGAAGACTAAAAGCACTAACAGTAAATCATACCTTGTATTCATTTTTTTTTCCAATCCACCTAATTCCAGTTCAAGGTTGCAGGTCATAACCTATTCCAGCAGTTCAGGGCAGAAGGTGAAATCAACCCTGGAAAAGACAACCTTCCACAACCGGATGTAGTCACACACCAACACTCAGACTGGGACAAGGTAGACACACCAAGAACCTAATGTGCACATCTTTTGGATGTGGCATGAAACCAGACCACCCGGAGAAAACCCACAGAGACATGGTGAGAGCATGCAAGCTCTACACAGTGGCTCTGGCTGGGAATCTATTTTTCTTTCTCATCAATGTTGTAACAATATGATGTTGAACAATGTTACATGGGGCCCTACTGGATCTTAAAACTTTATATTTGCCTAAAGGTCAATCAGGATCTTCTTCTTTCAGTCTTTTTCTCCATGTGCTTCCTTTGTGTGGGTATGTTTTCAAGTTGAATGAATTTTTTTTCTTGTTTGTCTCCAATAGTTTTCTTCCCAAATTTTTTTTTCTAGAATTTCCATTTGATTCTTTTATGTGTCTTAGAATTTCTGTCTTTATTATGTTTATAGTTTTAAAAAGAATCTTCAGTGTATAGAGCATTTTGTAATGGCTTCTTTAGTAATGCTATAGTAATTCCAATTTCCCTGTCATCTGAATCTAGGCCAGTTGGTTGATTTCCCCCCGCTGGATTTGTGTCATATTTCTGCTTTACTAGACACTGTGAAACTACATTGAGTGGTGGGTATTTTTCCTGTTTTTTTTTTTTTTTTTTTTTTTTAAAGTGTTGAACTTTGTTCTGCAGGCGGGTACATTATTTGTAACTTGGCATCATTCTTTTAAAGCTTTAGAAGTAGTTTAGCACAGGTCCAAGGCATTTGCTTTAGAGATAGTTTAGCTCTGCTCCTAATGTGTGACTCTCCTGAGTTATCTACTGAGTAATATGGGTGAACATCAGGGTCAGAATTAGAATATTTCTTTGCCCTCTAGTCCCTAACTCTCCTGTCTTGCAGAATCATCCCAGACACATGTGCTACTTAATATTATGAAAGACTAAAGAGATGACCCTTTCACATAATTTTGAAATTCCTCCCTGGATCACTTCCTCCTTTCTGACACCTCCAACATTTAGGTATTTCATTCTCTCTGATCTCCATCTTCTCTACACAGTAAAACCAGTATGCTGCATTTGGAACCACATTTCCACTATCCAGAATACACCTCCTTGATGGGATTGTAGTGTCCACCTCAATTGTTTATTCTGTTATGGACACAGTCCTAGTCCAAATCTGTTACTGCATCTGCTCTCCAAAGGAAGTCCTCATTTTTTGCCTCTGGTGATGTTATGGGAAATGAACACTACCATACATTAATGATGAGAAAGCATAATGAATTTTTCAAAAGTAATTTGGCATAATCTATTTTAGTGTATATGTACTTTGATTTAGTAATCTAATCTGTGGGAATATATTCTGTAGAAATAAAAACACTGATGTACAAGAAAAAGCATATGAGGATATTTATTGAACTTGTTTGCAGCAACAAATAAATAACCTGAATACTCAACGAGGGGTAACATATCTCCCAGCATTGCTGTTTCTGTTCTTGTTTTGCTCAATAGGCATTTTTAAAGCCAGAAAAGCAAAGTGCACAAAAGACATATCAACCAAATGCAAAGTGCAGATTTCACTTAAATGTGACTCAAATAAACTAAGTTACTTGTTGAAATCTGAAAATTTACTGGTTATTAAATAAATCTAACTGGTCAAAATACACACTGAAATATGTACAGGAGAATTCATAATATACAAGTAATTATTCAAAATATATGATGGGTACATGGTTGTCCATTTTACTAGTTTTTTATATATTAGACACTTTCTACAATAAAAATTTAAAACAAAGTAAAGCAAGTTATAGATAGATAAATGTATTACCCTCATTAAAACATACTCTGATTAGACTCAAATGTGTACTGATTTTAACAACAAAAGGAAGCATCAAAATAGTAAATATGTATATTTAACAGGAGATAGTGAAAAAAAATTTATTTTACACTTTATCTTTGGGTAATTTCTCTGAGGTAAAGTTTATTGTGTAGGAAAGTAAAATGATTTTTAAAAATAAAGAATGCGTTCTGCGGAGAAGAAAGTTTACTTTTGTAGTTACAGTAATACCAGTACATCTTAAGGTGGCATCTAAGGCAGCGTCACAGTCACAACTTTTTGCTTGTCTTTAATATTCTTCGACTAGTGTCCATTTTTATCCTCTCCCCACCTCCTTAAAGGGGAACTCTAAGTTTTAAAACTTGATTTATCAATTAAATGTAACAGTGGTGAAATAGTATCGTTCAAGATTCTCCTGTTAATTCTGCAACACCAGCATCAAGAATAAAAACTTACTAAATTTTATCAGACAAGGGAGTAGAAAAGTGCTGTGCAAACTAAGCTTGAGGCACTAGGTGTCTAGTGTAGTGACAGACTATACATTACCTACCCAAATTTAACTGCCATAGTGCCATACATTTCTTCTTACAGCTATTCCTTTTAGTCAGAAATAGATTTCTGAAAATGCAAAGATGTTAAATATTGTGGAAAATAAAGGATTCATGGTCAGGACTGAGGAAACAAGAGAATAAGCTAAGGTATTATTTTCTTTATTGCAGGTCTTAATTTGGCTTGCTCAAAGGGAATGCACTGTGCCAATAAAAGAATTGGGTTATGCACTGCCTTATATTCAATGAGGCAGAACTCCTTCTCTGATAGTATTTTGGGGACTATTATTCTTGATATTTTGGCTCATTTTTCGGCAAAAGGTTGCTAACATGTAAATGTTACTTGGTAGAGGCATCTTCAATGGCATTATCAGGTATATAATATTCTAATTATATTTTATTATTTTTGTTTTTTAAATTTGACTTGGCAATAATAGTAATGCCTGAATTATGAACAACTGAGCAATGATGGCACAGTTTGCTCAATCAGAGCAGTGTACTGTAGAGATGAAGAACGCATGACTGGCTGGATTGATATCACAGTGGTCACACTGATTGTGCATGGAGCTCTAATGGTTTTCTATTATCATTGTTTTTTGCAATTTAAAAATGGTGACTATTTAAATTATAATTGTGTTTCATATATGTAATATTATGTCATACATCTGTTCTTTTACGCATAAAAGGAAAAAATATCTCATACTATATGATGCTCAAAATCTTGCACACACAAATATGTTAGCTAGTTAATTGTTAACTGGGTTTAAATGGTTTATATTATTCAGGAATCCCTCAAGAGAAGTTATGTGGATGTTTTAAGTTGAATTTATACTTGGAGAAATGGGTTAGGATATCTGCATGAGCTGGAAACATTATTTTTCCCATTTAAAATAATGAAGTAGGCCCTGAAATTTGGGCACCTGAAAATTTACTATTCAATATGTTGTCAGGGATGGATTAGATTCAGATAAAAGATGAAAAACTATCGTCAGTAAACTTTCTTTTGATTTCTCATTTAAGACAAAAATGCAGTATAATTTTTAATGGCACTCTCTTGGCTGTCATTTTGTTTATAAATTATTTTCCCTTTAATGTACTACCAAAAATGTGGAATGACTTCTGCTTTTAAAATTAGTTGTGAAAAAAAATCACCTCTCCTTGATTTTATAAAAAGCTCTAACATTCTAAAGGAATTTCTTCCATAGGGTTTCTTTCCAGTATGAATCTTCTAGTGCATCAAAATCTGTGAGCTCTGAAATGGAGGCTTTCAAACCTTTATTATATTCTAAATCTTCTGCAGTAGAACAAATGATCTGGTGTTCAATAAGGGATAGCTGGTAATAAAATGTTTACATCTTACAGTACTCATAAGATACTATCATTTGACTTCTCTAGTAGCATATAATAATGATGATGATGGCAATAACAATAACAGTGAATATCTGATACCATCAACTAAACATGTACACATGATCATTTATAAGTAAATCATCACATACCATTACATACACATGGATAAAATAAACTGAGGCACACAGAGGTTAAGTAACTTATCCAATACCACAGGTGACACAGAGACAGTACTCAATAGAGGATATAATTCAGTATTACATTTCAGGGATATGGGGATATTTTAAAAATGCTTAAAGGGTTCCAGGAATCATTTCTGCCTTTCATTATGTTAATATAGACTTTCTACAAATAAATTCATTTTGAGTATAAGCAAAAGGATGTTCTGTACTCATCACAAAAATAATATGGGTTCTCTTAATACTCCAGAGCTGTTGCAAACAAGTGAAGTTATTTTTATGCTAAATCACCTTTCTCAGTTATGAAGCCTCATATGTTGAACCAGCTGTGAATGACGTCTAAAGTCTGTACCACACTGAACACATGGATAGGGCTTCTCACCACTATGAATCCTTTGATGGAGAGTAAGTTCTGAGCTACGACTAAAGGCCTTCCCACATTCCTTGCATTCATAAGGTTTCTCTCCAGTATGAGTTCTCAGATGTTCAGTAAGGTGTGAGCCACGAATAAAGGCCTTCCCACACTGCTTACATTCATAGGGTTTTTCACCTTTGTGAATTCTCTGGTGTTCACTAAGTTGTGAACCATAGATAAAAGCCTTGTCACATTCCTTACATTTGTAGGGTTTTTCACCTGTATGAATTCTCTGATGATATGTAAGTTGTGTGGCACGAAAAAAGGTCTTCCCGCATTCCTTACATTCATAATGCTTCTCACCATGAATTTTCTCATGTTGAATAAGATATGCACCACGAATAAAAGCTTTTCCGCATTCCTTACATTCAAAGGGTTTCTCACCTGTATGAATTCTCAGATGTTCATTAAGTTGTCTGCCACAAATAAAGGCCTTGTCACATTCTTTACATTTGAAGGGTTTCTCACCTGTATGAATTCTCTGATGTTGAGTAAGATTAGAATTAGAAATAAAGGTTTTCCCACATTCTTTGCATTTATAGGGTCTCTCACCTGTATGAACTCTCAGATGGTAAGTAAGTTGTGAGCCGTGAAAATAGGCTTTTCCACATTCTTTACATTCATAGGGTTTCTCACCTGTATGAATTCTCTGATGTTCACTAAGTTGGGAGGCACATAAAAAGGCCTTTCCACATTCATTACATCTATAAGGCTTTTCACCAGTATGAATTCTTTGATGATAAGTAAGGTGTGAACCAAGAATAAAGGATTTTCCACATTCTTTACACTCATAGGGTTTCTCACCACTGTGAATTCTCTGATGGTATGTGAGTTGAGAACTAAGAATAAAGGCCTTCCCACACTCCTTACATTCATAGGGTTTTTCACCACTATGGATTCTCTGATGGAGAGTATATTGTGAACAATAACTAAAGGCTTTTCCACATTTCTTGCATTCATACGGTTTCTCTCCTGTATGAACTCTCTGATGTTCAGTGAGCTGTGACCCACGAATAAAGGCCTTCCCACATATTTTACACTGATAAGGTTTTTCATTAGTATGAATTTTCTGATGTTGAATTAGATCAGAACTACGACCAAAGGCTTTCCCACATTCCATACACTCATAAGGTTTCTCACCATTCTGAATCCTCTGATGCTGACTATTGGTTGGCCTTTTGCTGAAAACCTTCCTATGTTTCTTCACTTCAGACTGTTTTTCTCTAGTATGATTTTTCTCATGTTGAATAAGGTATGACAGGTAGCTGAAAGTTTGTCTACATTTCTTACATTTATACAATTTTTCCTTGGTAGTAATTACCTGATGAAAAGTAGGGGCTGTGGAATGTCTTTGAGTGGCTTTTTCTTCACAGGTAGTTTTCGTGTGCATGTAAAGTCCTTCCTGACTTCTCTGTAGACCCTCAAACTTGCCTTTACACATATTGCCTTCAATACCACTGACCTCAAAGTTATGGCTGACAGGTTCCCCCATGTTCTCCCACTGCAGTAATTCCAGTTCACAAATCACTTTTTCTGGAGATGACTTTTTGGCCTCACAACTCGATTCCAAGTCTGTAAAATAATAAGAAAGTAAATTCCTGATGGTTTGGTTTACAAGACGTGAAACTTCTCAGATGAAAATAACAGATAAAATGAATTCACAAAAATAGACCAGCTTAAACAGTGTTGAGATATTTTGTGTAACATAAAAAAAGCATAAGGAGAAAACATAGAACACTGGCTGAAACCTGTCATTGATTTCCCTTATATTTTGAATAAAATCTAAACTCCTGTTCATGGCCTATAAACATTCCTGGAACATATCAAATTCCCACTTTAGACTTTTTCATCTTTCACTAGCTGTTGCAAATACCAGTCATGCTCTCTGCATGGCAAGAGCTTTTTGGCTAAAGTGTCCTGTCATAAATGCCAGCTGCATAGAAAGACTATCCCTGAAAACTCAGTGAGTCCATGTCAGGTCTTTATTCTGATACCTGTACTTTAATCCTTGTTCTTCTTTCCATTTTACAATTCTAGAAACAGACTTTATTTACTTATCTTGACCTTCTACTCCTCAAGTCTCACATACTATGTGTATGTTTACATAATGCTAGTTTATAGTCAATCTCTCATATCATAAAATTCTTAGTGTTCTTTTTTGACTTCATGCTATTTTTTCAAGTCTTTTTTGCTAGTACCTTTTACTCAAAGCCAAATGTTCTCATACTTCCCAGAAAAGCATCTCTATAATAATCTAGAAATACTGTTAAGTTTACATCATAAAGAAAATGTTATGCTACCCAGAACAAAGTTGGAAGATAATAGTTTTCAAACGTAGGAGACACCATCTGATATGACTGGAGCACCAGGCACACTCTGACCATACTGCATCCTGGCTACAGAATGTGGGAGAGGATGGTTGTGGGAAAGAAAACAAACATAACAATAAATTCAACTTTAAAGAGTCTTTTAGAAATAAGAACCAAAATTCTGGGGGAAAAAACCCTACTTGTGTTGAAGCAAAAAGAAACTAAATAAAAACACCCTCCCATCCACCCCCCAGCTTAGTAAACTAAGCTTACACCAACTAAGGTTAGCAAGATGTGCTGGGACGGGACTAGACTAGACTATCTGCTTTTCACTGTGTCTGTCAGAGAGACACAATATGGTTTACAAAACACTTGGAAAGAAATCAACTGGAATATGGTGGTTAAGGGAACAGTGTAAGGGATCAAATAAATTCAGTTTGGACTCAAAGCTGCTCTCTATGCTACAGCAACCTGATAATAAAAATGGGAAGAAATGTATATCTGATTCTGGGGTAGGAGGCACGGTGGACCCACACAGGGTAAGGGGCTCAATGGCAACATAGTGAGACAAACTGAAGTTAAGAATACCCCAAACTCAGCTATAAACCTATTTACCTCAATAAATATTTATTTCAGAAAAAAAAATACCCAATTCTTGTTGAATTACACTGGGGTGAGGAATATGTACAAAAAAGTTCTCAATTGAAGAGTAGTTGTTTTTATTGTCATTAAATTAACAACAGATTAAGTGGGACAATATGGTAAAACTGGAAAATGTGTGATATCTGAGGACAAGATGGAATCTGGGAAGCAGAAGTCATGTTAGGAGGTCCCTATCTTCTTCCTGACTCCCCCAAGTCCTGCAGAGTCGATCTCCTAAACAGCTGTTGAATATTATCCAACACCACTATGAATACCCTGAGGAAACCCAAAGAAATTCTCATGGCATTAACCTATTTAGTTATGTCAAGAGACTCTTCTCACCGCCTCTGGCAGTTAAAGTGATATATTAAATATGTGAGTCATGGGATGCTGTGCTGTTCTACTTAACATTCTTCCTTCACTTGCAAATACTTTGGGGATAACATTCAAACTCCTCAGCAGTATTTTCCAAACTGCCTTTGACTACAACCTTACAATAAGAAATACATGTTATATAATGACCCAAAACATACACACAAATAAATCTGAAATAATTATGTCATGAAATTATTTCCATTACATGTGATGAATTATGACACTATTTTCTCTTCTGTCTTATTTAGGAAAAACAAAAATATTAACAAATATGGCTTATAACCTACGAGGTAATTACTATAATCCCTAGAAGGTTCTTCCTGACCTGGAACCTGCCAGCCTCTTCAAACGCACATCAGGAACCTCTTCCTCACTAGACTCCAGCTACAAGGGCCTTCTTTGAACACCTTATACATCCAGCTCCAACTTCCTATGGCCATGTGCCATTCAGTGTTCCCTCTGGCAAGAACGCTCTTCCCTCTATCCTCAGGCTCCTACCAGTTTTCCATCCATCGAGGGCTCACCCAAAACTTCACGTCCCTTTGCAATTCCTAAAAAGCCTTCCCTTTCTCCCTTCCCCACCCCAGACTCTTAGCAATGTACCTATAATTAATTCTTCTGTTAAGTTACTACATCTACTACAGTCTATGAGGGAGGCCCCCACAGCTTTGGACATTGGTAAGATCTCTACATCCTGCTGGCTTCCCCTGGGAGGCCTCAACTTTCATAATCTCAGTATGACAGTCCCACTACCCTTCAGTAATAACAGGAGTAAGTACTCGCCTTCCCCAAGAGACAATTCAGGACCAATCCTGAAAAGCTCTGGCTTCCTGGATACTCGTCTCATCTCATCCAGGTCTGGCCATCCTCTATTATGATCAATGTCCCACTGCCCTCTAGCCAGTAAGACTTCCTGTAACTCACAGCAGATTTTCTGCAAATCATCTGTCACCTCGGCTTCTCTTCTGATTATTTTCTTCATCTTTTTTCTCCAATCGATACCTTAAACATACTGCTTCCCCTGAAGCACTAGTTTCCTTCATTCTTTCCTTCACCCCACTCTACCCACTGTCCCCCACTGGAGACATACCAAACCTTGTTATTACCAATAGTGACAATACCTCCAATAGCTCAATTTTAAGCACACATCCTTTTTGACCACTACCATCCATATTTCAAGATCACTTATACTTGTACCATTTCACTAATACTGATCTCCATCTTAAAGACTCTCCTTTGAAAACAAATCAACTTCCCCTTTGGTTATATAGTTCACCCTGCAGCTCCAATTCATTTCCCTGTCCTCATTCCTAACAAAACATCTCAAGAGAGGTGTCAGTATTACCTTTCTATACTCTGCCTCCACCCACTTTCTCTTCTACCCCATAATTAACAGTTTGCCATATCTCTTTCCAGATTTTTTCCCTGTATTTTTATGCAGCTGAAATATACTGGATAATACACACTTGAGTCATACTTCTTTGCCTATAGCACTATTATTAAAAATTTCAAAAACACTTTAAAACTCTTCCAGTGAGCCTTCAAAACTGCCTGCTGAGTTAACTTACTCCCCAGTCTCTTTTTAATTCTCTAAAATCATGTTTTTGTTCCTCTCATTTGCAAACCTACTGTGTCAGGGTCACCAAAACCCTTTGTTCTGCCAGTTTCAGTAGCCAATTCTTAGCCTTCCTCTTACTTGATCTTTCAACTTCTTTCAAAGTTAACCACTCCTCCCTCCTTTTGTTTTCTCTTGGCTTGCAGTATACTGTATTACATCCTAGACCACAGGTTACTCAGGTTCCTCCTCAATTTCCTTTGAGGGGTCATTTTCCTCTTCCCATCTAAATATAGGGGTATCCCATGGGTTAACCCTTGGATTTTACCTCGCCTTCAGTTAAACCAATTCTTTCCATAATTTCACCCAGTCTCCTAATATAGAGATCAATCCATATTTCTCTTCAGTCCTGACTATGCTCCCACAGGTTCTCAAGTTGAGAAATAGCGAATAGGCATCTCAAATGAATAATTCTTGGATTCCTTTGCAAGTTTCCAAACCTTCATGCTTCTTTCTATTTATCATCTATCAGCAAATCTACTATTTCTACCTTCAAAATATAACCCATCATTTTTGTGTACTAAACCCCCTCACATGCCACTACTCTCTCTAATGTGGACTCCTGAACCTGTTAAATTAACTGGTCAGTCTGCTTCTACTCTAATCTTCATTCTACTCAAAGCACTAGGAGTGATCTTTAAACAAAGATACGTTACTCATCACAATGAAACCCTCCAAGAACTACTCACATTGTTCTTAGAAAAAAGCCTCATTCTCTGCAATGTCCTACAAGACCCTGTGTGATCTCTGTCCATTTCTCTGACCACATCAGTAATTTCTACTTTCACTCACTATCTTTAGCAATACTGACCTTGCTGATCCTCAAAGAAATGATGTCAGTTTCCCTGGGCCCTTGCACTTCTGTTCCCTCTGCCTCAACACACACTTCCCATATTTTTGCATAGCTAATTTTATTCTGATTTCAGTTCAAATATTACTTTCCCTGAGAGATCATTCCTGGCTACCATCCTAACCTAAGGACACAGTAAGCCCTTAACAAACATTTGATGCCTGGAAATAGTTATCTAAGTTTAAATATAAAAGAGCAACTAAGCCATCAAAAAGGAAAACCAAAACAAGTATTCATGAGGATGTGACAAAAAGGAAAGCCTTGTGCACTGCTGGCAGAATATAAATCCATTCAGTCACTAGGGAAAACAGTTGGAGGTTCCTCAAAAAATTAAAAAACAGAAGTGCAATATGGTCCAGCAATTCCACTTCTGGGTACTTAACTGAAGAAAATAAAAAGACTAATTCAAAAAGAGACATGTACAACTACATTCATCGCAGCATTATTAACAATAGGCAAGATATGGAAACAGCCTAAGTGCCCACAAATAGATGAATAAATAAAGGTATGTTACGTGTATGTATGTGTGGGTGTGTGTGTGCAATGGAATATGTATATACATGTATGCAATGGAATATTAGAAAGACATAAAAATAATGAAATGTTGCCACTTTCAACAACATGAATAGATAATTGGGGTATTATACTAAATGAAATAAACCAGAGAAAGACAAATACTTGTATATGGACTCTAACAAAAATTAAACAAATAGACAAAACAAAACCAATCTCATAGATACACAGAACATGCTGGTGGTGACCAGAGGGGAGGGAGGTTGGGGGACAGGAAAAATGGGTGGAGGATCCAAAGGTACAAATTTCCAGGTATAAAATACAAGACACAGTATACAGTATTCAGCATGGGATTCATAGGCAATAATAAAATACTGTGAATTTCAAAATTGCTGAGAACAGATGGGAAACAGATTTCTGTGGTCATCACTTTGCATTGTATACAAACATCAAATTATTACGATGTTTTCTTTAAACTAATATAAGGTAGTATGTTAATTATACTTCACTTAAAGAAACGGGTAGGAATAAAAGAATAGCTTGGGAAAAGCACAATTCAAAAATTAGATGAAAATATTGTCTTTCGAAGAAAACAAAGGTAACTTCCTCATCAAAAAGAAAGTGGAATGGAGGAGGAAAAGTTGTAAATTAGAAGCTGAAAGGGAATTCCTTTGAGAACACATACTGATGTCATTTTCCTGCTCCCTGTAGGTCTTAGACCTCCGTTTTCACAGCCTTTGAAGAGTGCTTCACACAAAATCTCAGTGCTGCCACCTCACAGAAAACATGTATTATTCTCCACAACAGCTGCGCCTATGTGACCAGCCCGTACTCACCTGATCTCCCTCTTCTTGTCATGGCTCTCACCACCACCCAGGGCTCCTTCTCTTGCTCCAATAAGGAAACTGCATCTGGCTTAGGAATCAGACCTCCAGCTTCAAAGAAAAGAAATAGGACATGGTCATGTGGTGAGAGTCCCAGATCCAAATCCAGTTCATTGGTCATCAAACAAGAGAGACACTGATGGAAAGTGACAGAGAAAGGGTAATGATCTGAACGATGAGAAATTAGAAAGTACTGAGTGGAACTGTCTGTTTCTACCTCTAAAAACCTCAAGCACTTCCTTAGGGAATGGAAATCAGAAATTCACAATGAAAGGGCAGAAAGTATGGGAAATAAATTATGGATATTTGGATATTATATAAGAGGACCTTACCCAGGGAGACCAGGTTGCAGTAGTTCTCCATCATCACATCCCTGTACAGCTCCCTCTGAGCAGGGCCCAGGTACTCCCACTCCTCCTGAGAGAAGTGGATGGCCACATCCCTGAAAGCCACCAAACACTGAAACAACAAATCCATTTATTATTAGTGAAAATACAGTACTGATTCTGAAGTGAAATGAGAAAAGGAGGAAAGGGTGTTCAAGGAAGGAGGTGACACAATAAACAATAGACCAGTTTGAACACCTGCCACATTGAAGGAAGTAGTGGCTGAATATGTTGACATGGAATGTGACCACTCTTACTGACATAGCAAAACCTCCTATGTATGACAGGACAATTCCATTATCCCGAAAGGTCCAGAAATAAAAAAAGGCCAGCTAGCTGCAGTTTCCCTAGTAGATAAAATATTATATACAAACACTAAGCTTTCAAATTCTTGATAAATAGTAAATTCTCAATAAATGAGTTCTTTCCTTTTCCCTTTAATGAAAAAGATGAACAAAATAGATAAAAATCCCTACAAATAATAGTCAACAAATCTCTAGGCTAGAACATATACTTTGGATGTAATTTAATATTTTAAGACTCAGATTCATCAAGTCATAATATATTATTGAATATTATGGATGTATATGATATTGCCATTTTATGGATGAAATAATTTGCTTATTTGGGAGTATTTAAACACATTCTTTAATGTCTCTGAACTCTAAGAATTTATAATTCTCGAGAGAGAATACATCTTACAGGTTTTATTTGCTCCTACTTTTCATGTTCATGGGTTACAAAAGCTGATGGATATCAGTCTAGGCAGATACAGGCATAGCTCAGGACTGATACATCCTGGCCAACTCCAAGGTCAACCTTACTGACCATCCTCTCTGGTTCCTGGACAAAATGGGTATGGCAGGGAAAATAGTATCTCCGCCCAAAGACATTCACATCCTAATCCCTGGGACTTGTGAGTATGCTACCTTATATGGCAAAAGGGATTTCTGAGGATTAAGTTATGGACCTTGAGGAAAGATTACCCCAAATTGTCTGGCTGAGCTCAATGTAATCACAAGCATATTTTAAGTGATAGAGGGAGGCAGGTGAGTCAGAGAAGGAAATAATGATCATGAAAGTAGAGGTCAGAATGATGTGAATGTTGGTTCTGAAAAGAAGGGGAGCCAGGAGCCAAAGGAACATGGGCAGTCTCTAGCAGCTGGAAAAGGCAAGGAAATAGATTCACCTCTAGGACTTTTGGAAGGAAACAGCCCTATAAATACTTTGATTTTAGCCCTCTCTGACCGATTTCAGACTCTTGGTCTCCAAAAGTGTAAGACAAGAATTTTTTTTTTTTTTTTAAAGGAAAGGTACAGACAGGAATGAAGGAGAAGAGGCAGGCAGGAAGAGAGGAGGAAGAAGCACTTTATTTATTTAGTAGTTCACATTTGTTGTTCTATTGGGCCTTGGCTTTTGAACCCAGGACCTTGGGATGTATATGGGACTGCTCCCAAGGTGTAGCAGACTGCTAGACCACTAAGTTTGTGGTAAGTTGTGATAGCAGCAATAGGAACCTAAATAAGGGGCAAGATCTCTTCCTTCTTAGGACTAAGCTTCCCACCCAATCTTAAAAGCCACACAAAATATCTGGCTGTACACTGAGACTGGGAACATCCAGCAGAAATGTTGGCACTTCCAAGTGGAAAATTCAGGTGAAGACCAAAGTTTGTCATGTGTCCCCTTTAACCATTCATTTCCTCCCTAAGATATTTCTGCTCCTTTAGGGTTCCTGGCAAAAGACTTTGCATGTAGAAAATGTAAAATGACCTGCTGAATAATCATCTCAACACTACTTTGGTGAGAAGAAAAACATTTAGTGATGAATGGGGTTCTCTGTTATGATCGCTTACTGAAATGGGAGACAGTTGGAGCAGTTGCCTTAGAGAACTAAACAGGCAGAAAAGTGTGGGATAAAATATCAGGTATTCACATCACCAACAAAATTATTGCACATCAGGAAGAAGAAGCAGCAACTCACATGGGACATGGTTGTCAGAAGTGTCAAAGAACTTTCCTGGGGTTGTCTCCTGGAGATGTGCAGAGTCCAGAGAAAGCAGGGCTGCAGAATGAAAAAGAGGCCATGAGACCAGGTTTGGCTGAGGGCCCACAAAATGACCACTTAGGGAATGCCTTTATTTCCCTTCTATGAAGGAGTTTAGAAACATCTCAGCTCTCATACAAAAACAATGGAATTCAGCTACAGCAGATGGAATTTAGACTAGACTTTTCCTTAATCCCCACGATTTTTAACAGGACCCAGGTAGCTACTTTCCCAAGGGATTTTACATCTCCAGGATAGGGGCATGCCCAGAGGCAGGAGCACAGCTTCCCTGGGTCCTACACCCTAAATGAGGTACTTTGCTTTTTCTAGATCTAACTACCCAGTTTATAGAAACATGGGGTCCAGAGGAACAAATTATGACACCACAAGGAAACAATTAGGCAAAAGCAGAATGTGAAATATTCTATAGGACAATTACCTAGTTTTCCTACAAATCAATGACCAATTACATAAATTACAAAAGGCAAAAATAGCAGGAAAACTGTAACAGATGAAAGAAATTTAAGAGACTTGGTAAACAAATGAATTTTATCTAATTACAAATATGCATCTTAAAAGAATTGGAGAAATTTCAACATTGGATATGCAACATTATAGAATTACTGTTAGAGGTTTTTTAGCAGTAATATTTATTATTTCTTTAATTTACAATGCTAAATCCCTCTTAGGACATAAATTGCCTCTCAGTATATTTCAGCCCACACCCACCACTGCATTTAGTTTTTAAAGTTGGTGTAAGAGTATGGTGGTTATTCTGAAAATACGATGGCCTTCTTAGTTATAGACATGGATAAAATAATTTAGAAATATCACAAAAGGGAGGATAGATATAAGGATATTTGCAAAGGTTTTAAATAATAGGCTTTTGGGGATTTGTGGGTTCGTGTTATTTTTCTATTTTGCTTGGAAACTTACAAAAGAAAGCTAAAATAAAAGTCTTCAAATTTCCTCCATAAGGTATAGTTCGAGTTCATCAAAAATATTCTATCAGAAAGTACTGGCTTGTTATTGGGTGTCAAAGAGGTGTGGTGTGGCTGGAGAGGAGAATTCAACTAATGAGCCTATCCCTGCAGCGTTATGGTTACTGGGAATGGCAACGCCTAAAGTGGCACCTGAATGGCTGGGGTTACTGCTTAGATGTTGCAGTAACATCTTGAAAAAAGAAGACACTTGAGGAAGGAGAGAAAATGGCAACTTATTTTAGGCAAATCTTTAGAGGTGCAATATTCTTTTTCTTTTCCTTGTATGCTTCTGTTGGGATATATATTTAAAAAAGAAAGAAAGAAAAGTAGAATGGAGAAAAAAGAATCATAGGCTATCAACCCTTTCTCAAGAGTCGATAGAATAATTTAGGATCATCTCCCACTGCAACTTCAGGCCAAGGGGTTTTGTTTTCCCCTCAGGGCTCTCCAAGTATAAAGGCACCTGCTAGCATGCTGGTTCCTCGTCTTAGGGCACTTTCAGGAGTAAATTCAGGGTTATTACACGGTCATCTTCAAAACAGCCTCCTATGTAAAGTGAAGGAGCTGAAGCAGCGAAACCGCGCGATTCTCATCTGCTGAATACTGTCCCTGTCACATGAGGAGAAAGGACACAAACGCGAAAAGAGATCAGCAGCCAAAACCCTTAGAAAGCAACAGGTGAGCCCCAGCATTCCCCCAGGAAGCGCACAGGGACACTTCCGGCGGTGGAAGAGTAATCTCCCGCGCTCTCTGCCCGGAACCAAAGTCACGGTGGCGACGTTGCGGGCGGAGAGGAACGCCGCGCGTACACTGGCCCCATGAGAGCGAAGGAACAGAGAGGCGGCTCCACGCCCCCGCAGAGCGGGGCTGAAGTGGCGAAGCAGATTTTGCGGGCGCAGAAGGTCACAGTCACCCGGCACCTGCAAGGCCGATCTATAAGGATAAATTCGGAGCGCTACGGCCTAGTAGAAATGGCGTGCAGAAGCGGCACGTCCCGATTCAGGTCAGCTCCGAGCCCCGGCCGCAGTACCGGTTTCCCAGCACCATACGGGAGCTACTTTCTGGACGCTCCAACCCTAAGGCAGCCTGTCGGCGCCCGGGAAGCCGTCCACTCACCTAGCCGCGGCAGGCTGGATCCCCGCACCGAGACGTAACGAGTAAGTGTACGAAATGGCGCTTCGACGCGGTGGTCTCCGGGAAATGTAGTCTAAAATCCGAACCTGGCCTGATCCAACAGAATTCAGGGGCCGTTGCCACCCCGGTGTCTGGTGTCAGACGCATCCTGAGTGAAGCTCCCTTCTAGAAAGCTCGGGATCTCACTTTCTAGAGGTTCCAGAAACATCCCAAAGCGATGAACAAAGTCTTGAGTCTTGCAATGGGACAAAATGTAGAGGTGGAAGACAGTGATATTGGTGATCCTGACTCCTTGTAGACCTAGACAAATGTGTTTCTGTCTTCATTTGAAACAAAGTTTACAAAGGAAAAATAAATTTAAATTTTTAAGGAAAAAAAAACTTCTAGTGATAAAAAGAAAAAAAAAAAATCAAAGGAAAGGTGCAGGCAGGAATGAAGGCCAGTAGGCACGCAGGCAGGAAGAGAGAGAAGGAAGAAACATTTATTTCATTCAGTTCATCTTGGTTGCCCCCACCCTCAGCCTCAGATCTTGAACCCTGGTTCTTGGAATGTATGTGGATTGCATCCAGTGACATTATCCTCTAGGCCACCAGGGTGTGCCAAAAGAAAATATTTTTGTAAAGCTGTACAATGTGTGTATTGAGAATTATTATGAGTTCAAAAGTTACAGTAAAAGTACAGTACTTCTAAACAAATTTAGTGTAGCCTTAGTGTACTGTGTTTCAAAAAGACTGTGATAATGTACAGTAATGACCTGGGCCTTAATAGTCACTCACTACTCGCTGAGTCACCCAGAGCAACATCCAGTCCTGCAGGCACTATTCATGGTAAAGTGCTCACTACAAGTGTACCATTTTAAAAATATTTTTAACCATATATTTATTTTTTAAGAGAAGAGAAGGGAGGATTGAGGGAGGAAGAGAAGGATGGAGGGAGAGTCATCCTTATTTATTTAGTTGTTTTATCTTTGGGTTTTTTCCCCCAGGCCGGGGTCTGGAACTCGGTTCCCTAGACTTTACGTGGTCTACTCCCCAACCATCTCAGCCTCCTGAGCAAAATGGGCATGTCTTATAGCATATTTTTAAAAACCACTGCTTTGTGGGTTTTTGTTTGTTTTAATTTTCCCTCACACTGCTGGAAGCCAGAAAGGATTTTTCAGGTACTTATTACGGGAACCTAGTCCTGGAGTTATATTTCACAGTACCGTGTCCCCGTGTCCGTAAGCCTCTAGGAATTTGTCAAGTTCAGGTTTTCCTACTCTAGTGCTGATTCCCAAGACACTTTCTGCTCATGAATTTCTTCTTTGGCAAGCTGCAACTGTATATTTTCCTCTTTGTCCAGTTGTGGGGAAAGGGGCAGTGATTTGTGCTGTCCTCTCTCAGATCCAAAATTTAGTTATCTTTTAGTCTTACCTTTTCACTTTTTATTAAGATAGAGAAGTAACTTGCAGAGTCCTCACATGCAGAATTGTAAATCAATTTTTAAAAGTTGAAAAGAAAAAAAACTTTCATGACATGTTAAAATATATGCATTTGAAAAGTCAGTGTCCATGAAAATTTTATTGGAACACTGTTATGATTATTGATTTATAATATGGTTCCTTTTGCATGAAGATGGAAGCACTGAAAGGCCCCCAAAGCCTAAAATATTTATTATCTGATCCTTTGAGGGGAAAATTTGCTCACTCTCAATCTATATGATGATCATTTTAATGCTTACATTGTTTTCTATTTTATAGATACAGTAGAATTTATTTTGCCTGTTGTTTTTTTTTGAAGGGTCTCAATGTTTTTCTTTTTTAATTAAGTCTACCTATACCTGTATGCATATATCTTAGTGCAAATATGTAATGATTTTCTTTCTTGCCTTTTTTTTTTTTTTTAAAGGAAAGTTACAGGCAAGAATGAAGATGAAGGCAAGTAGGCAGGAAGGCAGGAAGAGAAAGAGTGAAGAAGCACTTTTTGTTTTATTTCCATTTAGTAGTTCACGCTGGTTATTTCCCCGCTGGCCTGGGACCCAAACACAGGTTCACATGGCTTGCTCCTCTGGAGGTGATTGACCCAACTGCTGCTCTTCCAGGACATGCCCGTTTTTTTTTGACCCCTGGCCCTGGGTCTTAAACCTGGGTCTGTGGGCTTTGTATGGCTTGAGCCTTAGCCACCTGAGGCACAAGGCTGCATCAGAAAAAAAAATTTCAAGAGGAAGAATGGCAGACCAGAATGAAGGCAGGCAGGAAGAGAGAGGAGAAAGAAGCATTTTATTTATTTATTCATTTGTTCATTCATTTTGGTTCCCCACCCCCCCAAGTGGAGTCCCTGGGCTTTTTATCTGGTTCAGACCCTAGCCACCATCAGCCACTTGAGCCACTAGGACATGCTAGAAACTTTTAAAGATCACATGAATACTTTCATTCTTTATCCTAGAACTTCCTACCTACCCAACAGAACTTTTCCCAGCCATACATCAACACCACCCGGAACTCTGCCTGTGTGCCTCTTCTCTAACTGGTATCCGCATGCTTGCTCTCCAAATCTTTCAGCATCTCTTACGAACTTAGTCTCTCTCTAGAGCAGAGCTGAAGCAGAAATGAAGTTTCTGGAGGAAGTCTGGAGATTTTTTCCAACACCACTGACTAATCTCTGGATACCAGCTGGGGTGTCAACAATTCAGTTCAGTCCGACACTACCCTGAGTTAGCGTAAGATTGCATAGATTTAAGGAAGCGTCCCTCGAGACTGCTTCCACTTCAGAAGCCAGTTGTAAGTCCTAAGTCACCTGTACTTCTCAATGACCAGCTATAAATTAAAGGGTCTCACTAACCCCTTCTCACTAATTTTCTGGAGAGGCTCACAGAATGTAGGGGAACACTTTACTTATATGTGCTACTTTATTTTAAAGGATACAACTCAAAAATATCACAAGAGAGTTGTATGGAGTATAGAGTGCATGGAGTATCTCTGCCCTATCCAGGTGTGTTACCCTCTCAGCAACTCACTGTCTACACCAACCTGAAAGCTCTCTGCAGTCCTCCCTTTTCCATTAGAGGCCTGGTGGAACTGAAGGTTCCAACCCTCTTACCACTTTGTCTTTTTGATGACCAACCCTATCCTAAGGCTCTATAAGTGAGCTCCCTACCATGTGTTACTTTCTTAGCAGAAACTCAGGTGTGATAGAAAGGAGCTTGTTCCAAATTAGAGAATACACTCAGATCACTCAGGAAGTCTGAGGGCTTTAGGAGCTGTGTCAGGAACAGAGATCAAATATGTTCATTAGACCACAGGGTGGTGTATTTGACCATTCCTTATTAGATCTTATTAGACCATTCCTTAATCAGAAACAGGAAAGCTCTGAAGTTTTCCATGAACCTGTGTCTGTAAATAAGAAGGAGTTTAGTGCTGATTTGTCTTGATCTCAGTATGTAGCAGGAGCCTGCTTCTAGAGAAATCAGAGAATCTTTCCTGGTAATCTTTGAGTGATAAAAACTCATAACAGGGTTCATTGTGTGGTTGAGTGGAATGTGCTGGTTTTGACATCTTTGTGATTCTGCTTCACTCCACATAGGTATTTAGCGATTTATAAGGAAATCATCCAGGTGCATAAATCATTATATTTTCCTAGATCATAGTATTTTCTTAGAGTTAGAGAAGGCTTAAGAGATATTATCTAATATAAATGTCTTATTTTCTAAATGCTATGATAAAGTTTGACACATCCATAAGATTAACTGTTAAATAGCTAATAAAGGCATTTATGATAGACTACAACATTTAAGAAAAAAATCCCATAACTTTTAAAAACTTTTTTTCAAAAAAGGAAAAAAAGAACAAATGAACTACTTCCTGAGAATTTTTGAGTAGGAATGTAGCTTATTTATTTCATTTAGTTGGGAAACATTTATTCCAAAAAATGTTTGTGTGTTTAAAGAAACCCACAATGTATTGGAAAGTTTTCATACAACAGGATTCCTCAAAAAAAAATGAGGTGATTCTGCTTCAGAACACTAGTTTATCTCTTATTTTTGTCATAGGTTTCCTGCCATACCCTACAGTTTGCTATAGTTCTTTTTGTTACAATAACATTTTCATCTCATCTTTCTTAATACATTTTCTTTAATTTCACTTGTAACATGTTGGCTTATGGTTTCAGGCATTGGTAATATTTAAAGATACGACTGTAAAGTTCTCTCAAGAGGAATGAGAATGCCTGGACCCTGCTCAGAGGAATCTGTACAGAGATGTGATGTGGGAAAATTATAGTAACTTGACCTCATGTAATTTAAACTCTGCTCTCTCAGTTCTCTTCCATGACTTCAGGACTGGTTTTTAAGAAACTGAATATCTTCTCTGTTCCTCAAGGAATGGACCGTACTTTGTTGGTTTGTAAATAGCACTTTCACCAAGTACCTCAATTTTCACCTTAAGTGGTCCTCATAAAACATTCCTCTGTTCATTCTGTAATTGGTACATTTTGGTACATTTATTTAAAAACCAATGTCGAAGAAATCCAGTTTTACAGTATATTTGAACTTAGAATTACTATGGATCCTCTTGAATTTTGGGACCTTACTACAGCAATAATAGGGCAGACAATTAATATGTGGTAGTTGCAATGAACAGAATTTATGTAAAGTAGAGGAGCACATTCTGAACTGAATATAGTTCTTATAACATTTTTTACTTGATTAAGAGTTGAAAAAAATCCATTAACTTAGCATTTAATTTTCAATAAGTATCATAGCAAGAACCTAAAAATGTCTTAGGAAGCTTCTTGTTTTGCTCTAAATAAATTAACACTAAGAAAAATAGTCATAGCTAATAGAGTGTTTTACTACTGTATTTTGCCATGTGTAATTACTGCATTTCTGGCCCAAATTTTCTATAAAAGAATCTTTCATTTTAATTTTTTAATTCAAAATTTTATGTTTATATTTAGGTACTTTTTTTGTCTTATAATACCAATTGTCACATTTCAGGGTATTATTTTGCATATGGATATTGTTACTGATTTCTAGAGCTTTTTAACTCATAAGCATACATAAAATAAAAGCATAAATAGAAGAATTAAACAAATTACATCGATACAGAATTAGAACTACCCATATATAATGCATCTCCTTATTTTTCACTCACAAATATGGGCAAAAAAGTACACATACATGATAAAATACAGTCTATGCCAGGCAGTGTTTTAAACTCTGAACATTAGCTCTGGATAGGTACTCTTTTTATTCCCTTTTACAGGTGCAAAACTGAGCAAAGAATTTGAGTAGTTTGCCTACAGTCTAGTCAATAGTTTGCAGAGGCATTGATTTGTACTTATATATTGTATATGTATACAATAATATACATTCCTATCAACAGTGAAAGAGGGTTCTTTTTTCTCCACACTGTCCCCAACGCTTGTTGTTTCTAGACTTTTTGATATAGGCCATTCTCAGTGGTGTGAGGTGGTATCTCACTGTGATTTTTATTTGCATTTCTCTGATGGTGAGTTAGAACATTTTTCATGTGTCTGTTGGCAGTCTGTGTACTTTGTTGCCTCTTTTGAAGGTAGAAACTTTGTTTACCATCTTCAGATTTTTCTTTTTTATTTCAGGAAAAATATCAAGAAATTGTTTCCAGAAAAGGACATTTGTGAAATCAGTTTATTTTATGGAAAGTAATTGAAAGAGGTAAAACTTTTGGACTGTAAAGATCTGCATTGAGAAATGAATTACAGAGCAAACATGAGTTTAAGGGTTAACGGGGACCTCAAAGAGAATATTTCAGTTAAATGAAAAACATGTATAAAATTATAAAATATATAGAAAATATCCATTTTTTACCCTGAATCAGAGATTTCATAATAGAAACCTTATGAATAAAAGGAATGTGGGAAAACCTTTAGTTGTGACTTAAATTTTGTTCAACATAAGAAAATTAATTCTGGTGAGAAACATGATTGCAAAAGAATACTAAAATTCTTTTAGTATTGACTGTTAACTTATTCTACATGAGAAAATTCATACTGGTGAAAAACCCTCTGAATGTAATGAATGTGAAAAAGCCTTTAGTCATAAATAGCAACTTACTTTGCATGAAAGATTTCATACTAGAGAGAAACCCTATGTCAAGAATATGGGGAGGCCTTTATTTTTCACCCACAACGTACTTGACGTCAGGGAATTCAGTGTTGAAGAATCCTTTATGTGAAATGCAATACAGGGTTATTTTAGCAGTTTAGAACTTTCTCACATGAGAGCATTCATACTGGTGAGAAACCTTATGAATGTGCAGAATATGTAAAGACTTTTCGACTTTTCAACCTTATAGAGCAAAAAAAAAAAATTCATGCAACAGCGAAAACCCATGAATGTAAAGGAATGTGGGTAAGATTTTAGGGCATGTAGATGCTTATACTCATCATCAAAAAGTCATGATGGTATAAAACCCAATGAATATAAGGAATGTGGGAAAGCCTTTAGAATTAGTTTTTACCTTATTCAACACAGAAGATTATATGCAGCTAAGAAGCTTTATGAATATAAGGAATACAGGCAAACCTTTAGTGTATGTGGACAATTTAATCAACATAAAACAATTCATAGTGATATAAATTCTTTAAATATAAGGAATGTGGGATTCATATTGGTGAAAAAACATACAAATGTAAAGAATATGGGAAATCCTTCTTACTTCATTCAGTCTTACTGAGCCAGAGGATTTATGCTGGTGTGAAACCCTACAAATATATAGGGTGTGGGAAGCCCTTTTTCTCTGGTTTGCACCTTACTGAACATCAGAATTCATGTAAGTAAAAAGCCCTATGGATGTAAAGAATGTGGGAAGACCTTTATTCACAGAGAAGAACTTAAAGAACATCTGAAAATTATAGTTTTAAACCCTATGATTTTAAAGAATGTTTGAAGACTTTTAGTTGGTATGGATACTTTATTCATCATCAGAAAATTCTTGCAGATATAAAACCCTGTGAATATAAGGAATGTTGGAAGGCCTTTGGTTGTAGTGGAGATATGAGAATACATCAGAAAATTCAAACTGGTGAGAAATCCTATGAATATAAGGTATATGGGAATACCTTTAGATAACATTCACAACTTTATCAACATCAAAGAATTTATGATGTAACAATATAAGAAAGCTTTTTCTGTGTCATGCTCTGTTTATAGAATAACAGGTATTTATACCAGAAAAAAAACTCTGTAACTATGACAATATTTTTCTAAACATGTAATTTAATAGATGTGTACCATTCATTATCATCAACATTATAAATAATGGACTTAAAAGATAGACATGAAGAACATAACAAATTTAGAAAAGCAATTTTTATTATATTTCAAGGATTTCATCTTTTATAAAATCCATCTAAATATAAAGAATATGCGAAGATCTAAATTCAGACCTAATAATGTTCTACCAGAGAATTAGGACTGGTGAAGTAGTGGTTGGGCACAGTCCACATGCGTCCTAAGGACCCAGGTTCAGTAACCAAGATGAACAGCTAAATGAAATAAATAAAATGCTTCATCCTTTCTTTTCCTGCCTGCCTGCCTTTGTTTGCCTTCACCTTTCCTTTAAAAAAAGGAATAAGAAAAAAGAAAATTAGGACTGAAAAGATACTAAGGATTTAGTAAGTGTGAGGATGTTAAAGAATATAATTGTTGCACCAGAGAACAGTGTGAAGGATTTTGTGTGATCGTAATATAGAAATTAAGATTGCAGAAGAAAGCTATTTATCTACAAATCTTTACCAACTTTATTATGAAAAATTTTGGACAAAGAATGGGTTCTATAATGAACACCAACTTACCTTATACTTGAATTTGAAATTCAATACTTGTTTCTACTCTTACTATTTGAGGGTAAATTGTTAACATCATTAACACTTTACTCCTAAATAATTGAGTGTTATCTCCTATAGGTTAAGATAATAGATCTAATCAAAATACTATAATACCATAAAAATGAAAATTTCCATAGAAACCTTTCTGCTATCCATATTTAAATTTCCTTAATAGTTTCAAGAATACCTTTTATCAATAATTAATATGGATTCATTCTCTAGGATTATGCAGCATTACTTATTGGTTTGTATGTCACTTTCAAACTGAACAGCCTCCATCCTTGTTTCATGATAATGGTTATTTGGAAAGTTTATCACAATTATCTCAAAATGTCTCACATTATAGGTTTGTTTCACTTACTCCTCATAATGTTGTTCATTTTGTTTTATTAGTTCTAAGAGGAAACTAAGTAAAAACCTGGGGTTGTTTTTGTTAGACATTTTTATTAAGAACACTTCCTAAGTATAGTACAACTCAGAAACACAAATACAACACATATATGCCAGGTTGTCCTATTATTAGTGGTGCTAAATTTCATAGCTCTGGTTAAGGTGGTAACTGCTAGATTTCTTGTTGTAAAAGTATCTTATTTCTTTACAAGTAATTGGCATCTCCTCTTGCATACTTAGAATGACCTGTATGTATAATAAAATGCAAGGATTAAACTGAAGATCAAACTTTAAGTTAGAAGCTTCTAATTATTCAGAAAGAAATGGTAATGAAATACCTATAGATCACAATTTGTGGACTTTAGAGCATCATGTTAGTGTGAAATTTTCCCTGTCTCTCACCTTCATTCTACTGCTAGTAAGACCATCACTAAGGCAACAAAGTTTCCTCTGCTCAGTACATCAGGATGTACAGATCCCTAGGTCTGTACATCTGAAGATGGGTAGATTGGAACACAGGCAGCAGAACTGAGGAAACAACAGAGGCAGTGCCCATGACTGAGCCCCTGGTCATAGCAGTTGAGCCTGCAGCACCAGCAAACCTGGTATCATTGATGGCTGGGCCAAGGACCTCAGACCACACAGCATGGTGAAGAAATGAAAGACAGCAACAGTAGCATCCATAATCCCAGCCCCCTGCCTGCAGCAGCAGCAGTGCCCACAAACCTGACAACCCCATGTATGAAGGCACCATTGACCCTTACCCTGGTCCTGTCCCCTGTGGTAGGAGTGCTCACAACCCAGGAGACTCCAGATGCAGTGGTAGCACCCACACCATCTCAGCGACGCCAACAGTGATGCCCACAATCAAAGCAACACCTGAAAGAGCAAATTACCAGCAACCTCGGAAGCAAATGATGATGGTACCTACAATACCTCTGGCAGAGGAACCAAAGTGCTGGCTCTCAAATATTGCCAGAGGTGCTCATGTACGAGAAACAAGAAAATTGTGCTCTAGTGCTATCTGTAGATAAAAAAGGCCTCTACCTACCTGTTAAACTGATAGAATCAAAATAAACAAAATTTTACTTAAATAAGATACTACTTCAGCTGTGCTTTAGAGAAATCATAGTAGCATATTACAAAAAGAAAAGGACATTTCTCCAGAAATTTCTCCAGAAACCAAGCTTAATTTCACAGAAGAGTGTGATTGAACTGAGAGAAAATTCAAAATATACATCATGAAGAAACTCAGTGATCTACAAGAAACATAAAGACAGTAAGCTCAGGAGTAAAATTAATGAGCAGAATGAGTACTGACCAAAGAGATTAAAACTAAGAACGACACAGAAGTTCTGAAGCTGAAGATAAGTGAAATGAACAATGCATTAGAAAGCATTGCAAGTAAAGAATAACATATGAAAGAGAGGTTTAAAATCTAGAAATGATTCAGGTAAAAGAACAGATTATTTTAAAGAAGAAACTGTGAAAACTATATTACTGTTAGAAAAGACAACAGATAACAAGTATTCCCAAACAGTAGGGATAGGGAGCCAAGAGTTTCTTTAGAGAAATTATAGCTGTGAACATCCCAAACCTGGGGAAGGGAACACAAAACTCATAGAAAGCCTAAAGATCTCAAAACAAACAGACCTCTAAGATATGTTCTATTTAAACTGTTAAGACCAATGATAAAGAACTTTAAAGACACCCAGTGAAAATGAAAGTAATCTACAGAGATATCTTCACAGGCTATCAACAGATTTCTAAGCAGAAATTACAGGCCAATAGAAATGGAATTACATCAAAATATTTAAAGATAAAAATGACCATTCAAGAATACTCTGTCCAGAAAAGGTGTCCTTCCAGTATGAAGAAGAAATAAAGGCTTTTAAAAAAAATTAAAAACTAGCATCATTTACCGCCACTAGATTGCCTCACAAGAAAATTAGAAAGAGGCTCTTTTATCTGAAAAGAAAAGTACACCAAACTTTGAGTACAGTGATAAATAGAATCAGAATATTGCAGCTTATTTCAGAATAGCATATTAAACACACATAAATGTTAAAGGGAAAAATATTAAAAATAATTTTACTTCAATTTGGGAAAAACAGCACAAAAAGGGATACTATTTGATAACAAAAACTTAAAAGGGAAGGAGGAAATGACAGAACACTTATGGACAATAAAGATAAGATGTTATCAACAATAAAAGGACTTTTATGTATGAGATGTTTTATACAAACCTCGTGGTAACAGCAAAACAAAATCTAGAGCAGAGACACAAAACATGAAAAAAGGGGAAACTCAGAAAAGCATAGAACACCACCAAATTAAAATGGCAGATGGAGGAAGACCAAGATAAAGAAAGAACATTCCCTGCTTTGCTCTTAAACAATTTTATGCTAAGGGGACACTAGGAGGTGAATACTCAGTGGTAGTCACTCTGGAAAATAGTTTGGTAATTCTTTAAAACTAAACATAAGCTTACATATGATTGAGCAATATATTCCTGGGCATATATCCCACAGAAATTAATTTTTTTTGTCTATACAAAGTTGTATATATAAATATTCATAATTTTAATAGACATAAATGGAAATAACCAAAATGTTTGTCCATACCATGTAATACTACTCAGAATTGAAAAGGAATGGATTATTGATACATGTAACAACTTAGATCTTAAGCACATTATGCTGAGTTCTGAAAGCCAATCTCAAAAGGTTGCAGAAGATTCCAGTTATATCCTTGAAATGACAAAACTACAGAGATGTGAAAGAAATTTGTAGTTTCCAGGTATTAGGGATGGAGCAGGAAGAAGTGTCATTATGGGATGGAGCAGGAAGAAGTGTCATTATGGTTATGAAAGGGTAGCATAAGATATAAAGAAGCTAAGATAGATAGATACACACACATATATATACTCAATGGAATTCTGTACAGCTATTAAAAAAGAAATTGTGCTCTTTGTAACAATTTGGATAAAACTGGAGGGGATCATATTAAGCATAATAAATCAGAAACAAAAAGAAATACAGGATGACTTCACTCATGGGGAAAATTATTAAATGAAGCAAATGAACGTACAAATCCCAACAAAAATAACAGGACATCAGACTGGTTACAGGAGTGTGTGGAGGACTAGAAGGCGAAAGGCGGTGGTAAAAGACACTGGACTCTGATGGTGGATGTGGTGTGAAATACAGACTGAAACGCAGTTTCAAAATCCTAAAGTGAGTATAGCCTTGTGAACTAAAGAAGTAATAAATATTACTTTGAAAAAGATTATACATTCTTCTCAAGTACGTATGGAACATTCTCAAGGATAGACTACATCCTGGGACAAAAGACAAGTCTCAGTGAATTTAACAAGATTGTAATTATAGAAAGCGTCTTCTCCGACTACAAGGATAGGAAAGTAGAAATGAAACCCCCCCCAAAAAAAAAAAAAAAAAAACTGGAAGAATCACAAAGTTGTGGAGATTAAACAAAATACTTCTAAATAATTCCTGGATCAATGAAGAAATTAAAGATGAGATATACTCTGTTGGAATAGCAGTTAGGTCAACTGCTGCCAAAGGAATATAAGGCCACATACCCCTGGGTTCAAGTCCTGGGTCTGGGGGGAAATAACCAACGTGAACAATGAAGAAAGTAAAGTGCTTCTTCCTCCTCTCTCTTCCTGCCTGCCTACTTGCTTGCCGTTATTCCTGCCGGTACCTCTCCTTTAAAAAAAAAAAAAAAAAGTGAAATGAAAAATTATCTAGAAACAAAGGAAAATGAAGAGACAAGCTACTAAAACGTTTTGGATGGAGGAAAAGCAGTTCTAAGAGGAAAGTTTATATAAATACAAGCACACATGAAAAAACAGACACCAAATTAAATATCTAACCACACCTGAAGAAAATAGAAAAGAAGAATAATCAAAAGCAAAAATTAGTAGGAGGTAAATAATAAAAATTAAAGCAGAAATAGAAAACAAAGACTGTCCAACAATGAAACAAAGACCTGGTTCTCAGAAAAAAATAAAGAAAATTGATAGACCCTTAGCCAGAATCACAAAGAAAAAAAGAGAGTGAAAACCCTAATAATAATGAGATGAAAGAGGTGTGATTAAAAGTCATTGCAGAAATACAAAAGATTCTTAGAGAATATTAAGAGCACCAGTATGCCAACAAATTTGTCAATCTTGAGGAAATAGATTTCTAGAATCCTAGACCCCTCCAAAACTGAACCAGGATGACTTTAAAAAAAAAAAAAAAAGTGAATCAATCACACATGCAGAAATTGAAGTAGTTATCAAGTCTACCAAAAAATAAAACTCCAGGACCAGGTGACTCCCAACAGCAAATTAAAACATTCAAAGAATAGATAATTACCATCCTCCTTACACTCCCACAAAATTGAACAGAAGGGAAAACCCAAAATACATTCTATGGAGTTAAAATACCCTAATTCTAAAATCAGACAAGAACAGCACTGAAAAACAAAAAACAATTACACACTGATATCACTGATGAAAACAAATGCAAAAATCCCCAGCAAAACCTTGGTAAACTGAATTCAACAGCACATTAAACTATAAATCACAACCAAGTGGGATTTATTCAAGAATGTAGTATAGTTCAACATATGCAAACTGTATCCGTAGATGCAGAAAAAGCATTTAACAATATTCAACATCCATTCATGATTAAAAAAAAAAAGCCTAGTTAAAATGAGAATAAAACACACTTAACCTCAGCACACCCTGGTGGCTTAGTGGTTAAGTTTGTGGCCTGTAGCCAGTATACATACCTCCCAAAGAACTAGGTTCATGACCTAGGTTGAGGGGAACAGCCTAGATGAACAACTAAATAAATAAATGTTTCTTCCTTCTCTCTTCCTGCCTGCCTATTTGCCTTCATTCCTGCCTGGGAGGGAAGGAAGGGAGGAGGGGAGAAAGCGAGGGAGGGAGGAAATACCTCAACATAATAAAAGCCATATATGACAAACCCATATTTAATATCATACTTAATGGCGAAAAACTGGAAGTCTTTCCTCTAAGATCTGAAACAAGACAAGGATGATCATTCTCATCATTACAATTAAATATACTCTGGAAGACATGGCCAGAGCAATTAGGCAAGAAAGAATATTAAAGGAATCAAAATTGGAAAAGATGAAATAAACTATCATTATTTGCAGATGACATACCTTAAAAATCCTAAGACTATTAAAAAACTTTTAGAGACAATGAAGAGAGCAGAGTGGCAGGATATAAAATCGATACACGAAATCAGTAGTATTCCTATACGCAAGCAATGAAATAGAGGGAAAGGAAATTAAGAAAGAACTCGCGTTCACAATAGCATTAAAAAAGGTAAATTACCTGGGATAATTACAAAACATTAGCAAGAATAGAAGACACAAAGAGATGGACGACTATTCTATATTCATGGATTGGGGATTGGAAGAATTAACATAGTCAAAACATCCATTCTACTTAAAAGCAATATACAGATTTAATTCAATTCCCATTAAAATTCCAGTGACATTTTTCAAGAAAATTGAATAAGCAGTAATAAAGTTTGTATGGGACTACAAAAGATCTCAAAGAAAAAAGTAGCAACAAAGGACTCACTCCCTGATTTCAAACTATTTTAGAGAGCAACTGCAATCAAAACAGACACACACCAGTGGAATAAAACAGAACCCAGAAACAAAACCACGCTTATATGGCCAGTTAATCTAGGACAGAGGAGCCAAGAGCATACAGTGGAAGAAGGAAAGTCTGTTCAACAAATGGTGCTGTGAAAATTAGACAGCCACCTGCAAAATCTAAAACTAGATGACTCATTAGTGCCATACACAAAGATTAACTCAAAATCAAAGACCTAGACGTAAGACCGAAACCCATAAAATACATAGAAGAAAATACAGGAAGAGTGTTCCATGACATCAACCTTAAAGGTGGTTTGGGGGAAGGGATACATAGGGTAAAGGAAACCAAACTAAAAATGTAAAACTGAAGAATTTCTGTACAGTGGTAACTGACATATTAGGCAAGAACTTAATTTCCAAAATATACAAAGAACTCATACACCTCAACAAAAAAGCAAATGACCCTCTCAAAAAGAAATGGAAGCCCTTACACACAACATTCTAAGAAAGACACACATGGCCTCCAGAACAAGAAAATGTTCTCTATATCACTCGCCATCAGTGAAATATGAATAAAAATGTGATAGGACCTCACATCAGAGAGAATGACCTAATCAAAAAGATTAGAGGCATGTCCTGGTGGAGTAGCAGTTGGGTCAATCACCTCTGAAGGAGCACAGGTCACATACCTCTGTGTTTCAGTCCTGGGGAAACAACCAGTGTGAACAACTAAATAAAAATTAAAATAAATGCTTCTTCCTCCTCTCTTTTCTGCCAGCCTGCCTACTTGCTTGTTAATATTAAAATGCAATAGCCCTTCAATAATAATCTATTAAAAATAAAGCAAAAAAAATGATAGATGTATGGGAAATGACTCGATCTATGGCATACAAAGTAAAAACATAAAAATCAAAGAACATATATAATAACTTCTTTATGTAAAAAAAAGTATGTTACATGTTATTTGACATAATCGTCTCATTTTCTTATTTCATAAATGTTCTTTGTTCTTACAAAGTCTAAATTTTTCACTATTTTGAGAAACAAAATCTTTTTCAGGTATTTAAGTGATTTTCCAATTAAAAAAGAAGAAAAGAGATTAGAAACAACAAATGCTGGAGGAGGTGTGGATAAAAAGGGACCCTCCTACACTGTTGGTGGGAATGTATATTGTTGCAATCTCTTTGGAAAACAGTATGGAGATTCTTCCAAAAACAAAGATTGATCTACCATTCAGTCCAGCAGTCCTTCTAGACTTATACCCAGAGAATACAGAAACACTAATTAGAATATAAGCACCCCAATGTTCACAATAGCACAATTCATAACAGCCATGCCATATACATGTATATATGCATATATTCGCTCAATGTAATTTATGGAAGTGTTAAAAGTGATGAAATCCAGGAGTTCGATCCTGGGAGCAGGGATAGTGAGGAAAGGAGCTGCAGAAGACTGAGAAACTCGAGAGCGTGTAAGAAGATAGGAAAGCTGGGGTCAGGGCACCAGCGGTCTCTCATCTTTTGAACCAAAGGCCCTGACCATCCTGGTCTCCACCTATTTATTGGGTTCATACACAGCATTGCTTCAAGAAGCTTACATAAGCAAGTTTATGGTTACATTAGATTGTTTACACAGCCTTTGCTCTCTAACAAAATAACTATATCTATCTTATTTTGGCGGGCAAACAGTCACAGACACACTGTCCCAGTGTTTTCACACAGCGGACTTCGCCAGGTGCCCTGGGTCTGATGTCCTTGACGTTCTGCCAGCTCCAGCTCCAGCCTTGCTCTGGTTTCTGGCCCCAACAATGAGATTGTTCCCTTTCCAACAACCTGGATGGCCCTGGCAAGGATGGCACTAAGTGAAGTAAGCCAGAAGAAAAAAGAAAAAAGCCTAATGGTTTCACTCCAAAGTGGAATATAAAGAAGCAAAATAATTGAACAGACAAATCTCAACAAACTTCACAGGATGCAAGACTGGCTACCAGGAAGGGTTTGAGGGAGGAGGGAAGAAAGGAAGGAACAAAGTGGTGGTAAAAGGGCACTAGAGCCCTGGTGGTGGGTGTGGTATGAAATGCAGTCTGAGGTGCAAATTTAGCATCCTGACCTGCATGTAGCAATGTAAATGAAAGAAAACAACAATTGAGATGCACCCTGGTGGAGTCGGGGTTGGGCGCAGTCCACATACGTCCCAAGCTCCTCCTGGGTTCATATCCTGGGACTGGTGGGAACAAATAAGATGAACAGCTAAATAAAATAATGAAAGTGCTTCTTCCTCCTCTCCCTGCCTGCCTCTGCTCGCCCTCATTCATAACTGCATAGTTTCCTTGAAAAACATTTAATGAAAAAACTAACAAAAAGAAACCTGAATTCTAAGCAAAGTGAAAACAGCTTTCAAATGGACTGGGTATTTTTCCGTGAAATAGGTTTGCCTCATCTGAGTATAATTTTACAATACTGAACATGTTTTGAACATGTTTTTATCATATTATCCCACTCAACATTGATATTTCACCATGGAACTCAATGAACAGAAGTGCATCTATGTTTAGGTAACATCTTTCAGAAGCAACTGACAATATACAGTGGTGTAAAGGACTACTGAGGAACCAATTATGTGTCAGCTAAAAGGAACATCGTGTGATATTGGGGCACTGTCCTATAAAATAGGTATTTACTCTGAGTTGTCAGTACATGGTTCTATTTCTTCAATAACCTCATATATACATGGATGGGTTCAGGAAACAATTCAGTGTTTCACCATGATTTTTGGTTCCTAACACAACTGCATTGAGTTATGCTAGTTTGGAGATATGAAGTGTGTGTTTTGATAAAGTTGAAATTAAAATTGGCTAGGTTTCCATCCTAACCAAAAGAAGCATACTCTCCAAGAGAAAGCCTTTTTGCACTTTCTGCAGATGTTAACATCTGTAGAGACTAGCAGAGAGCCTAGACTGTATCAGGCTGTCTCAGTACTACTCGAAGCAGCTCCATTCCCCAGTAGGTGGGAATCTGCTAAGGCTGTGTGTTTTGAGCAGAACTCTGACAACCAGTCTACCCCAGGGATCACCTCCCTGTGCTTTCCTGCTAACTCCTGAGCAACTTCAGATGCTGTGTGTGCATAGGGCCTGGCTATCATCCTAACTTCACAATCACAGGAACTCCGATTTAAATGGAAATCAGAAACTCATAAGACCCAAAATATCCAGGACAAAGTAAAAATAACATATCAAAAGCTGAGAAAAAAAAACCTCAAAGCAAGTAACAAAACAATCAACTGACACCAACAGGAGGATGACCCAGATATTGGAATTACCTGATATGAATTTTTTAATTACCAAAGCTCATATAAGATAAACAGTCTAATAACAAAAGTAATTTTAGTTTACAGTCTTCAGAAGAGTTCTTCTGGCTTCCATTATTTGCAGTTCTCTGGAGTCTTAGAACCAATAGGATATAAAAGATTTATTATGAGGAATTGGCCCACATGGTTATAAAGGCTGAGAAAATTTCATGATTGTCACATGCATGCTGGAAAACGAGGAAAGCCAGTGGTATAATTCAGCCCAAATCTGAAGGCCTGAGAACCAGAGAGGTTGATGTAAATCCTTTTCTGAGGACAGAGGATGAAATTAGATGTCCCAGTTCAAGCAATGAGGCAGAATAAAAGAGGGAGAATTCCTTTTTCTGCCTTTTTGTTCTATTCAGACCTTCATTGGATTGAATGATAATCCCATTGGGGAGGACAACCGACATTACTGAGTCCAGGGGTTCAGATACTAATCTCATCCAGAAACACCCTCACAGATACACCCAGAAATGTCTATATATCTGGGTATCCTCTGATGCAGGCAATTTGATATACTATGACAAGCACATCCTTTGTCAACTTGGCATTCCTATTGCTCTACTTAAACCATGTTTAATCTCCAAATAACAAAACCAAGGTCATAATTTCACCTAACATGATACAACTATACTGTGTCTAACCAAAAATTCACTATCCCTTTCTCTAAGGGGTATGCAAAATACTTAAATATTTACTCATTTCCTAGATTACCCAATAACATACTATGATGTAAAATCAATAATAAATACTATGATATAAATTTCACATTTGACTACTATGATGTAAAGTTACATGATAGTGGAATGAAAGTGGGAAAAATAAAAGGATAAACATACACATTAATAAATAAGGAATACTCATGGCAATTACAGTCTTATTTCTGTAATGTGTTACATGATTATGGCTCTTTATCTGGTGTACAGACACAAACTTTCATTTCTGAAGGGTTTGCATCATTAGTATTTCCTGGGTTGGGTTGTTTTCCATTGACCGTAATCACAGGGCCCTGGTAATGAGACACCCTATGAAATCTCCTATATTCCAGATACACTCTCCCTACCTACATCGTATAGTAATCCATCTTCCTCTGGGTAGTCAGGATCAGTCACCACAGTCAACACTGTAATTTTCTTCTTGCCTATTGATTCAAAGTCATCAGGAGGCCAAAGTGGCCAGATGGAAGTCTTAACTTAGAGTGAAATCATTACTGTGCCTCCTGGTGGAAGCATCCTCCCTCTGGAACAAAGACCTCTATACCAACAGGACATAAAATCATGGGAGCAGGAGGCACAATTTTTGCTAATGGGTCACTAGGAATAATAGTATAATTCCCATTTCCACCTGTAAGGAGAGTATTTCTCTTTCCTACTGTGTGCTGCCTCTCTGTTACATCTTTACTATTCACACAGAATACACTGACACTCCTGGTCATCAAATGTGGAGTTTTCCTCTCCAAAAACAACAATTTAAATTATTATAATATTATCTGCCTGAATATAGTGTCATACCATATTAAGGGCTCAATTCCACAACTGTCCAACCCCATACCTGATACTAATTGCAAGTAATAGATTCCCAGGTTTCCCACAACTTCTGTCCAATTTGGCTGCAAATCAGAATTTCCCAAGACCCGCCTTCCTTGGGATCAATTAATGTGCTAGAGACTCACAGAACTCAGGGAAACATTTAAAGTTGTTAATGGATAAACAATCAAATAAGGAGATAGTTGGTGGGGTCTTGGAGCACAGGAGCTTCTGCCCTTGTGGAGTACATCTTCCTTCTGATGATGTGTTCACCAACCTAGAAGCTCTCTAAATGCCCTACTTTGGGGGTATTTATGGAGGCATCCTTATGTAAGCATGATGAACCATTAAGTTTATTTCCAGTCCTTCTCAAGAGAAGGGGCAAGCGGGCTGAAAACTTTGAGCTTTTAATCATGAGTTGGTTTTTGCAGTGACCAGCCCTCATCCAGGAGCCCAAGTTGCCTCAGAACAAAAAACATTTCTATGGGCCAGGAATTGACAAGTGTTTAAAGATCCCTGTTAAAAACCAGGTCGGGTGCACCTTGGTGGCTTAGTGGTTAAGTCCATGGTCTCCAGCCAGTGTAGTCAACATACATCCCAAGGACCCAGATTGATGACCCACAGTCAGGATGAATAACCCAGATGAACAACTAAATGAAAATAAATGCTTCTTCCTCCTCTCTCTTCCTGCCTGTCTTCCCTACTCACTTTCATTCCTGCCTGCACCTTTCCTTAAAAAAAGAAAAAGAACAACGTCAGGGACCAAATGTTAAAATAAGAGATTCTAAGGAGCATGTCAGTGTTCTTATCACTTAGGAAATTACAAGCATTTTAGGAACTCTGTCAAGGAACAAGAAACAGACATATGTTTTTCTGTTTTTTTTTGTACCGTCACGTGCTTCCTGTATCCATGAATCCTGACAAGTGGAAAACATCCATACATTGGTCTTTAATTCAGAGCATATACAACTTTCTGGAGAAATTTGTCTCAGCCTGCAAAGTATTGTCAACTAGCTAGTGCTATGACCAAGTCTTCAGATGCTTACCCCACTGTTCTATCAAGCCAGCTACTGCAGGGTGGTGGGAACATGGTACTGTAGTCTCTGACCACAGACTGCTGCTGCAGTTACTTTAATGTGAAGTGAGTTCTCTGAGCAGAAGCAATGCTGAGTGGAAACCATGACCATGGATCGGCATTCTGTAAGTCCAGTGATGGTACTTCTGGTAGAATTGTGTGCAGGGGAGGCAAATATATATTCAGAATAAGTTTCTACTCTAGTAAAGACAAAATGCTGCCCTTTCCATGATGGAAGTGGTCCAACAAAATCAGCCTGATAGCAGATATTTGGTTCAACACCTCCAGGAAATGGTGCCACTGAAATGGTTCACTGTTGATTTCTGCTGCTGACAGAGCAGTCACAATGGTCATACCCAGATCAGCCTTGATGAGTATAATTCTGTGTTTGCTTAGCCCATGCAGAATTATTCCATCCCAGCTGCCATGACAGTTTTGCTCATGAACCCATCAGATAATAACAGGGGTGGCTGAAGAAAGAAACTGTATCCATAGAACAGGCAATCCTATTCATTTGATTGTTAAAAATTTCCTTTAGTGAGTATTCATAAGGGACAAATGTCTTCAAAAAAATTGTTTTGCCCAGGGAGGTGTATCCACATCTGTTCCCCAATAGTCATTGTTACCAAATTTTCAATCATGTTCCTTCCACTATTTATCCTTATACCCTTAGTATCTATTCCATACTTGTTCCCCAGATTTCAGTATAAATGAGAAAACTGAGGTTGTTCTTTTTAGAGTGCACTGTGCCTTCTCATGGGATACTTTGTACCCCACCTTTAGGAGCCTGGAGGAACTTGAGTCTAGAAAGAGGGCTTGTCGGGGTGGTTTTTGAGGAGAACCAGCATTGTCCTGCCTGGTCACTGCCTCAGGGGAGGTCATGAGTTTCTTTGGGCAGTGAGGGGTTAATTCACTAAGATGAAAGTGGAAAGGCTGATAAAACTGTGAGTGGAAAGATCAATACCACTGAGGGTGGGAGTGCCACTACCCCTAGTGGTAGAAAGGTCACTTCTGCTGAGGGTGGGAAAGCCACTTCTAGTAAAGAAGTCTCATCATGGTCTTCCCATGTGTCCTGAACTTATAGGACCTGATTCTTTTTCAATCAATGTCTTTTATTCAAAAGAAATTGTTTAAAAAATTCTGTCCTTAAGTCATTTTATCTTCTTGTATTTTATTATAGTCTAACAGAAGCCAAGCTGTGCCTTCTATTTCATTGTTCACAAGTTCTCCTTTCCACAAAATACCCAAACATGAATACAGTTCAACTAAGTTGCTCTTATAAAAAAAAAGAACTGCCTTTTCCAATTTCCAAGAATATATTCCTCATTTTCATCTGAAATGCCATCAGAAAGGCCTTCATCATCCATATTTCCAGAAACATTTTGTTCATGATTACTTGTTCTCTATAGACTGAGGTATTTCTCTTCAGATCTCTTTTCTGAGAATTCACCAGAATCACCCTTAATGTCCATATATTTAATATGCATCTAAAAAATATCTTCCAACTTTTTTATCTGTTACTCTATACCACAGCTACTTCTACATTTTTTTGATATTTGTTACATTAGCAATCCACTTATGGTACCTATTTCTATCTTATTTATTTAGTTCAGGCTGCTATAACATGATACCATAGACTGGGTAATTTATAGACAGTAATTAATTTTTCATGCTTCTCAAGGCTCTAAGTCCAACAGAGTATCAGTAAGGTTGGTTTCTGATAAGAACCCTCTTCTGAATTAAAGACTGCAGTCTTCTTGTTGTAGCCTCACATTGCAGTAGAGGGTTAGACTTCTCTGAGGTCCCTTTAGAAAGGGCACTACCCTTGCTCAGGAGGGATTCACTCTCATGACGTAGTTACCTATGTGAAGCCCTACCAACTAATATCATCACATTGGGGATTAGGCTACCAATACATGAATTTTGAGGGGACACATTCAGTCTATTGCAAGGTCTAAATGGCTTCACTGGATAATTCTACCAAAATGTCTAAATAATGAATAATCAACACCAATTCTACATTGTGTCTTCCAGAAATTAAAAGAAGGTAACACTTCCAAACTCATTTTATGCGGTCACTCTCACCTTGATACTAAAATGAGACAATGACTGTAGAATAAAACTGTAGACCTCATAAAAGCCATACCCCTCAAGAATACAGATGCAAAATACATTAACAAAACATTAGCAAATTATCACAGCAAATCCAGTCAAAAAGTGTGTACAAATATATATACATACATACATATGTATATATATATATATATATATATATATTATTAAGTTTATTCCAGTGATGTAAGGTTTGATCAATATTATTAAATCCATGAAGAAAATACAATGTACTAACAGTAAAAACAGAAAAATCACATTAATTTTATCAATTGATATGTATTTCAAGTAGAATTTCAAGGAAATATAGTGGGTTCTTTGACAGTGTTTCTAGATAGCAAGGAGTTCTCAAAGTTATAAAGGTCCTGGGGGGAGAAAGGGTCAGAATATGGTGCTATCATGAAAATGTAGTCTTAGGATAAATATGAAGTCAACTGTTATTCTTTTTGTGAAACAGCTGGGCTTCTAATAATTTTTAAAGTCATTTTTCCACAGCAGCCTCATAGGGAATCCAATATACAGAAGAACCTGTGACTCTTTTGTCCCAATTAGTTAACCCTAGTAAAATGCATAGAAAATAAAGTGTTTAAGAAAACTGTACTAACTGAAACACTGCAAGATTAAGTTTCAATTTAATAGGTCAGAAACAGTAAGTACACTGTGAAAAAGGGTCTTTGGATCCAAAACATCTACAGGCTAAAACCTGCCTGAAACCAACTACTCATCTGTAAACACAGACTACCTTTTATGAAGTAAAAAAAACTGCGTGACTCAGAGTAGAACCAAAAGACCTCAGTATTCAAATGTGCTAATTCAGGAACAGAAAAACACTTAAATTGGATTCTGAATTATATAATAATGTAATCCAATGAATATCAGCTTCTTAATCACAGAAGAGAAATGCTGTGAGAACATTACATTACAAAGTCTTCAAAACTTCATGTGTACTTTATATGTAGCACCATTTTAATTTGAATGAGCCGCATTTCAAGTTCTCAGTAGCTCAATATCAAGTATTTAACATACTGCCAGGAACTATATTATTAGACAATGCAGGTCTATTCCATTAATTTTCCCATTTTGCTGTAGCACTTGCTTTAGAAAATCTCATTCTTACAGAGGTACTATAATAGATGAAGTGATAGGTAAACTCCAGTAAATCTGGGCCCTCAATTTCCCAAATACATTATACCATATTTAATACCCTAGTGTGCAGAACTTTGACAATGTTCACAAGTTTTAATATGTTGGCATTTAAAAAGTTACTCACCTCAAATGGGATAGTTTCATAATTTTATCTTTAAAAGAACAATTATAGAAAGTTTCAAATATATGAAAGTAAAGAAAAATTTAAAAAACAAAATACAAAAAAAGCATATACCCAACACTTAGCTCATCTTCATACAGACAGACTTAAATTATCTATCCTCACTCTTCTTTTGCATGAGAATTTTAAAGGAAATTCCAGATATCCTAACATTATATATGTATAAAATTCATAATTTATCTCTAACAAGACCTTTTACGTAACCACAATGCTATTCTTATACTTACCTAAAACATAATATGCTAATATCTATTACTATCAATATAAGTTTTCCCTGCTATCCAAAAGTGGAACATTGCTATTTGGTATGATTTGAGAAGTTATTTTGGGGGTCTTGGGAATAACCCCAACTTTTTTTTCAAATAAATTAATGATAAATGTGCCATTTACTCTTAAAAATTTCTTTCAAAAATCAATTTGCTAAAATTTAATATGGTTTGAATGGTGATAAAAAGACTTCAACCTATTTGTTACATTAACTTATTCTTCCTTTTAATTAAAACTGTTTATTATGAGCATGAAGTAAAAGGGATTCTTACATTCACAAACATGTCCTCTAGAATTTATTCTCTAATGCTCCTTGACACATAATCCACATGGGAGGCTTTCTTATAACTATTTATTTACATTATGAACTCGCTGATGGTAAGTAAGGTGTGAATGTTGTCTAAATGCCTTCTTACATTCCTTACATTCATACGGTTTCTCTCCAGAGTGAATTCTCTGATGTTGAATAAGTGATGAATGAAGTCGAAAGGCCTTTCCACATTCTTTACAGTCATAGGGTTTCTCACCAGTATGAATGCTCTGATGTTGAGTAAGTTGTGAGAACAGTCTAAAGGCCTTCCCACATTCCTTACATTCATACGGTTTCTCTCCAATATGAATACTCTGATGCTGAGTAAGTTGTGAGAATAGTCGAAAGGCTTTCCCACATTCTTTACAATCATAGGGTTTCTCTCCAATATGAATACCCTGATGTGAAATAAGTTCCGAGTAACGACGAAAGAACTTCTGACATTCCTTACATTCATAAGGTTTCTCACCAGTATGGATTCTCTGATGGAGAGTTAGGTGATAAGCACGACTAAAGGTCTTCCCACATTCTTTACAATCATAGGGTTTCTCACCAGTATGAATTCTCTGATGGAGAGTAAGTTGTTGTCGCACTCTAAAGGCTTTCCCACATTCCTTACATTCATAAGGTTTTTCACCAGTATGCAGTTTATGATGTATTCTGAGGCCTGTACTACAAAGAAAAGCCTGCCCACATTCTTTGCATTCATAGCACTTCTCAGCAATATTAAGTCTTTGATGTCGAGTAAGGTGTGCATACTGTCTAAAAGTCTTTCCACACTCCTTACATTCATAAGGTTTCTCACCAGTATGAATCCTCTGATGGAGGGTGAGTTGTCCTCGTACTCTAAAGGCCTTCCCGCACTCTTTACATTCATAGGGCTTCTCACCAATATGAATTCTCTGATGTATTCGAAGATCTGCACCACATGGAAAGATCTTTCCACATTTTTTACATTCACAGAGCTTGTCAGAAGTATGAATTCTCTGATGTCGACTAAGGTGGGCACTCTGTCTAAAGGCTTTTCCACATTCTTTACATTCATAGGGTTTCTCCCCAGTATGAATTCTCTGATGGAAAGTAAGTTGCTGTCTTACTCTAAAAGCTTTCCCACATTCCCCACACTCATAGGGTTTTTCTCTATTATGAATTCTCTGATACAGAGTAAGAGATGTGAGTTTTCTATAAATGGGTAGTTTTTCAGAAGAAACACTTTTCACTTGCCTGAAATATCCCTCTTGAGGGTCTTCATATCTCTCAAACGTTTTATATTCATAATCTTTTTTGAAAAAGGAATCCTTAAGGCCACAACTTCTAATTCTTTCCATTATCTCCCACTGAGATAAATTCATGTCACAGATATCCTTTTCTTGAAATAACTTTTTAGTGTTATATCTGGATTCCAAATCTGAAAGAAAACAAGGTAAACATATGCTATTTTCATATGCTATAAAATCTTTAAGGTAAAAAAAAACTCATATAAAGCCCAGTTGAAATAAATGGGCTAAAAAACCTCTAAAATAAGCATTCACTTTGAAATAAGATAGTAGAAATAAAGAAAATGAGTTAACACCAGATTATTTGTATGTAGATCAAAGTTTGAGAATCTTGCCTTAATTTTTTAAATTTATCTTTTCAATTAGACTAAACTACAAATACCTTCCCATGAATAATAAGACTTTTCATCTCAAGTCATTGTCCCCTTTGCTCTCTATGCCCCTATCACCCTCACTTCCTTTCAACTTCTAGAATCTATCACAGTCTCTACATTGCTTAGGAGTTTTTTCACTATTACCTCTCTAAGGAATGCTTACTTGGATTCTTCACATGGTGCGCATTTTGTCATTTAGATAACATGTTAAAAATCAGAAAAACTGTTCCTACTGACTTTAGCTACTTATGTCCTGTATTTTCTACCCCATTAACCTGTTCCTTACTTTTAATACTTTTTTCAAATTTGTTGTAACATAGTCATTAATTTTTTTTTATTTAATCACCTTAGATCTCCCCAAAGGCAGAAACAAGCTTTCACTTACCACTGAATAACAAACCTGTAGCACACAGTAACTGCGAATTATTAAATATCCTTGTTTCCAATCTTATATCTTACTACACTGATTCTTTTTCATCATTTCCTAAAGAGATGGGGGGGATGGGGGGAAGCACAACTAAACGATCTCAGTGAAATATCTGAATGAAAAATAGTAATTTATTTATATCTAATCACTCTTTCAATGTCTCTCTACTTTGACCTATAGGTACCTCTACTGGAATTCACTTTCTACTTTGCATAGTCATGAGTGAATTCTGTTCTGCTTTCACAACCAAGGCAGTGAGAGGTTTCATTCTTCATTTGAGTTTATATAACTATACACATCTATGTTAGAAATTCTCAACCTGTTTTGTTCTTTATACTCTTCCCTATATTCTGCTTAAAACCTCCATAGCCAATGCCATTTGGTATTTCCTGGAGAGTAAATTAGTGATTTTTTGAAAATCACAACAGGTTTATGTAATGACAACATGCTAATAAAATTCTGAGCAAAGGTATATTTTTCTCAAATGTGTATTTTCTTAAATTTCTTGAGAATTCAATATATTTTTCAAAAAGAAGAGGGAGTTTTGAAAAGTTTTTTTTAAAGCATAATACAGCAACTTTTTTTTTTTTTGAAAGGTGCAGGCAGGAATAAAGGCAAGTAGGCAAGCAGGCAAGAGGAGAGTGTAGGAAGAAACGCCTTTATTTAGTTGTTCCTCTTGGTTGTCCCCACTGGCCCCAGGTCTTGAACAGGGGACTTTGGGGTGTTTGTGGACCATGACAGTGTACTAAACTGCTAGGCGACCAGGTCACACCAGCATCATTATTTTTAATATGCCCAAACTGGAAAGAATGAAAGTGTTCAGCAGCAGAATGGCTAAGCAACTTATGACATACTGATACAACATGATATTGTATAAGTGATGAGAATGAATAAAATATAAATGAATGCAACAACATGGATCAATCTCACAAACATACAGTAAGTAAACAAATCTAGATATAAATGGATACCTACTATGTGATCCCATTTTTATAAAATTCAGAAACTGTAAAATTCATCTATAGAGTTGTTAAAAGTCAGGGTAGTAATTAACTTTGGGAAGACAGGGCTAGATAGAGTTAGGAAGGAGCTTCTGATATCCTCCAAAATAAGTAAAGTAAAGCAAAGCTTTATTTTGGAATCTGTAGCCTGATAGATGGTGTGATCATTTAGTGACAATTCAGCAATCTGTATATTTATGATTTCTGTATTTTTGTGTACATATGTGTACATATGTCTTTCCACTGGTAGGAAGGATCACTATGTATTATATACTCGACTCTTTTCTCACTGCAACCACGTACCACTGGGTGCATGTTCTGTTAGTTTCAAAAAAGAGGGAAATAAGCATTTTAACAGAAAACGAAAATTATTCGCCGCTGAAACTCGAAAACCAAAAGGATCAGCATTTTGATAAGGTCACTTTCAACATGATAAAAGACACAGAAAATACTATAATGAACTCTACTGTCTTTCTTTCTTCCCCCCACCCTCTCCTTCTTCCATTCTTTCCTCCCCCAAACCCCAGCCATCTCTATTTCCCTACCAAAGACAGCAATACAAAACTATAGCCAGTTAGTAAGAATTTTTGGAAAAAGTCAATTTAAGGATTCATTAAGACATATAAGATATATATGGTATGTAAAATGATCAATAATTAGCTAAATAGCCATAACAGTAGTAAATTAGTAGCCAGCCATAAAAGTATGGCAAATGTTTTAAGATGGCAATTTCAAAGCATTTCCTTGCAAATTAAAAACCAGTACTATAAGAGGAAAATCACAGTCAAAATCAAAATAGATGGCCAAACCTCTGTAAGAAAAATGAGAACATGTTTACAACATAAAAGCTTATGCCATACAAACTGGCATAAGAAACATCAAACAATAAAAAAAGTAATGGAATAAAGAAAATGAGTGGACAATGTATAAAATAAAGTATAAACAAATAGGGCAAAATGTCCAAATTCACAAATAAAGCAAGTAAAAGAAGTTATAAAAATTATCCTGTAAAATCTGAAGACTTGAAGAAAACAAAAAATTAGCAGTGTGCATATAGTAAATTTGAGACTCACATATGGCTCCCTCCTTAAGCGACATGCCAGGTTAAGAATTTGGCATGTTCAACAGTTTCATCAAGGAGACTGACCACTCTAGTATAAGCAGCTAAGCTGGAATCTTACATTTATGCCAGTTATTATATATGCAGGCAACTAAAGGACAACCATTCCTATGCAAACTAATTTGAATGTTTTGGAAGTAATGACTATAGCTGCACATTGCATTGCTGTTAAAGTAACATGGGTGAGGAAACAGCAAAGATGACAGAAAACCAGAATTCAAGGATTCCGTATTCACTGCTTCACAAGTATCTTTAGATTCTTGTTCTACTTTAAACAAAATGAAACTGGAAACAGTAGTCTATACATTATATGTGTTATTTAAACCAAAGAATGGGTCAGACCTAAACTGAAACAAAAGGCCCAATCAAAAATAAAAGTTAAAAAAATTGGCCTAAAGTAGGAAATGTTCCAACTTTCAGAATATGTGTAAAATATTTAACTACTTAAAATGAATAAACCAAATACTAATTTGGTGTCTACTGAGTCACAGGGCTTTACTCTTGCAAACAGTGTAAATATGAAAGCAAAATATTAGCCCATCTTAGATCAATGTAAAATGAGAAATGTTATTTCTGTTTGCAGGGTATTAGTTTTAATTAAAAAGAAAATGACAGCCTGGGTGGAATAGTGGGTAAGTCTGCTGCCTCCAACCTGCGCAGTGCACATACATTCCAAGGACCCAAGCTCCCATCCCCAGGTGGGATTGGGAGTAGTAGGGGGTGTGTGTTAGGGGCCAAGATGAGCAACTAAAATAACTAAATAAAAGAAATAAAAATGTTTCTTTCTCCTCTCTCTTTCTGCCTTCCTACTTACTTTCATTCCTGCCTGCACCTTTCCTTAAAAGAAAAAAACACTCTCAGTAAAATAGGAATAGAAAGCACACACCTCAACATAATAAAAGCTGTATATAACAAAACCCCAGTTAACATTATACTCAGTGATGAAAAACTGAGAGCTTTTTCCCTAAGATCTGAAACAAGACACTACCACTACTATTCAACACAACTCTGGAAATCCTTGCCAGAGCAATTAATCAAGAAAAAGACATTAAAGAAATCAAAACTGGAAAAGAAGAAATAAAACTATCATTATTTGCAGATGACATGAAATTATACTTTAAAAACCCTGAAGAATCCACTGAAAAACGTTCAGATACAATAAATGGATACAGCAGCAAAGTAGCAGGATATAAAATCAATTTACAAATGGTAGCAATTCAATATGCAAACAATGAACTAGAAGAAAGAGAAATCAAGAAAGATATTCCATTCACAATAGCACCAAAAAAGATAAAATACTTGGGGACAAACTTAACAAACGAAGTTGAAAGACCTGCATATGTATAATTATAAGACAGTGAAAAAAACAAAGACGACATAAAAAGGTGAAAAATATTCCGTGCTCATGGATGGGAAGAATTAACATATTTTAAATGGTTATCTTATGCAAAATAATATACAGATTCAATGCAATTCCAATGACAATTCTGGCACATTCTTCAAGGAAACTGAACAAACAATATTAAAGTGTGAATATAAACCACTAAATACCTCAAATAGTCAAAGTTATCCCAATTTTTTTAAAAAAAGGAAAATGGAGGAATCACAGTTCCAGACTTCAAACTATACTACAGAGCTATTGTCATAGAAGAGTATGGTATTAGAACAAAAACAGACACAGAGATGAGTGGAATAAACTTAAGGGCCCAGGAATAAAACCATAGACATATAGACAGTTAATCTATGACAACTGAGCCAAGAGCATACAACAGAGGACAGAAAATCTATTCAACAAATGGTAGTGGGGAAACTGGACTACCTCGTGCAAAAAGAAAAGAAAAACTAGATCATCTCTCATTAGTACGATATACAAAAATTAAGTCCAAATGGATCAAAGACCATGCAAGACAAACTATAAAATACATAGAGGAAAAAATAAGAAATACACTCCCAAGACATCAACCTCTGAGATGTCTTTTCGGGAAGTGACAATTATAGTAAAGGAACCTAAAGGAAAACTAAATAATTAGGACTACATCAAATATAAAGTTTCTGTATAATGACAGAAATCACCACTAGAACAAAAAGGCAGCCCACTGAATGGGAGAAGATATTTGCACAACATATATCAAACAAGAGGTTACTCTCCAAAATATATGAGTTCATATACTTCAACAACAAAAAAACAAACAACCCATTCAAGACAGGGACTGAAGAACTGAATGGAAACCTTTCTAGAGAAGACTCACAGATGGCTCACAGACACATGAAAATATGTCCTACATCACTCACCATATATGCAAATAAAAACCACAATGCAATGTCACCTCACAACTGTGAGAATGGCCTATACCAAAAAGATTAGAAATGCTGGGGAGGGTGTAGAGAAAAAGGAAATCTCTTACATTAGTGCAACCTCTTTGGAAAACAGTGTGGAGATTTCCTCAAAAAAATTAAAATGGAACTACCATTCAGTCTGGCAGCCCTACGTCCAGGTACATATCCAAAGAATACAAAAACACTAATCAGACATAATATATGCACATCCATATTCATAGCAGCATAATTCACAAGAGACGAGATATGGAAACAACTCAACAGATGACTAGATGAAGAAATTGTGGTAGAGATAATCAGTGGAATTGTATGCAGTTATTTAAAGATTAAATTGTGCCTTATGCAATAACCTGGATGAAGCTGGAAGTGGTAAGTCAAATGAAAAGGAAAGTACAGGATGGTATCATTCATATGTGGAATATAAAGAAAAAGCAAACTGACAGAACAGAATTCACAGCCAGCAAGAACAAAGGAATGAAGGAGTTAATACGTGTTGGTGATGGGCACTGGAACTCTGATGCCAGCTGTGGTGTGCTATGCACACAGATTGAGATACGAATTCAATATCCTGAAACCACACAGCAATGTAATAAATGTAATTAAAAAAAGTAAAAATTCATAAAATAACACCAGGGTTAATGTATTAAGAGATATGTAAATGATAACATGACCACAGAACTGTACTTCTAGAATCAAATACTATCCACATGCTGAATAACCTATACTAAATTCCAATGAAATACAGAATAATCCTCAGCTTCTGCAGATAATCTGCTTATTTCACCAAGAATTAAGAAGCAATAGAATGAAAAATATGTATTCTCTTCTTCACCACATTAGCAATCAACCCGTGTCCATATCTTTATCGCATACATGGTTTTCCTTCACACACTGGCTCCTACTGCTTCCATGTACTGAAGGCCATTTCTTACAAAATTACTGTCTCTGCCCTCCATCAATTTCCATCTATTTAAAGTCATTCCCTCCATCCTATAAATATATTCTAATACCTCACATCTTAAAGTACATTTCCTCTACCCTGTGTCTCCTTTTCTGGCTAAATGCCTCCAAATAGTGGTGTATATTTATTTTCACCACTGCCACCCTTCTCATTTTCTTTTACTTTTATTTCCCAATAACTTAAAAACAAATGTTATTGAACTAACACTGCATTATACCATTATATAGCTTTTAGTTGTGCATTGTTTATAAATCAGTACCTGAACAGACTACATTAAAGTTCACCATTAACAATCCAATTCTATGCAATCAACCCCTTTTACCAAATTTGCCCACCTTCTCAATAACTTTAAAACAAAATGTTATTACAGAGCATTTCTAACAACACACAAAAGTAGGAAGAACAGTATAGTAAATGTCCATGTATTCAGGCCTCAACAACCATCATCCTGGCCTAAACACACCTCAGTTCATTCTCCTCACATTATTAAAAGCAAATTCCATGTAATATTTTTGCACTTATTTTAGGATTTATCTCTAAAAGCATTTTTAGAAAACATAACCATAATATCATTACCTCGACCTTAAAAAAAAATGAACACTAATTCTTTAATAAAAAGCATCATACTTCCAGTGTTTCATATATACGTTTTTAATAATTAAAAATAATAATCCAAAGTCCATAGAGTATAATTAGTTAACTTATTACATCTCATTTAATCTATGGGTTCTCCTGCCATCTTTTGATTTCTCTTGTAACTTATTTCTTGAATAAACTGATTTTGTACCTGTAGCATTTCCTATATTCTTATATTCTTAAATTTACTGATGGTATTCATTCCCAAGGTAACTATGTTCCTTTAAATTGGTAATTGGTTTTAGAAGCCTGGTCAGTCTTGGAACCAGTTTTATTGGCAAAATTACTTCTAAAGTGCTACTGTATCCTTTTATTAGAAGAAAAATAATATATGGCTATCTTTTTTCCTTTTTTAAAGAAAGGGAGAGGAGGAAGCATTGTATTAATTTTTTTAAAGGAAAGGTGCAGGCGGGAATGAAGGCGAGTGTAGGCAGGTAGGCAGGGAGAGAAGGAAGAAGCATTTATTGATCTTATTTAGCTGTTCATCTAGGTGGTTCTCCCCACCCCCAGCCCACTGTCCCTCCAGCCTGGGGATCCAAACCCGGGGTCTTGGGATGTGTGTGAATTACAGAGGTCAAAGGCGTAGCCACCAGAGTGAGCCATTAAGGTTTTTTGTTGTTGTTGTTTTTTAAGGCAAGGTACAAGCAGGAATAAAGGCAAGTAGGTAGGCAGGCAGGGAGAAGAGGAAGAAGCATTTATTTTAGTTGTTCATTTTGGTTGTTTCCTACCCAGTCTGTCCTGACTCCAGGTTGTGAACCCAGCTGGGCCTTACATAGACTGGCTCAAAAGCTGCAAACTTAACCTGCCTGAGCCACCAGGATACAGCCAAAGCAGCATTTTTCAAGAATGAGGAGGAAGCACTTTTTTAAAATTTATTTATTTTATTTGGTTGTTTTCCCCAAAAACCCAGATCCTTGGGATTTTCCTGGCCTATGCCCCAGCTGCTGGCTTCGCGCCTGAACCACCAGGGCGTGCCTGACTCTATTTCTATGATGCTATCAGCAGTGACATTCAATGACTAGATCCAGTAGTTTACCATGGATTCTAAAATGCTAATATTCTGATTCTATCATTATCTATTTATTTATTGACTGAATACGAAATCCATCCATCCGTCTACTACATAGTGGTACAGTTCTTATAAGGAAAATAGGATAAAAACTTAATTTCTTTTAAAGTATGTATTCTAAACATGTTAGTTCTCTAGTAGTTTCCAAAGTAAACAATTTGCTATTAGTATCACTAAGAATTTATTGAATTAAGCATATTTTATGTGGCACAATACACTGCAGTTATGTATATAGACGCTCAAAAGGTTTCATCTTTGACCAGCTAGAGCTTCTTTCAATTGGATCCTCTTCCCTGACCATGCTATTAAAAATTACCCCATTCATCTATCATATTTTCCATATTCTTACCCAACTCATCTTTTTCATAATACCTGATCACTTCACAATATTTGGTAAACTATTTATTTATTTCTCAATTGCATGACTTCATTACTACAATGTAAACTCTGTGAAAAGAGGACCATGAAGAAATACATACATAAAAGGCAAAATGTAAAAGATGACATAGAAAATAATTATATCCAAAATATTAGTAAAATGGTTGTCATTGGGGAATAAAGCTTTTCCCCACTGAAATGAGAGGGAAATAAAAGAGTGAAGGAACAAGTGGTAAATGGAAGTACCGGTAAAATGTCTTTGATGACTCTACATTTTCTTCCCAGGTCTCAGGTCTTTTCTTCATATTCAGTATCAACCTCTAAGGGGTGTGTTTCCTCTTCCAACCAGCAGGGGTGTGCCACACCCTAACAGCTACCTGATTGGCATTTACTCACCTAGGCTCCATCCTCTTTTTTCATCCCTCACAACCATCCAGGGATCTTTCCCTTGTTCTAAGAGAGCAATCACATCTGGCTTAGAAATGGAACAACCTGCTTAGGAAGAAAAAAGGGAAAAAAAAAAAAGGAATAAAGAATTTACTTGATCAAGTCTCAGAACAAAGAAGGGTAATGGGATTGATAAAAAAAATTCATATTCAAATTATATCAGGCTTACAAAGCATAACAAGAACTGAGAAGTGGAAACATTGTTGTATTTTAATTTAAAATCATATAGAGTCAGCTATAGACTCTGTCTCTTTAGAGGCGATGATGATTGAGAGCACTGGTTTCAAATCCTGCTTTTGTCACCAGGCTCTCTAGGGCTGTTTTCTTAGTTTGAAAAAAGAATAATGTCTACCCATGTGATTGTTATGAGATTTGATTTAATAAACATAAAGCACTTGGATGAGTGTCTAGTACTTAGTAAGTACAACATATGTTTACAAGGTACTACTTTCGCTGTTTTGCTAAGAGGAAAATAATTCATTTCTTGACAGGCTACCGCAATTTATTCAATGTTAAATGCAAAGTTCAAGTAAATTGCTAATCATAACTCAATTACAAGATGTTATAATAAACTGAATGTGTTCATTTGAGTTTTAACAAACCGTGATTCAGTTCAGCATCATATGCATTGTATAAGACTTTTCAACATGGATGTAGAGCCATACACCTCTGTCCTCCAACTCATACTGCAGGTGAAATAGCAGATAATAAACTGTCTATAGAAGAATGAAACCAGATTTCTTTGACAATGGTTTTGCTTTGCTGAAAATTTACACCCAGCTGCCACAGAATTATAAGGGAAGCTAACTGTACTAATTCACAAACTATCAAGCAGACATTCAGCTAATTTTTAGAAAGACAGTCCTAAAATTCAGTCCTAGGAATTTCTAAATTGTTCGACACAAGTAAGCTTACCCAGTGACACCAAGTTGCTATAGTTCTCTAATGTCACATCTCTGTATAAATTCTTTTGACATGAGTTCAGGCACTCCCACTCTTCCTGAGAAAAGTCGACAGTTACATCTCTGAACATCACTAAATTCTGAAATGGAAAATTTCATGAATTAGTAATGAACATCTAAAAAAAATTTACTTGTGTAAAGAGCAAATATTTTAACTTTGCATGACACGTAATAGTCTCTGTTGCATACCTTCCCTTCTTGTTTTAAAATAATTCTTTCAAAATGTAATTAGATCTGGTACGTCCTGGTGGAGTAGCAGGTGGGCACAGTCTACATACATCTCAAGGTCCCAGGTTCATGTCCCAGGGCCAGGAATAACAACTAAGATGAACAATTAAATAAAATGAATAAAGTGCTTGTTCCTCCTCGCCCTTCCTGACTGCTTGGCTCTGCTCAGCTTCATTCCAGCCCGCACCTTTCCTTTAAATACATAAATAAATAAGCTCAGAGGCTGTACAAAGGCAGGTCATATGCTGAATCTGGCTCATGAGCTGTAGCTTGCATACCACTGCTATAGACAGAACTTTCTATGGACTATAGAATACCTACCTTTATTTATTTCCAGAGATGTTCAAGTACTTATCAGAATTTTCCAATTAACTGAAATAATATTCATAAGGACACTGTTTGCAGTAGGACTCAAAAAAAAAATCTGAAAAAAAATGCGACTTACTCTAACATTTTCCCCTTTTAAGGCTTAGAAACACATATTTTACACAAACATCTCGAAAGCTGCAATGTTCCATATTCAGGCCCAGACACACATGATTACTGAGTGTCTGAATTCTGGCTTGTCCAAATTTAGATGTGCTCTAAGTACATACACACCAGATACTGAAGATTTTAGAGAGAACGCAAAATCTAAACCATATGTATACTGATTATACTTTGAAATATTATATCTTGGGTTAAATAAATTATTAAAAATTAATTGCACATCTTTTTAAATGTGACTACTAAAAAGTTTAAGATTACATATGTGCTGTGCATATTATATATATGATATATGACTACTAGAAAATGTTTAATTATGGAAGTAGCTCACATTAATTCTTTTGGACAGTGTTGCTTTAAGGTGCCAGCCTCAGACCAAATCTCTCTCTTCATTTCTGCTTTACTCCTCCTGCTCCAGGAAAAGACCAAACACACAAGAGCTGCTGCATAATTTGGTCAATTCACACATGAACACAGACGGAGAAGAGGGACACGCAAGGGGCCTGGGTTGCCTGACTCCATCCTTCACTAGAATGGAGAAGCTGTTGGATGGGGCTTTGTTGGAAAGTTTCAGGATTAGTAATGAGAATGTTTACATCACTTGAAAAATATTACAGTATTTTAAAAAGAGAAACACCAACTTACATGGGCCATGATTTTAGATTTGCAAGAACTGGTCAGCTTTTCTTAGTGGTCATTTACTGGAGAAACAGAGTCCACAGAAGTCAGAGCTGGGGGAAGAATGTGAAGTCATGAAAACAGAATTGCCTCAGCGCTCCCAAGTTTTAAAAATCCACCCTACATCTCCATTCTCACATGCAATACCCTTTTACCCCGTAACACAGAGAAGTTAGGTAAGGTAAGAAGTAGTTTAAGACAACTATGTGTCCTCTCAAAAACCATAGGGAAGTTAGCTACAAAAGGACAGTCCCAGAGCAGAGATTCTCCTGCATGGAAGCACTTGTCCAGACACTTCGGCAGGAGACCTTCCAGTTAGACCCAACCCCAGGGAGGCTGATCTGAACCAAAGAACTGGCTGTCCAGACAGGTAGATCCATCTCCCTCCATTCCCACATTCTCAGCTAAGCAGTGACACCCACTTAAAAGAGAACTGCCTTCTAAGCCTCAGGAATCTGGCTGGTCTCCTAAGCCTGAAGATTAAAAAATAATATAGACAAGAATGTCCCAAACTTTGCTGCCCACTGGAATCACCAGCAGATCTTCAAAAGCCACTAATGCCTGGTGCCCATTTCCCAAACATTCCGATTTAATTTGTAAAGGATGTGACCTGGGAATCAGGATTTAAAAAACTTCCTCGGGGGTATATCTAAGCTTCCCCTAGGTGGTCATCAAGGACAACAAAATGTGGTAATCAAACTCTGTATGCACCTAAATCACCTGGAGGTGGGCCCTGGTGGCTAAGCTGATAGCCGAGAGCGTGGACCATGTAAAACCTAAAGACCTTGGTTTGAAACCTAAAGCTGGCTGTGTGTGGGGGGAGACAACCCAAACCTCACTTTCTTTCCTCCCTTCGTCTCTCCCTCCCTCCTTCCCTCCCTTCCTCTATCCCTCTCTCCTCCCCCTCCCTCCCTCCCTCCCTCCTTCCTTCCTTCCTTCCTTCTACTTTTTTCTTCTCTCCCTTCCTTCCTCTTAGGGAAAAAAAAAAAGATACTACTTGTAGGGTACCACTACTAGAGCTTGGCCTAGTTAGGGTTGGGTTTCAGAATTTGCATCTCTAAAAATTTCTAAGTGATACTGACACTGTTGATTGGTCCAGACAGACCATGCCTAGCAGACTTTATCATGGCAGAACTGTACTTGCACACTAGGACCCTTCCTCTAGACTTAATTACATTCCCCAAATCCTCAGAGCTCATCATTCCCCATTTTCCTGTTCAGAATCACCAGTATTGTCTGTGAGATCTCATTTACCAAGCCATCTCTCCTGGTAACCAGGCTAGGGAAGTGAATTTGTAAAACCTGAACATGGATAAATCTCTAAAAAGTAGAAATAACCCATTAGATAAAACTCACTTACAATGAAGGAGATGCATATTAAAAGAACTGGATTACAAAATATACAAAACTGATAAAACTCTAACAGAAAAACAGGCAATTCAATCAAAAAATGGGAAGAAGCACTGAAGAGACATTTTTCCAAAGAAGACAGAGATGGCCATCGGGCACATGAAAAGATGTTCATATTCCCTGGTTATCAGGAAAATATAAATCAAAACAACACCTTACACATGAGAGATTGGCTATTATCCAAAAGTCTGGAAACGATGAATGTTGGTGAGGATGTGGATAAAAGGAAACACTCTTCACTGTTGTTGGGAGTGCAAATTGTTGGCAATTCCTATGGAAAACAGTATGGGAGTCTTCAACAAGTTGAAGATGGAACTCCTATATGATCCTGCCATCCCACTTCTGGGAAGATATAAAAGATACAACAACACTAATTTACAGAGATTTATGCATTGCCTCCATATTTACTGTAGTTCTATTCATAATAGCTAAGAACTGGAAACTAAGTGCCCAGCATCAGATGAATGGATAAAGATGTGGTACATATGTACAATGGAATGCTACACCGCCCTTAGAAGAGATGAAATCCTGTCATTTGAGTCAACATGGATGGATCTAGAAGGTAGTATACTAAGTGAAATAAGTCAAAAGAAGAAAAATAGACACCAAATGATCTCACCCAAGTGGAATGTGAATTGATAAAATAAAAGGCAATAGAACTGAGGTTGCCAATAAGAACAGGACAGCAGCGGGCGGGTTGTGGCAAGTAGTGGTGGGGCCCACTGGGCAGTGAAGGACACTTGGTGATTTGGTGGAGGGTGGTATGTGTTGACATATATCTGGAAAGGGGAAACTACACATATGGAGAACCTACACATGAGTATATTTTAATTTGTAAAACAGTTACTTCAATAAAGTATTGTTTAAATATTTAGTAAAAGAACTGGGTTAGCAGGTTTAAAATATTGATGATATTTTATATTTTTAAGGTTGTGGGGAAATGGTCACTCCTGATACGATAGAGAATAAAGTGATGCATGGAAAGAATTTACAGTGGGACTCAAAAAGCTAGAAAAAAAACTAAACATTCTTCAACAAGGTTAAATAATCATGCATGTACACAATGGAAAAATAACCCAATAAAAGTGAAGATAATGCATGTATAGATGTTGTTATGTATTATATACAGATATTGGTTTACAATGCTACACAGCCTTGAAAATTCCCTGAGCAGACAAAAATAATTTAGTCATAGAAATAAAGCTTAATTTAGTGTATTTTTCAAGACTAACTTGACCTGGGTCATTTCTCGTTTATGCATAATTGGCAATCATCAGCAAAAACTTAAACTGTTTCCCTATTACTTAAAAAAATTCTAATATTATAACAAATTGCTGTGAAGAATAAACAATCACTTGCTCCTCACTATATAAGTTGCTTCCTAAGAATAGACACCTAAATCTCACTCCATGTTTGGTTTGTGTGCTCCTGGTTTGTAAACTGTCTTTTTGGTGTGTGCATAATAAACTTTCACTAATTACTACTTTTGTCATTCATTAGTATTACTTCAGCTATTTCTGAACATTGATACATATACTAAAAAATCATTGGCGCAACCTGGTAGAGTAGTGGTTAGGTCAATTGCCTCCGAAGGAGCGCAGGCCACATACCCCTGGGTTGGGGGTTGGGAGGGAGGAACAATCAGTGTGAATTAATAAAAAATAAAAATAAAACACTTCTTCCTCCTGTCTCTTCCTGCCTGCTTGCCTTCATCCCTGCCTATACCTTTCCTTGAAAAAAAACAAAACAAAACAAAACCCTGTTGTACACTTCAAATATATACAAGTTTTATTTGTCAAAAATAAGCTCATTAGTCCAAAATCTCTAACCACATTTGGCTGGAACCAAAAATTCAAGGACTCTTGGGGAAAAAAATCTCCAGTCCTACTCCAGAATCATTAAAAATACTCAAACCCTGAACTACTCCTTAACAAATCACGTTGAAACAAAGCATGAACATTAACTCCCCGCACGGGAATTTCCATCATCAGAATCCATAGAAAAAAGAGTAGTCACCAAGCAACTGAGTATATAACACATATATAACACACCGTATTGAATGGGCAAGAGAAATGGGAATGTATTAATTAGGTCCCCTACCATTAACCACGTAGGGATATCCTAAGACCCCAATCAATGAGTAGATCATTCTTAAGCAAGATGTTTCAAAGGAACGAAATAAAATCCCACATGCTGAAAATCAAATACAGAGAACGGAAACAAAGAAGCAGTATAAATTCATACAGAAGGGGTGTCAGAGGTGCACAGCGATTCGTTTCACTTGCAAAGGCCTTCTCTAGAGAGTGGCAGTGTTCATTGCACCCCAGGCTTTTCTTGACTCCGTTAAAAAAAATCTATCCTCCTAGACCCCTTGACCTTTGTTAGCCCCATCTAAAGGCACAAATGGCAACGAGAGAGACCAAGAAGGTGCGTGGTCACCCATGTCGGGGCTCGCAGTTGTGGGTAGCTGAAGTTCGGACACAGCGATTGCCCATCCACTGGAGCACCCATCCCGTCTTCCTCCGTCCTCCCAGACCCCACGGCCCGCCCTGAATCTATGTCCAGCGTTTTGCAGGGGACTTCAGGCTGGGGCTCCATGTCTGACTTCCCTCTCGGGCCTTTTCTCTATAGCCGGGCCTCTACGTAAGAGGTGGGGCCGGAGGTGTGCAGGACCCCAGGGTCTCGCTTTGCAGAATAGGCCGTACCCACAAATCAGGTCCGGCACCCACTTACGGCCGCACGAGCTTAATGAACCCGGCGCTGTCCGTGTCTCAGGAATGCAAGCCCTCACTCCGAAGAAAGAACATCGGGGCCTGAGGCTCCAGGGCCAAGCCTAGTCGGGTCTGCAGAATCCCTCCTGTCCAGTGCTCGTTTCCTTCACAAAAGCGGCCACCACAAGCCCGCCTGGCTGGCGCTATTCAGGCCGCGCCCGGCTCCGAGGACCGCCCAGCCCTCAAGTCTGCCGCGCCGGGCTGCTGGAGGGTCTCGGGCCCGAGTGCGCAGGCGCCCCGGGGGCGGGGTTGGCCGCTGTTTCCCGCAGCGATGGGAGGCCCACGCGGCCGCTCTCGGCGGGCTGGAGTAGAGGGCGTGGGGCCCCGGGGGGCCGAGGTGTTGTGTTCCTCGGGCCTGTACAGGTGACCGTGTGTGATCTGTGCTATAGAGAATAATCTGAGTCTGCTCCTCTGTAGACACTACAGTCCAAAATCAGAAAAGCCGCATTTGCCGGCTTTTCTCATTTGGTATCTTGGCCCCGAGCCGCCCCCAAAGCTGAGCACTGAAGCCTCAGGGAAATTGTTTCGGTCTGGAGTGCGCAGGCGCGCGGGCGGCCGGGAGCGGTGACCCGGCGTTCTTCTGCGGGCGGAGTAGGCTCTGGGGCCGCTGGCGTTGATGCTGGGGGCGTGGAGAAAGGGAAGGAGGGTTGAGGGGGCTCCAAGAGGAGGGTGGAGCCAGAATCCCTGCTTGAATCGGGGTGTTCCGGTGGTTGAATTTATTACAGTGACCTGACCTGATAACCCCAGTACCAGTTGCCGACAGGCTGGCGTAGGCGCCCCGCCGGGTCTGCCAGTGTGTGTGATCGCTGACTGGTTATGTTTTCAAGCTTGAAGCTTTTTCCTGCAGGGCTGAGATGCAGCGCTGACTTGGTGCCACAGAGAAAATTGCCCGCGGTTAGTTAGGCACGACTCAAGCCAGGTTTAGGGGTCTCGGGTCTGTGAGGTTCGTGGTTTCCTTCGTTAAATGCCTGAGATTGAGACGATCCATGAAGGTGTCTATGCCCTGAAAAAATCAGAGGTCACTCCCAAATGTGACCCTTTGACATAAAATTATTTTGTGCTGAAAGCTCAAGATTAAAAAGCATCAAAGGCAAGAAAGGCTCTCTCTAGGATGTAGTGTACTGAAGACAACTCTACAGGCTTTAGTAAGACCGGAGGACTCTGCAAATAAACCTACTTCATTAGTTTCCTCCCATATTTACTGCCTTGGTTGTCTAAGACCGGTTTGCTGTGTCTTGTCATTTCTCTAAATATGCGCTTTTCTTTGTTGATGTTATATTAGCCAGAGTTCTAAGCCACCACTTTGTTACTCTTGTTAAGGTTTCTCCCTTGTAATCTGCATCAACGCCTTAGCAAATTTTCTTTTCACCTTTCTTTTTGTCAGAGTCCCAACTGAAACCTGGGTGGAGGTAACATTTTGCACTCCCTACCGCCGCATTGCTTGGTCTTTCTGGGATGGTTTTGCTTGGCCAACACTTCGGTTTCTTGCTTTACATGGGTCGTTTGTCTGTGGGTCGTTGTGTTACCATGTATGAAAGTGGGTTTCGAGGATTTTGATGATTTGGCCTTTCGATTGCTGTCTCAGGATTGTGGTGCGATAGCAGTTAAGTGAGTTAATATTTTGCTTTCACTAGAATGTTTTTCTTTTACACCAGTTTGGTTCTTTAAGCTACTATTTTTGTTTTCCATTTCTTCAGTCGCCACTTTTATCTTTATTGATTTCTTTTAACTACTTTAGATGTTTATTTTCTAGCTTTTGATTTACCGTTTTCCAGTTCTTTAATTCTTTGGTGGGGGGGCGGTTCTGAGAGAAGTCGTTGGTCTAGCTTTCAGCTTGCTAATGTGTTCTCTAGTTAATTCATTTTCATTCTCTCTCTCTTTCGTCCTTTCAAAGATACAAGCAGGAATGAAGGTGAGTAGGCAGGCAGGCAGAAAGAGAGAGGAGGAAGAAGCATCTTTATTTTATTTTCATTTAATGGTTCACATTGGTTGTTCCCCCCCTACACACCTGGAACTGGAACTCAGGATATGTGGCCTCCTCTGTCCACTCACCTTACCTCTGCTTCACCAGGACGCGCCTCATTCTATGTATTTTCAGCCTACTTATTTGTTAAAAAATTAATTCTGAAAAATAGCAGACAAATATATAAGTATATTTGGAGAGATATACATATGGAAGATAGTACATGCAGTTGAATGAATTAAGAGAATATAAAAACTCATTTTTTTCCATCTTTTGAGCTATCATCTCTCAAATCATATTCCACTTTCTTCACAAAAGTAATCATCATCCTGAATTGAATGCTACTCATTTCTGTTTTTGTTTATAGATTTATCATTATGTATATATAGATTAATCATATATGTATATATGTTCAGATAACATTTAGATTTTCATGATTTGGGGTTTTAGTGAAAGGACACTGTGTTAAGAGACTTGTTTTCACTCAACATTCTTTCTTTGATTTATTCATCCTTAATATTTAAGTCCATTTTCTACTTGGTAGCTAACATTCTACTTTGAGTACATATCAAATTTTATTTGTGCATCCTCCTTTTGATAGATATTTATTTTCATTTTCTTCTCTGTTAACAAGTAGAGCACCTGTGAACATTTGAATGCATTTTAATGGTATATTTAAGAATATCTGTAGGTTATAATAATTGGGAGTGGAATTGCTATTCTTAGAATATGTGCAGCTAATTGTTTTCTAAGTGATACAAATCATTTCCACCATCATCATTCCCATTTACACTCTCTGGCAATGTTGCTTCATCTCCTTGACACAACTTGAAATTGCAATCCTTTAAAGTGTTTTTCAACTAAAGAGAGAATAGTTCATTGTACTCCTAATGTATATTTACCGATGACCAGTAACATTGAGCAGCTTTTTACTTGTTTGTTAGTCATTTGTTTCTTTTTCTGTTAAAATGCCATTGTCTATTTCGTTTGACTTTTCTTCTAGGTGTATAATTTTCTTTATACTCTGGAAACTTTGATTCATTTGTTACATGTTTTACAACTATGTTCTCCTAGTTTATGACTAACCTTTTCCCTTTAAGGTTTCTTTTGATAAATGAGTATTATTGATTTTAATGTATTATAATTTTAGTCATTTTATTGTTAGAATTTTGGGAGACTTGTTTAAGAAATTTGTCCCTAGCCCCAAATCAACATTATATAATGTCCGTCTTTGTCTCATGTTACTTTTTTTTTTTTTTTTAAAGGAAAGATGCAGGCAGGAATGAAGACAAGCAGCAGCAGACAGGTAGGAAGAGGGAGACGGAAAAAGCATTTTATTTCATTTTTATTGAGTTGTTCACATTCATTATTCCCCCCGGACCCAGTATACAAACCCAGGTCCTTAAGATGTATGTGAATCACACCCGCCAGGGCGACAGATTTAGCTGCTACTCCCCGAGAGCCAACTTCATGTTACTTTTTATGGCTGAAAGTCTATTTTATCTTACGAATAAAGTGATTCTTGATGTTTTAATTTACCGTTGACTCAAAGTATCATTTTTCATTCCTTCACCTTTTTTCTCCTTTTTTTAGAAATTTCGTTTACATTTAATTGTTCACAATGGTTTTTGTCCCCTGAACCCAGGACCTGAATCTGGGGTATGTGGCTTGCATCCTTTGGAGGCCGACCTAACCGCTGCTCCACCAGGGCGTGCCTCTTTCCTTCACTTTGTCTCTGTTTCTATAGCTTCAGTAGATTTATTGCAAGCAATATATAGTCAGGTTTTGTTTTTCAATCGATCCAGCCACCCTGTGCCTTTTGATTGTTCAGGCCATTTACCTTCAGGATGATTATTGACATACGAGGACTTGCTATTGCTATTTTTTTGGTTTTGGTTTCTGGTTTTGTCTATTTATTTGTCTATTATTGCTTATTAATTTTAATACTATAACATTAATACTATAGAAAGAAGACTATCTTTCAACATATTTTGGTATGGGAGATATTGTGATAGCAAACATCTTCAGTTTTTTGTTTGTCAGGAAAAACCCTTTATTTCTTCCTCATATCTAGAAGAAAGTTTCACAGGATATAGTGTTCTTGAGTGGCAGTTTTTATCTTTGAGTGTTTTGAATATGTCATTCTGTTTTCTCTGGGTTTGTACAGTCTTTGCTAAAAGTTTGATGATAACCTGATGGGTGTCTTTTGTAAGTTACCTTTGTTTCCTCTTGTTATTAATATTATTCCTTTATCATGGACTCTCGTTCCTTTTACTATATGTGTCTGGGTGTAAATCTCTTTGGATTGAGATAGCCAGGTACTCTGTTAGCTTCGTGGATTTATAGATTCCTTCTCCAGATTTGGGAAGACTTCAGCTGTTATTTCTTTGAATACATTCTCTATTCCTTTACCTACTGAAGTATCCATCATCCTTATGTCACCTTTCCAAATGGAGTCTGGAAGCTCTAGGAGCATTTCTTCATTTTTAAAAACATAGTATTTCTCTTCTTTTACCTGGATCATTTCTGGTTTTCTGTCTCCAAGGTCACTAATTTATTTGTTCCTCCATTAGGTCGCTTATATTTCCACAGCTTTCTGTGGTACTCATCTCATTTAATGAGATCGTCACATTCTGAATCCCTGTGATTCTCTTAAAGTTTCAGTTTTTGCCTTCTGTTAATTTTAATTTTTGAGCTCATCGATTGGTTTTCTGAGTTTCCTTATATCTCTGGCTTGCTTTTCTGCCTTCTTTTTATTGTTGAATTGTTTCTCTGAGTTTTCTTATATCTGAGTTTCTTTATGACGGCTCTTTTGAATTCCTTATCTGTTAGAAAAGAGATAATAGTCCCTGTCTTTGAGTTTTGTTTCTGGAAAGGTATTGTTGTCTCCTTGAGATGTCATAATACTGTGATAACGTAATACTTCAGTTGATCTCGTATTGACTTTTTCTGCCTTCCCATTGAGAATTCGGACCTGCAACTTCGAACTGAGCTCCTATGTTTTACCTTTCCAGCAGATGGCACTATGGCTTTATTTTGTTATTGTTGGCATTTATCAGCTGCCTAGGGGCTTAGTCAGCAAACAGAAGCTACCCTGGAAACAAGGGGGCTGCAGGGAGAGGGGCTAGTTTGTGTTTATGGTTCTGTTGTTAACCCTCCTTTCTGAGGTTCCAGATGTGAGAGTCAGCAAGTCTGTTTGCTGTTGGTGCATCAGGGTATGAGATGAGTCTAGATCCTAAATTGTCAGCCAGGGGGTATGTAGTCTAGAGCATTTTCCCTGTGTCCTCCTGCTAGGATCCTGTCCCATGTGGAATACCCCAGCGCCTCATCCTTGGACTTCACATGAGATGAGGGCATGTATCATACCATCTCTGCTTTCTCCTCCCCAGGGACCCTGGTTAGGCTGTCACCCCTTCTGGCTGGTGCCCCTCAGGCTGCTGCTGCCTCCATGCATTCCTCTCTGTCCACCTCCCTTGTGAGGGTGTGTGAATCTCCTCAACATCCGCTCTGTTGCAGTCTGTGTTGGTCTCTGAGGTCCAGGGATTGTGCCTCACTGATGTTCTGAGAGGTTCTTTCAGTGATGTTCCATTCCTGTGTAATTGTTACTTTTACCCTCTGGGCCCACCATCTGGGCCAATCTTGAATTCGGAAAATTGTTTGACATTTGCTTTTTTTTTCCAGCTATTCTACATATACAAGCTGCTAAAGGAAATTTGGTTTTGCAATTTGGCTGTTTTGGGGGAGACAACAAACAGACACTCATGCCATTATTATGTCTGCTTTCACCTTTTCATTTGTAAAGCTTTTAGCATGGTGTGGTTCTAGCTTAATTCTTGCTCTTCTGCTGCAGACATGAGGTGAATGACACAGCAGAGAAATTTTTAGCATGGATTCGGACAAGCAGTGAATAGTGACCCGTGTTCTAATGGCATCTGTATTTCTCCTGTGACCTAGATATGCTCCTCTGCCAGGCCCAGACCCCAGATTTTATGTCATAATTGAATATGGTGTGGGAAAAGCACCATTTGTTCTCTTTTTACACAAGGTTGTCTTCCATTCTTCTAGACATCCTCCAATATTCTTCGTAATATTTCCATACTGCATTGACTTAGTAGGCTGTCCTTTCACTAATAATTGTGTGGTTACTGGGAGCTTTAGACTGATAAAATTGAGATTGATTTCTATGCTTCGACACCCATGTCAGCTAAACCTCTAATACAAAATAATTGAATGTATGCCCTATATGGGCATAAAAATAACCTTTTATTTTATTTTTAAGGAAAGGTGCAGGCAGGAATGAAGGACAGAAGGCAGGCAGGAAGTGGAAGGAGGAAGCACTTTATTTTTATGTAGTTGGTCACATTGGTTGTTCTCCCCGATGTTGGGTCTTGAACCCTGGACCTTGGGATACATGTATACTAGACCCAGGTATACTAGACCACTAGGCCACCAGGGTGCACCCTGAAAAGATTATTTTAATGATGATGGGAGTGTTGGAAGTTATATGGAGAGCCGGGATTCGCTCCTGGAAACAGGGCCTGAGGAAGGGGTTGCTGCAGGAGATTGAGAAACTCAAGAAAGTGAGAGGATAGAAAGCTGGGGTCAGGGGACCAACGGTCTCTCTCAGGCTGAGGAGCCCTGACCATCCTGCTCTCCACCTGTTTATTAGTTCATACACAGCATTGCTTCAAGCAGCTACGGGATTTGCTTATAGCCCTTTGCTTTCTAACTTCAAACTATATCTATCTTGCTTTGGGGCAGTGAAGCAGTCACAGACACACTGTCCCAGTGTTTTCCCACGGCGGCCTTCGCCAGGTGCTCTGGGTCTAGTGTCTTTGATGCTCTGCCAGCTCCCACTTTGACCTTGCTCTGTTTTCTGCCCCCAACAGTGGATTACCTTTGGTCAGTAATTACTCACTTTTTATAAAGGTCTGTCTTTTGGAGTGCACCTCTTAAAACATGCTTTGAACTCAACCTGCATGTATGAGATAATGTTATATTTTCTTTACAGTCATAAAGACTGAGATTTGTGCTTTTGAAAGGTAAACGGTAGAAGAGCTCAAGAAAATGTTCTAAAACAGTGCAGATTTCAGCTCTGGACTAGAATAAGTTTCAGTATAGGATTTAAACAGTCAGCAAATGGTAGAATTAGAAGACCTTTATTGAGTCCAGCAAAGATGGTCTTCTGGCTGCTCGGGACAGTTCTGTGTCCCAAGGACCCTCTGGGTCAGGAGGGAGTAAGTTCTAGAGCATCAGGTAACTCTCCCCTTCTTTCCTTCCTAAGTTATTGTTTCTTGGATAGCTGCTAGCTAGGCCAGCCAGGTATCAGTAGCTACTAGAGAACAGAACCACCTTCTATGTTGTCCGAAAACCTGAATGTCTTCTTGATACATAATTTATAATTTTTATTATCATTGATATTTTAATAAGCATCTTCATATGATTATACAGTTGCCGTTTACTGAATCACAGCCACTACATGCCAGAAAGCAAGTGAGGCCCTTTATAAAATGATTCTTAAATATTGCAGCAACCCCGTAAGGTAGGTGTTATTTCTCCAGTCTTGCCGAGGACACAGAGGCAAAGTGGTTGTCCAGCCAGCAGGTGGCAGTGGCAGGAGAAGGACTCGACCTAAAGACGGGGTGTTTTCCACATTCCTACTTCTCCAAGCTACACATTTCATAAAGGGATTGGGTGAAGGTGACATGGGAGTTCAAAGGTCCCAAGTAAAGGAGCTGTTGGGCACCCTGAGACTCACTGGCCATTTTGCTATATAGTATATATAGTATGTGAACCAGTCTGGTGGCTTTATCAGCTAGGCCACCAGGGCATGCCTACAGATGATATTTATAGTTATACTTACTATGTTAGGATTTACAGCTGTGCGCTGGTGGCTTAGTGGATAAGTCTGCCCACCTCTGGGTGACATACATCGCGACCCAGTTTGCAACCTGGGGCTAAGGGAAACCACCAAGTTGAATAACTAAATACAGTAAACACAAGCTTCTTCCTCCTCTCTCTTCCTGCCTGTCTACTTGCCTTCATTCCTGCCTGCACTTTTCCTTTAAAAAAGAAAAAAGAATTTAGAGTGATATTAGCGAGATGGCAGACTAGAAAGTTCCAGGCCCCCCATGGCCCATACAGACATGAAACAGTAACTAGAGAGTGGTGAAAATAACTTTATAGGCATTCCGGTAAACAGTTAAAGGACTACAGCAACCAGATAAATGCCTAATTAAGAAAAAGTCTCCCGAATGACCGCAGTCTGGTTGCCTGGGATAGCAGGGATAAAGGAAAGGGAAAGGCACCCTCTCCCAGTTAGCGTTGCTCTGCAAGACAGAGAGCAAGCCCAGAACTGAGATTTACTTTCCTCTAGGAGACTGTTAAGAAAGTCAAGGAGGGCTTGTCCCAGCTTTGCAGTGTGATCCCAAGGAACAGGTCTGTATCTTGGCTCATATCAAGTGCTTCGAACTGGTGATCATCTCTCACAGCAACCAATCCAAAAGAAATGGAGATCTGGGCATTACCTGATAATTACCATTTTAGGAAACTCAAAATGTGTAAGAGAACATGAGTAGATAGATGACTAAATATAATCAGGAAAATAATCCATGAACAAAAGAAGAATATCCAAAAAGTGGTAGAAACAATACAACAAGGATCAAACAAAAATAGTGGAGCTAAAGAGTATAGTAACTGCACTGGAAAAGTCACTAAGGGGGCTCACAACTATATTTCCTCTGTCCACCCCTTTCTGACTGATTGAAAAAGCTGAAATTTTAATCCTAAACTATCCCACCTGACTATGCATTGTTAAGCTACTGAATTGACTTCTTCATCAAACATTATTATTGAGGGTTTATTATGGACAAGTCATTCTCTAGACACAATTCAAAGTTCCATAAAATATGTCTATACACTTCATCACACAATCAGTATAATTCGAATTGTGTAGATAACTCAAACTTATGAGAAGGCAGTATATAGGATTAAGTAAAAAAAGAGAAAATACACAAAAATTGGTCAGTTCCAGGCCCAGAGCACTGGGGAAGGTGGTCAGGAGGCCAGTTCTGCCCAGGGAACTGCCCCTGCGGGAGCCCCCTGTCCCACCACATCAGTCAGCTTTTTCCAGAAAGAGAGCATTTCATTTTCACCTCCTTCTGAGGTTTCTCCAGTATTAAGGGGAATAATAAGGAAATTTGAAGTCTGAAGTAGTGCTTAAAAACTTTCTTTAGTTTTAACTCTCTAAGGTTATGCCTATTTTTACCTTTTCCATACTGTACCCTTTGGAAGATATCATCATGCAGAGCACCCACTTAAAATGTGGGGACTTACATTCTCTAAGGGCATAGTATTTACATGAATTATTTGAAATTCATCTGCATGGTCATTTGCCTTTTTCCCCATTTATTTATTTATATATGTATGTAAGTAGGGACTCATGAATATTTATTTCATACGTTGCATTATCATCTACTTAATTTTGTTACTAAAATGGCTGTAGCCTTGGCAGGCAATTGGGAGCGCTTTTAGTTGGCTTCGTGTATCTTGTAATATCATGGCCATCCCTGCAATGTTCTTTTTTTTGTTGTTTTTTTAAAGGAAAGGTGCAGGCAGGAATGAAGGTAAGTAGACAGGCAGGAAGAGAGAAGAGGAAGAAGCATTTTATTTATTTTTATTTAATTGCACATCTTGGTGGTTCTCCCTGGCCCGGTATTTGGACCTGGGTCCTTAGGATATGTATGGACTGCGCTTGGGCCAGAGGGGTTGACACCAGGGCGCTACGCCACCAGGGTGCGCCTGCAACCTTCTTTAGCCTTTCTGCGGTACAAAGTGCACAGCCTCAACTTGTGTGCTTCCTGCACAATTCTAGAATCAGCCACGTATCCAAGGAGTCCTGTTCCTTTCATTGGAAAACATTTTAGGAATTAAGACCTGGTTCCTGGGGTGCTTATTGTTCCTGGGGTGAGGTTGCTTCCAGACCCACTCAGTGGACAGAGCAAGGAGATGTGTGTGTCTATACTAGCAATGAATATACACCTGTCTATAAATATTTTTATATCAAAACATCTGTATCTAAATTAAGATAAATATGAGTTCACACTTACGTTACTGTTCTTTTTTGTGGAATATATTTATCTGTTCTTAAAATTATTTTTATGCTCTGTCTTCAAGTTCACTGAAGTTCTGCCCTCTTCATTTTGTTATTGAGTTCATCCAGGAAAATTTGATTCTGAATATTTTAGCTATAAAGTTTTCATTTGCTTCTTTTTCATAACATGCTGAGAATTCCTCTTTCCATTCATTTCAAAAAATATTTGCCTTTACTATATTGAGCATGATAATTCCACTGAGTCATTTTGAAGTTTAAGCTACTGATTTTTTTTTTTTTCTTTAAGAATGGGTTAGACTTTCCTAGTTCTTTGCATGTTTTTGGTCAGGGATCTGAGGAAAGGCAGGAGTATGGAGAAGAGGGGAGGTGAGGGCATGCTGTGTGTCCCTGAAGAGACTCATGATTGGGATTTAGTCTCAGAGCAGAAAGGGTCAGGCCTGGAAGCCCAAGGATTTGATGTCACAAAGACATGTGGGCTCAGCCACGTTGGTGAGCTCTTCAGCTGTACCCTGGCACAGAGCCCCCTACTGAGCTGGTGACTTGAGGGCAATGGGAAGCAGTGCTCTTAGCTGGACACAGAGACGGTTGGAGCAGAATAGGAAAAGTATGCTTCTCAAGTCACAGGATCCAGAGGTCAGTTAACACCCAGGGAGACTGGGGGAGAGTTTTCTTCCAACAGTTGATAAGACAGTGGCACGCAGGAGTCTGGGTGACTGTTAACAGGTCTCCTTTTAGTGCTCCCGTGACATTCAGGCAGCTGAGGTGAAGGCCATGTAAAGTCTATGGAACCATGTTCAAGACCTGGGGCCAGTAGTTAAAAAAAATTTTTAAAGGGAGACTTCATCTGACCTAAACATTGTCTCAGTTTGTCTCCCAATCTTTCCATGGCTTTTTAAAACTTTCTTTTCCAAACAAAAGGGAGGGAAGGAATAAAAAGAGGGATGGGGCATGGGAGAAGGGAGGAGGGAAAGGGTCCCTGTCATTTCTAATTCCTACAGTTCTAGCCTGGAAGAGGTGCAGAAATATCAGTGAATCCTTGTTTTGCAGATGAGGGAATGGAAGGAGGTATGTTTTACATACTTACTTAACATTTTGGCTATAATTCCAAGAGCTGTAACTTGCTGAGCACTCAGCACGTGCTGGGCTCTTTTCACAGATTAGCTTTATTTCCACGGGATCCTAGGATATAAATTCCCACCTAACAGACACAGAAATTAAGTCTAAAAGAGATGATGTGATTTACCCAGACTCACACAGCCCATACGTGGAGTCTTTGTGATTGACCCAGAATTTCTGTATCCTAAATCTCAGACTTAACCACAACATTGTCCCACTGCCCAGAGAGCTATTTATTAAATTCCTACAATGTCCCAGTAACTAGGCAAAGCCCAAAGAGAGGAATGGAGTCTGTGATTTTTCCTCCCTCTGAGCTCTCCTTCAGATTCACAGCAGGCACTGCTGCCATTTACTCAAAGTCTGGAGGGAGGAGTCTGTTTAGAAATTCATTAAGATGTTAATACAGACCACTAGTCAAAACAGTGAGGATCCTTATCAGAAGAGACTGAGGAAAGTGCCCAGGACCTGTCTCTGGCAGCCGCCAGGAAACGCTGAGACAAAAGGCCCAAATGTTACACACACAAAGTTTATAGCACAAAATGACATCACCCATGGCTTTTTCTGGGGGACCATGACTTTCTGCCGGGGGGGAACGTGTTCTGTCAGTGAGATAATAGAAAGAAAACCATTGTACTTCCTGAGCAATAAGCACGGGAGGAACATCTCTTGCTCTAATGAGGTGAGCTCCTGAATGTGGACTGTTCACAGAAAGACAGTCCTAATTAGAGGCTTGGGATTTTTAACCCCTTTATTCGCCCTCCCCTTCTTCCAGAGATGGGAGAGGGCCTGAGAAAAGAGTTAAAAATTGATCATGCTTATGTGAGGGTTTTAGGAGCCCTGTGTGGGGATCTGGAGGCAGAGAACAATGTATATTCCTAGGTCCCCTAGAGAAAGCAGGTTTGAGCCCAGGGCCATGGGAAGGAAAAACTAATTTTTTTCTATACCCTTCAAATGTATAACATTTAAAATAGGTAAAAATGCAGACATCCTGTAATGACTTTTTTATTTCCTAGTTGCTCAACATCCTCATGATTCTAAATACAGATGCCATGACCTTGATTTTTCTAATACTCTCCCCTTATGCCAGCGGCCACAAGTATCTGTGTATACGCCTAAGAAGTACAATCTTTTTCTCAATGAAATCTCATGACCAGGAACACAAATTTTTCTCCATCTATTAGATTTTATGCAATCAAGCTCACCCCATGAATAATACAATAGAGAGGGATGAAAAATTTGGCTGAACAAAAAGCCAGTTTCTAGTGGACATATAACTGTAAAATGAAAGGTTTTTTTTTCTAACTTTCAAGGAATTACTATAGTCAGTGATCTTTAAAAGAACCCAAACTCATCCTCTCAGTCTACTTAATGAGAAAATATTATACAGTAATCTCATTTTACCATTTACCACATCTAGAAATACGGCTTTGCCAATGAACAGCCCAACTCTGCACACAAAATGTAACTTCTATTGACCTCAGAAGGCTCAACTCTAAAATGGAAATATAATCATAAGCACTTGTGAAATTTCAGGTGTAATGAGTATTTTAGCCTCTTCTGGACGCGTAGAATCACTGAACCCGACTCGGGCCACGGGCCGAGGCTGAGCACGCAGGCGATCTGCGCTTGCGCAGTCCGACCCTGTGGCAGCTCCAGGAAGTCCCTGCACCTGGGTTGTTGGGCCTCGTCACTCCCGGACTTTCAGGATCCAGTCTCGGTCCATCTCCACTGTCCACTCAAGAGCAATGACCTCGGCCTCCTCTTTCGTGACACTAGTGGCTTGTCGTGACAGTCTGAGGCAGAAGCCGGCGTGGGTGGCAGCGGTGTCGTGCGCTGAGTGGCGGTGAGAGTGGGAGCGGGAGGCACCCTGCGTGCAAACCCCTGGTGCGCAGGGCGAGTCCGCCCCCATCCTGTGGCAGGCGGGTCCTCGCAACCCCTTGAGAAAGTCGGGGAGGGTGCATGGCCTTGAGAGGCTGCGCTGAGGGTGCAGTTGTGGGGCTGAGGGAGGTGCGTGTGTGACGAGACTTGGGTTGAGCGCGGCTCTGTGACGAGTGTCTGTGACCCAGGCCTCAAGGTCCCTGGCCTTCTCCCAGTCGCGTGTGGCTGCCACCACAAGTGTGAAACCAGATCCTGAGCCCAAGAGGAAGATTTTTTTTAGAAGTACAGATCTGCTGTTAGGGTGAGAATTTTAAATCAGGAATCCTCCTGAGACAGGCTTCCAGGAACATCGTAAATGCTCAGTATGATTATTCCCCATCAGGTTTCTGTACTTTAGAAGCAACAAATATGTGAAGTTAATTGTGACCAGTGATTTAAATTCAAGGGACTCAAAGAATTCAAATCCAAGATAGGAGTTCTTAGCTAAAGTTCCTTTGTGTTTATGGGGGTAGAGGGGACCACAGCTTCCTGAAATTGTAGATACTTTGTATATATAATTATACATCTGCATTTTTAAGGTTGTACATAATCCAAATGATTTGGACCTGGATTTATATCTAGAATCAAAAATTGTTATTGCCTTAGGATGATTTTGCACGAATTGGTGATCAAGGTTATAAGAATGTTACATGACAATGTTATAAGAAAATGACATGACATTCATGAGAAATATTGTGCAGATGATAAAAATTCTGCTTATAAGAGTCATAAGGAAAAATGGCTGTGATCTCATGTTAAATAAATCATCTTCAGAGTTGTGGATAATAGTACTCAAGAAAATTTTAAATTCTATATGGAGTTCATTTAAAAAATAGAATTGAAAGGGATTGTGTTAAATGAAAATGAAATAAGTCAGAATAATAAAGAGAAATATAGGTGGTTTCACTCATGGAGTATAATGAAGTGAAACAAATAAATTGATAAACCCCAGCAAAAACTCTCAAGACACAAGATGATGACTGCAGGGAGGCATAGGAGGGAGGGATGGAAAGAAGGGAAAAGATGGTGGTAAAGAAAACTGGAAATCTAATAAAGGGTGTAGTGTGAAATACAGATTGAGATACATGGTCAGTATTCAAAAATGAATGTAGACTTTGGGTCAAGATGGTGACCTGGTAGGAGTGAGTCCTACCTCCTCCCCGCTGTGAGCAACTTGGAATTCCCGTTTTCTAGACATAAACATTGAAGAAAAGTGGGCCCACAGGCTACAAAGACTGCAACAGCAACCACAACCACAAAGGGTAGGCAAAAATATCAGGGTTCATAGCTAGTTGCAGATTCAGGGTTCAGGCTGTGGTAGAGTGGGTAGAGCTGCGGGAAAAACAGGGCTTCCCAGGAGTTGCTTCAAAAGCAGCAGAGATCCCACCTTGCAGGACCCAGATACAGAGCCAAGGGAAAGGGACTTGGCACAGGGCAGAAAGAGGACCAGTGTCCCCGTGCTCTGAGCAGGAGCTGCTATGTGGAAATTACACCGTGCATCACCATAACCAGAAGGCAGCTAGGAGAATCCCCCACACTCAATCCACCCACCACCATATTGCACCGGAGTTACAGGACAGGACCACTGGAAATACTGCCTTCAGGCTTAAAGGAAGAAAGAAGTCTCACAGAAGGAGGAACCTTCAATGCTGCCCACTAGCACCATACTATGAGTGGTGGCAGAACTGCAGCCTGATTGCTATTGTGGTCTAAAGATAAGGTGGTCATTGCCATTCCAACCTGGGATGCTAGGGAAATCCTCTGAATTCTGCAAACTCCACACCATAGGCTGATCTCACACTCCAGCATAGGGTCTACTTAAAAACTTCAACAAATCAAACCAGTAGAGATGCCATAAGACTCAAGAGTTCCCAGTGGTCAAACCAAGATTCATAGTTCTGTGGAACCACATTGATACCTTATACAATACCAACACTGCAGGGAGACCTAGCTCACAGCAACAAACAGAATGCCAAACAAAGAGAAGACAGAGAAATATATGCAAAATGATGGATCCAATGAAAACCCCAGGGGAAATGTGAGTACAACTGACTTATACAAACTACCTGAGGATGAATTTAGATCAACAGTGATAAACATACTCATAAATTAAAAAAACAAGGAAGAAAAGAGAACAGCAAAAAACGAGAAGAAATGAAGCAAGATGTCAAAAAAATGACGAATATGTAGCTGAACTAAAGAATCTCAATAGAGGGACTCAAGAATAGAATGGATAAAATAGTGAACTAGAGTAGAATCAGTGAACTAGAAGATAGGGCAGAGCAATGCATACAAGCAAACCAGTAAAGATAAAAAGTAATGCAACGAAATGAAGACTGCATTCTCAAATGCTGCTCTTATGGGATAACATCAAAAGGAGCAACATTCACACCACAGGGGTCCCAGAAGGAGAAGAGAAAGAAAAGGGGGCAGAATCTGTAGCTGAGAATTTCCTTAACCTGTGGAATGAAGCAAGTCACCAGACCCAGAAAACTCAAAGAGTTTCTAACAAAAGAAACCCAAACAACATATATTAAGACACATTATCATCAAAATGTCAAAAATATAAGATAAAGAATCTTAAAATCATCCAGAGTAAAATGAGTCACATGCAAAGGCATCCCCATAAGATCGTCAGCTGATTTCTCAACTGAAACTCTATAAGCCAGGAAGGAATGGCATGATATATTCAAAAGACTGAAAGAAAAGGATTTTCATCCTGGGATAATATACCCTGTGAGATTATCATTCAGAACTGAAGGAATGATTAAAAAAAAGCTTTTCCAAAAGCAAAAAGTAAAGGAATTTATCACCACAAAACCAGTTCTAAAAAAAAAACAAAAAACACTAAAAGATGCTATGTAAAGTGTAAATAAACCACACTTAAAAACAGTAAGACAGCAAATTTAGATAGTAAAGAGGAGGAGAAGAGAACAAAAATGTGGAAGGTTAGAATGAGTATAAGACTAATCTTCTTTCAAATAAAAGTAGGAAATAAACATAGAATTGTTAATGCTAACTTCAGGGTAACATCAAAATACATCTCCAGGGAAAAAGCAAAGAAGAAAACTGAAAGGGAAATCAATCAAAACACAGCCATACCCAACCCAACTAAGAAGAAAAATTACAAATTGAAACTAATTACAAAATGAAACTAAGCAGCTAAATAGCAATGATCACCCTAAACTTTAATGAACTCACTGTTCAAACAACACAGAGTTGTCAAATGGATTACAAAGCATAACCCAACTTTGTGCTTCATTCAGGAAACTCACTTCTTCCAAAAGATAAACTTCTTTCAAAAGATAAAGATTCAAAATCAATGGTTGGAAGACACTTCTACAGTCAAATGGCAGCTGCAAAAAAGCAGGATGGCCATACTTATATCTGATAAAACAGACTTCCAAATAAATATTATAACAAAAAGCATAAATGGATATTATATAATGATTAACAGATCAATCCATCAAGAAGACATAATGCTTACACACATACACCAAATGAAGGATCATCAAAATATATAAACAAGTGTTGTTAAATTTGATGAGAGACATCGACAGCAATACAATCATAGTAGGAGACCTCAACTCCCACTTACAAAATTGGGCAGGTCAACCAGGCAGGAACTTAACAGGGAAACAGCAGCTTTAAATGACCACTTTGAACAGTTCGGTCTAATAGACATATACTGAACACTTTATCCAATGACTACAGATTTCACTTTCTTCTCAGGTGCACATGGAACATTCTCAAGAAGAGATCATATGTTGGGACGCCAAACATGTCTCAACAAATTTACCAAGATTGGAATCATACCAAGCATCTTCTCTGACCAAAATGGCTTAAAACTAGAAATCAACCTCAAAAAGAAAGCTGGAAGACCCCAAATTAATTGGAGAATAAATAAAATGCATCTGAATGATTCTTGGGTGAAAGAGGAGATAAAAGAGGAACTTAAAAATACTTAGAGATAGATGAGAATGAAGACATGAGCTACCAGTATCTATGGGATGCAGCAAAAGCAGTACTAACAGGGAAGGTCATTGTAATCCAGTCCTACCTCAAGAAACAAGAAAAATAGCAAATAAACATTCTAACCCTACATTTAAAACAGCCAGAGAGAGAAGAGCAATTAAAGCCAAGAATCAGTAAAAGAAAGGAGATAATCAAAAGTCGAGCAGAAATAAATGAAATAGAAAAAAAAAAAAAGACAATCCTGACTCTCAATGAAACCAAAAGTTGCTTCTTTGGGAAAAAAATGACAAATCATTCGCTAGACTGACAAGGGCAAAAAGAGAAATCTCTCATAACTAGAATCAGAAATGGAAGGGAAGAACTTACAACCGATACCATAGAAATACAAGACATCCTAAGAGACACTATGAATAACTCTATGTGAACAAAATAGACAACCTTGAGGACATGGACATGTTTCTAGAAAAATGCCATCTACCAAGACTGAACTGGGAAGAACTGGAAAAACTGAACAGAACAATCACAAGCAAAGAAATTGAAGACGTAATCAAAAGCCTCCCTAAAAATAAAAACCCAGGTCCAGATGACCTTTCTAATGAGTTTTATCAAAAATTCAGAGAAGAATTAAAACCTATTCTCAAACTCTTCCAAAATATTGAACAGGGAACACTTTCAAATACTTTCTAACAGGCTAACATCACTGATACCAAAAGTGGATAGCTATGTCACCAAGCAAGAAAATTTCAGACCAATATCTCTAATGAACATAGACACAAAAATTTTCAACAAAATATAAGCAAACTGAAATTTAAAAATGCATCGAAAAGATCATCCATCACGACCAATTGTGATTTGTCCCATTGATGCAAGGATGCTTCAACATATGTAAATCTATCAATGCAATACTCCGTATCAGCAAAAGCAAGGAGAAAAATCACATGGTCATATCAGTGATGCAGAGAAAGCTTTAGATAGGGTTTAACACCCAATTATGATTAAAAAAAAGAAAGCTCCTGCATAAAATGGGAATAAAAGGTACATACCTCAATTTAATAAAGTACATATATGACAAACTTACAGCCAACATCATAGTCAGTGGTGAAAAATTAAAAGCATTTTCTCTAAGGTCAGGAATAAGGTGCATTTTCACCACTGCTATTTAACATCCTTAGCCAGAGCAATTAGGCAAGAAAATGAAATAGAAGGACTCCAAATTGGAAAGAAGGAAGTAAAACTCATTATTTTCAGAGACATGATTATTTATGCATTGAAAACCCTAACAACTGTCAAAAAACAACTAGAATGAATCAACGAATATGGTAAAGTGGCATGCTACAAAATTAGTGCACAAATCCACTGGATTTTTATAGGCAAACAACAGGCTAGAAGAAACTGAAATCAAGATAATCACACTGTTCAAAATAGAAATAAAAAAGAATCAAATACCTTGGAATATCCTTCACAAAGGAAGTGAAAGACCTGTACAATAAAAACTACAAGTACTTCCTTCTTAAAAGAAATAGAGGAGGATACAAGAGATGGAAAGACATCCCCTACTCATGGTTGGGAAGATCAACATAATTAAAATGGTCACCTTATCTAAAGCAATGTACAAATGCAATCCCCATTAAAATCCCACAGGTGTAATTCCACAAAATAGAACAAAAAGAAAATCTTAAAATTTGTATGGAACGACTAAAGACCTCAAATAGCCAAAGCAATTATGAGAAAAAAGATCTAATCTGGAGGGATAACACTCCCAGAAATTGAGTTACACTACGCAGCAATAGATATCAAAGTGGTATGGTACTGGAATAGTAACAGGGACACAGGTCATTGAAATAGAAGTGAATCACCAGAAACTAATCCTCTTCCATTCACTATCTGCAACAAAGGAGCCAAAAACATATGATGGAGAAAGGAAAGTGCTTTCAATAAATGATGTTGGGATAACTAGACAGCCACATGCAAAAGAATGAAGATCACTCTCTAACACCATTCACAAAAATTAACTCAAAATGGATTAGAGATTTGGACATAGACCAGAAACCATAAAATTCTTGGAAGACAACATAAGAAAGACATTCCATAATATCAGCCTTAGGGAAGCCATGGGACTCAACTCCAGCATCGAGGGAAACAAGATAACTAAACAACTGGACTACATCAGACTAAAGATCTTTTCACAGCAGCATAAAACATCACCAAACCAAAAGGCAACTTACTAATAAAACTCAGTAACAGAAAAATAGGCAATCCTATCAAAAATGGGAAGGACAATTGGAGAGACATTTTTGAAGATGACATACAGATGACCAATAGGCACTTGAAAAGATGTTCCTACACGATGGCAATCAGGGAAATGCAAAGTAAACCAACAATGAGATATCACCTTACACCCGAGAGATTGACTGTTATCCATATGTCTGGAAACAAATGTTGGTGAGGATGTGGAGAAAAGGGATCACTTTTACACAGTTGGTAGGAGTGAAAATTGGTACAACCCATATGGAAAATAGTGTGGAGATTCCTCAAAAAGTTGAAGATGGAAGTGTCATATGATCTGACCATACCACTTCTGGGTATTTACCCAAATGATACAAAAACACTAGTTCACAGAGATTTGTACACCTTCCCCCCCCCCATGTTTACTGCAGCCCTATCACAATAACTAAGAACTGGAAACTACCTAAGTGCCCAAAGTCAGATGAATGGATAAAGAAGATGTGGTACATATATGTAATGGAATACTACACAGCCTTAGAAGAGATGAAATCCTGTCATTTGAATCAACAGGAGTGGATCTAGAGGGGATTATGCTAAGTGAAGTAAATCAAAATAAGAATGTAGATACTAGATGACCTCACTCATACATGGAACGTGGATAGACAAAACAAAGGAACAGATGACGAAAATCAATCCCTGGACTCTTGCAACAGATGAGGTTACCAATAGGGAATAGGATGGGGTTAGGGGTTGGGGGTAAGTGGTGGCAGAACACACTGGAAAATGGCGAAGAACACTTGGTAATTTGGTTTAGGGCAAAGTACATATATATATATGTATATACACACACATATATATACGCACACACATATATGAGGAATGAGGAACTTATACATATGAGTTTATTTCAATATATAAAGTTACTACAATAAAAAAAGAAAAGAAAAAATAGTACTGATAAACCATTAAAATAGATATTGGAAAAACAATAGAGAAAATTAATGAAACTTGGTTATTTCTTCAAAATGATCATATTAATGACTTTAGCTAGATTGTCCAAAAATAGAGAACTAAAATCAGAACTAAAATCAGAAATGAAAGAAGGCACTATGAACAATTGTATGCTTAGACGTTGGGTTACCTGGTGAAATTCTGGAAACACTCAATACTGAATCATAAAGATATAAAACATCTGAGTAGACTTACACTAGTAAGGAGATTGAATCAGCAATTTAAAATTTCCTGACAAATAGCAGCCCTAGATATATACCGATTTCACCAGTGAGTTCTACTAAACATTAAAAAAAAAAAAAAAAAAAACCAGCTCCCCTCAAATTCTTCCACAAATTTAGGAGGAAGAAACACTCCCAAGTTTATTCCATGAGGCCAGTGTCTGATACAGCCAAACAATATAAGAGGAAACCACGATCAATATTCTTCATAAGTATTGAGGCAAAAATTCTCAAAAAAATACTAAGACAAAATTAACCAGCGCATGAAAAATATCATTCGTCATGACCACATGAGATTTGTTTCTGAACTGCAAATATTATATAGCATATAAAAATCAAACAACGTAATACACCGTTGTAAAAGAATGAAGGGAAAAAAAACAGCCTCTCACTTGATGCAGAAGAAGCTTTTGACAAAATTTAATACTCCTTTATGACAGACAGACTCAGGAAACCTCAACATAATAAAAGCATATGTGAAAAGTCCAAAACTAACATCATACTCCCTGGCAAAAAGCTGAAAGCACTGATTTCACTGTATTGCATAAGTTTTGGTATGTTTTGTTTGTTTATTTGTTTCGTCTGTCAGGCTATTTTCTAATTTCCTTTGTAATTTCTTCTCTAACTCATAGGTTATTTGAGTTTATTGTTTAATTTCCAGGTTTTTGTGTATTTTTTAGTTTTCCTTCAAGTTATTTCTAATTTCATTCTTTTGTTACTAGAAAAGATACTCTATGATTTCAATCTTTTAAAGTTTATTACTACTTGTTTTGTGGTCTAGGAGAATGTACCACGTGTACTTGAGAAGAATATGTATTCTGCTATTGTGTGGAGTGTGTTCTGTTTATCTCTTAGCCCCAGTTCATCTAGGCTGTTGTTCAACACCTCCATTTTTTACTGCTGTTCAGTCTGGTTGTTCTGTCCATTATTAAAAGTACAGTATTGAAGTCTCCCATTTTTATTGTATTGTTGTCTGTTTCTCCCTTTAATACTGTCAGTGTTTCTTCACATATTTGGAGCACTGATGTTTGGTTCAGAAATATAATTGTTAATTATTTTCCTGGTGAATTAATCATATTATCATTAAATAAATGTCCCTTTTGTCTCATGTAAAGTCATCACAACTTTTCTCTTTGCGTGGGATATCTTTTTCTATCCTTTCTCTTTCAGTCTGTGTCCTTTGAAATGAGTCTCTTGTAAGAAGCATGTTCTTGTATCCTTTTATAAATCCATTCAACCAATATGTGTCTTATATTTGGAGAGTTTGATTCATTTATACTTAAATTACTGTTACGGGGGAAAAGATATAGCCATTTTGTTACTTTTTCTGTAAATTTTGTGACTGGGTCCTCTCTCACTGTCTTTCTTTGTATTTTATTGATTTTTTTGTGGTGACAAATTTATTCCCTTATCATTTCCTTTTGTGTATATTCTATAGATATTTTACTTATGATTACTACCATAATTACATAAAATATCATAAAGTTATAACAATATTTAAACTGAAAAATTTAACTTCAGTCACATACAAAAACTCTACCACTCTACCTTCCCCCTTTATGTTATTGATGTCATAAATTATATGCTTAAATATTGTATACCAGTAGCATATATTTTATGATGCTCTTTTTTAAACTCTATACTAGAATTTAAAGTGGGGTTATGTACCAAAACTATAACAATATAGGATTCTATATTCATCCATATATTTACCTTTATTGGAAAACTTTTCCTTCTCTATGGGTTTGTGTGACTTTCTGATGATCTTTTGTTTTTAACCTAAAGGACTCCATTAGCATTTTTTAATGGAGCAGTTCTAATGGTAGTCAATTCCTTCAGATTTTTTGGTCTGGGAAGATATTGATTTCTCCATCATTTTTGAAGAACAGTTTTTTTTTTCCCCTTTTAGGACTTTGAATGTATCATCTCTCTCCCATCTGATCTGCAGTTTCTGGAACTTCAGAGTTAAGGATTAATAGAAGATCGCTCATGTATGATGAGTCACTTTTCTTTTGATGCTCTCAAGATTTACGTCTTTAAGTTTCAACAATTTCATTATAATGTATCTTGATATGGGTCACTTGATTCTCCAACTTGGAGATCATTCAATTATTTAAATTTGTATATCCATTTTTTCCTCAGTTTTGAAAAATTTTAGCCGTTTCTTTAAATAAGCTCTCTGCTCTTTTTTCTCTTTTACTTCTGAGGCTCCAGCAATGTGCATATTGGTCCTCTTTGATGTTGCTCCATAGCCTCTAAAGCACTCTTCATGTCATTCTTTTTTTTTTCTCTTTTGCTTCTCTGACTTGATGATTTCAATGGAACTTTCTTCAAGTTTGCAGGTTCTTTGTTCTCTGCCTGTTCAGGTCTGCTGTTTAACACCTCTCGTGAACTTTAAAATTCAGTTATGTTTTTCAGCTCCAGAATTTCTGCTTCATTCTTAACACTTCTGTTTCTTTGTTGATACTCTCATTTTCTTTATGCATTGTTTTCCTGATTTCATTTAGTTGTCTGATATCTTTTAGCTCATTTAGCATCTTTCTCTTTTAGCTTATTTAGCACTTTAACACAGTCATTTTAAATTATTTTTCAGGATCCTCCTAAATCTGCTTTCCTTTGGAGTCAGTTTCTGGACTTTTACCTTCATCCTTTGATAGGGCCATGTTTTTCTCTTTCTCTATATTACTTCTGACCTTTCATTGATAATTTGGCTTTGAAAAAGACCACCTTCCACAGTTTATACAGACTGGCTTTATATAAGGGAAGACAACCAATCAACCCAACCCAGGCACTCTAGAATCTTTCAAAACTTTTCTGGAACTACATTTTCTTTGGGAAATATGTATGCTTTTATTCTAGTATATATGGTGACTTTTAATGGTCTTACTTTCTTGTTTCTTATGAGGAGCTTTCAGTTTCTGCTGTATTCCTCTACCCTTAATCTTTTGCTTTTTTTGGTTCCTCCCTTTGGAACTGCATATTCTCTACTGCTTAGCATACTGTGGTGCTCACCTCTGTTTTCATTAGCCTCCAACCTAATATTCAAATTTTGACACAATTTCTGTCAGCATTCAAACCAGGCAAGATAGAAATCAGTCCTTTGGGAGCCACCTAGAAAAGCCAAAATGCTCAACACAATTCCACCACTAGGAGGAGCCAGAAATTGGTTGGAGTAGTCTCCTCATTGTACCTCAGTACACTGGGTGGCAAGGAGAGCTAGAACTGGTAAACTATGACCTACTCTTACCCTTCTTGGCTATCTCTTCTCTACTTTATGTGCTCATCTAGTTTCTGTAGCCACATAGCTAGTTTCTAGAGTTCTCACAAAGGTATTTTGATAAATACATTTCTGTTAATTTTGTGTTTCCTTGGGAGAAAAAGTGCTCATATCTTCTTAACCTGCTATCGTCCTATTGTCCTATTCACCATTATTTTTAGTTCTTCTGTTTCCTGTTACCTGGAATATTTAATTTTTTAGTATTTATTTTCATTTATCTTTGGCATTCCATTTCTCTTTGAATATTTGCATTTAATGTATTTCAAAGGGATTATAATACACAATACACCTAAGCTTCCACTATCTGTATAGTTGATATTTTAACATTTTTGTGGAATGAATAAACCTTATACCTTTAATACATTTTATTCCTATGTTTTCCTTTATTATAATTGTTAGTTTATCACACTACATAATTTAAAAACATGACCAGACAGTGCTGCAAGTTTTGCTTTCAATAGTCATATATATCTTAAAAGACCTTAAGGTGGTAATAAATGGTATTATATACTTACCACAATATTTACCTTCATGATGTCTTTCCTTTATTATTAAAGATTTAAGGTTATCTTTTGTATCGTTTTTCATCAGTTTGAATAAATTCCTAGGAGCAAAGGGTAGTGGGAGTCCAATAGTGTTGGAAGTCTGTTAGAAAATTGGTGGTAGGCATGATGTGTTATTATATATATGAAGAAGAGTGAACCTGCACATCTAAAACTTATATTGTAAATCAGTATTATCTCAATAAAAATAACTTTCTTTAGTAGTTTGTTCTTTTCATCAATTTTTTTGCCTCAGTCTCTTTCTCTTTTCTTTTTCATATTCTTGCCACTTTTCTCATATATTCCTACAGTTTCCTGAAAAGCTGTTATAAATTTTTTTAACCTGTATTATCTATGATTTCAACTTGAATGATTTCTGTACATCTACCAAGTTTAATAACTTTACTTTGTCATTTCCACTCTGCTGTGAGCTCATCCAGCCATTTTAGAAATTATGTCTTTCAATTCTATAATTTTCATTTTGTTCTTAATGTATTTTCCCCCTCTAGTTACATTTCCTATATTTTTCAATAATTTCAAATTATTGAAGACTTTAAAATGTTTTTTGTCTCTTGTAGTTAAAATAGCTGTATTTATGTCTTTGAGAATTCTAATATTTGGATTTCCTCAGGATTATCTTTTTGGTTTTTTTATTACCTTGAGAGGGGATCATCTTTTTTTTCTTTGTTTCATGACTAAATACTTTTTGATTGTATTGTGGACATTGTAAGTGCTGTGTTATGTTGATTCTGGGTTCTGCTCATTCTTCTGGAGAATAATGAGATAGTTACATATTAATGTTTTAATTTTAATAAGTAACCAAATCAATACAATTTAGACTAGATTCTGTCCTGCTATTTGTGGGTAGTGATTTCTCAGTGTGTTTCTCTAAGGTTTTGCTGCACTGGTTTGTGTCCTTCTCATGCATATGTGATCCAGATTGAGCCTAAGACTTGTACTGGTTCACACCCCAAATTAGGAAATCTTCTCCTAATTTTTTCCTTTAGGATCCTTCTCTCAATTTTCACTTTGGTGTTGTACTTCTTGCTCTGATTCCTGTAGCAACAAATATATCAGGGGTGTGTGTGTGTGTGTGTGTGTAACACCCCATTTTTACCCTGCTATAACTGGGATCCAATCTTGTGACAAGGCTATGAGTGATAAAAAATAGCAAGAAACTCAACCTAACATAGTTGCTTCTTAATGTTTTGTCTCCTCTCCTCTCTATATCATTCTTCTTTTCTTTACTCTTGTTTACAGATTCCAGGTGTTTCATTTTTTTTTATTTATCAGACATTTCAGCTGATATCAGTCAGAGAAGGAGATGGTGTGTATGAGGGTTATACTACCACAATGAAATTAGAACTTTTCCTTTTTTTTTTTTTAAGAAAAGAAGGATAGGAGGAGGGAGGAAGAAGAAGGAAAAGCATTTTTATTTAGTTTATCTTGTTTTTTTCCTCGGGGTCTTTGAGCTTTATATGGTCCACACCCCAGCTATCTCAACCACTGAATCACCAGGTGCACTGCAATTAGAACTTACTCAATTAAGGAGTCTTTCATGGTGAAAATGATTTTTAAAAATTTATATTCTGGGGGTGCACCCTTGTGGCGCAAGTGACTGAAATGTTGGTGTGTAGACTGCATACAGCCCAAGGACCAGGGTTTGAGACCTGAGGCCAGAGTGAAAAACCAAAAACCGAAATACTAAAGATGTTTCTTCCTCCTCCTCCGTTTCTTCCTTAAGTGCTTCTTCCTCCTCTCCCTTCCTCTCTTTAATTTTTTTTCTCTTTTTTCATTGTGTACTCATTGCTTTTTGTTATATTGTCTGTATCTATTATGAAAATTTTTATGCTGCTATTTCACATTTTTATCTAGTCATATTTCTTTAAGTATTTGATGTCTTCATTTATTTTTGGCATAAGATTACTAAGTTCACATTTCTTCTCACCTTCTCAAATTGTTTCTTTATCCAACTATCCTGGGTAATGGACATGATATTTAGAAATTACAATTTAGGAGCTTAATAGTGTTTTTTACAACTTTGATTTCTGAAAACATTTTATTTCCCCTGTGGTGATTGGTTGTCTTAGGTGTTTCTCTTCATAATTATTTTGATGAATTTTTCTAGAGAAAATTCCTTTCATTTCTGTGTTCAAAAGTATTAATTATGAATTCATAATTTTTTTGAATAAAGTTTGTTTTATTATAACATTTCCCCCTTAATTTCTTATTTTAGTTATTATTTTTTTAAGGAAGGATGCAGGTGGGAATAAAGGCAAACAGAGACAGTCAGGAAGAGAAAAGGAGCCAAAAGCATTTATTCAGTTGTTCATCATGGTTATTCCTGCTGGACCCAGGATGTGAACCTAGGACTTTGGGAAGTAGGTGGACTGTGCTCAACTATATACTCCACCAGAGTACACCAATTTCTTATTTTTTTATTTTACTCCTTTTTTATTGGGTTAGCTAATGTTTTATTTCTTAATTTTTTTTAAAGCACCAGCTCTTTGATTGCTAACGCTACTCTTTTCTCATGATATTTTGCTTCTATATTAAGTTTTTTTTATGTTTTAAGTTTTGGGATTGGTTCTCTTTACTCATTTCCTTCTTTTATTTTTATTGAAATAATGACTTAAGTCTTTGAATTATCTGCTGGAATTGAATGCCTGACATTCTGATATGTACTTATTCTCTCTATTGTAATTTACTAGAGTTCTTTTATTTCAGTTATTTTTATTCTGGAGATGGCATTTCCATTTTCACATGTAATACATTCTGGTTTTTTCGTTGCTGTTAATTTCTATTGTTACTTGTTTGTGGAGAGTGTATTATCATGGAATTTCAACACATACTCTACTTGCAAGGTGATATTTATTGCCCCTACATTTTATCCCACTCATTTAGCACTTAAAAATTTCATCATGATATTCCTTTATACTGTTTATTATCATAAAGGCTATATCTGTCAATTCTTTTTCATACACTTCATGGCACTCTTCTTCCAGACTCCTTCAGGGAATTCATACTGGAGAAAAGTTTTACGAATGTAGGGACTATGAAAGGGTCTACATATGCAGAAGATAATATATAGTACCTCTGTGTTTTAACACTAAGAATGAATTAAAATAATGTGGGAATGCTTTTAGATATAGTCAGTTCTTATAAGGCATTAAATAATTTATTCTGATGAGAGCCCCTCAAAATAAGTAATGTTTCCAGTTTTGTAGTTGTGACCCATGTTCAGATTCAATTTTATATTATATTTTTGCAATTATAATTTATAACATATTTTTATATAATATGTAAAACATTTACTAGCATTTCTCTGTGGATTATCAGAATATCCAAAATGGAGAAAAATTCAAAGAATGTAAAAATGCCCTTGTTTTTTATGAAATTTTTCTGGTCCTAGTCAATTATTGTTAACTTTGAGAAAACTCAAACTATACAAAACCCATGTGGGCCTAAAAAATGTGGAAAAACCATCATAATAGACTTTCAATTCTTTATAGCCTGTATGACATTGGATAAGATATTTGGAGTTATTAGTAAATGTTGATGGTAGAACCTAAATGATAGTGCTGTTGTTGGAATGTAGGAAACTTAGAAAATTATCTTAAATATGGTCTCTGTTCAGTAAGTACTAGATTCTATTTTATTATCATATTTGTTTTACTATTAGTGAATTATTGTGAGCTGAAATCTGTACGAGTATAATGAAGTTAGAAAAACTAATTACTTATGCCTTTTTGAGGTTTAAATAAATTTTCTAGTATAATGTAAAAATCATGAGAGGAATTTAAATGTGAGTTTTATTGGCAAGAAGTGAGAGGAGAAAGAAGCATTTTAGTTTATTTTTATTCAGTTGTTCATCTTAGCTGTTCTTCCCAGCCCCAGTACATGAAACCAGGTTCTTGGGATATATGCGGACTTTGCTCAGCCAGAGGCAGCAGATCTTACTACTAATCCACTGGAGCACACCAGGATTATTTTATTTGAATCAAGGTAACTTGGTTTAAAAACTAATATAAGCTTTGATGTGTAGGTTCACTATTCACTAATTATTTAACACACCATGTCATTGAACCTCAACTACCCACCTTGGTCCCACCCTCCACCCCTTGCCCATCCTGTAACCTCAGTTGTTGTTTTTTTAAACAAGATAGATTTTTTAAATGAAAACATGGAAAATTTACATTATTATGAATTACATTGGGGCACTAACTCTAAAGGAGTTGAGTACTCTAAAATATACCCTGGGAATGAGAGCCGAGTATTGAAGGAAGGAACATGTTGAAAAGATGGAACGTCTCCCTAAGGTTGGGATTCTTGTCATATGGAGAAGGTGTAGTTGTTGTCCATTGGTGGTGAAGAAAGTCACTGTGTTGTCTTGGGTCAGGACTAGTTCATGGAAAGTACACAGAAGCTGGCAGATAAGAAAGGGATACTTCCACTGGGTTGTTAATGAGCTGTACTGATGAACAAGGACTGGAAGCAAGAAACTATGATGGAGGTTTTCATTTGACCAAGGCTGCCAGATGATACTATAATATATTTGCTGTCTTACTGTTTTTCTGTGTGGTTTCTTTATGCATTATAGAGCATCCTTTAATATTTTTTTGCAAAGCAGGTTTTGTGGTGATAAACTCCCTTAATTTTTGCTTGTCAGAAAAGGTTTTTATCATTCCTATAGTTCTGAATGATAATCTTGCTGGATATAGTATCCTAGGTTGAAACTCCTTTTCTTTCAGCACTTTGAATGTATTATGCCATTCCCTTCTGGCCTGTAGACTTTCATTTGAGAAGTCTGCTGACAATCTTATGGGAGGTCCTCTGTGCCTTTGCTCTATTTGATATTCTGGTTATATTTCTGAAGGTTGGGTTTCCCTGGCATGTAGGTTTGACTCTTCCAGGATTGGCAATCAGGCTGCAGTTTTGCCTCTGCCCACAAGATGGCGCTAGCGGGTAGCGTTGAAGTATGGGACTGCCTTCTCACTGTAATCCAGGGGTGGGGCACCCAATGGGCGGGATTTCTGGTGGGTGGATATGCGGTGGGCGGGGTTTCCATTCAGTGACCCCTTGGCTCTGGTGTGAAATGGCTGTGGGAAGGGTTTTATTTGGCTGATTGCCACTTATGGCTGCACCCAGCGCAATTTCACTGCATGGGCTCCAGCTCAGCTCTGGGTAAGTTGGCTCTCCTTTCGCCTGCTCCCAAGTCAGCCCTCTGTGTGTCTTACTGCCTCCACAGCTGGTTCCAAAATCTCTAGTTTCTGCCCCACAGCACATCTGGAGACTCCTCAGAACTGCACCGGGTGTCCTCACCCACCAATAGTCTTCAACTGTTCTGTCTCCAGCTGAAGCGCCAGTCATTCCTTGGTGTTAGTCTCAGGAAAATAGGTTAATTTTTTTTGGTTTATTTCAGTGTTTGTGGGGAGCGACCCAAAGTGCATCCTATCGAGTCACCTTCCAAAAGTTAATCCTCTCAGTTCTGTTTTCAGTGTCCAAGGTTGGTTTTTGTTTTGTCTGTTTGCATTATTTCTTTATATTATACATGAATGATGTAATCTGATATTTTGTCTTTCTGACTTATTTCACTTAGCATTATGCTCTTTAGTTCCATCTGTGTTTTTGCAAATATTGGAATTTCATCTTTTAGGGTTGTATAATATTCCATTTTGTATATGTCACATCTTCTTTACCCATTCATCTTTCAATGGACACTTAGGTTGTTTCCATTTCTTGGTTATTTAAATAATGCTGTGGTAAACATGGGGATGCATATATCTACATTTTAAATTTAGATTTAAAAATATAATATCAATGGAAAACAGACCCTCTCTTCAGAAGAAACAGCACTATGGCACATACTCAGGTAAGACTTAAGGAAGGAAATAATTTTTTATAAAGGAAAGATGCAGGCAGGAATGAAGACAAATGGGCAGGTAGGCAGGAAGAGAGAGGAGGAAGAAGCATTTTATTTTTTATTGAGTTGTCCATCTTGGTTGTTCCTCCCAGCCCCAGGTCTTGAACTGAGGACTTTGAAGTGTATGTATACTACACTCGGTGGTGTACTAACCCACAGGGCTACCAGGGCGTGTCAAAAATAATTTATAGCAAACTTCTTTCACCTCATTGTTACACGGATTACATAATTGCAACAAATATTTATGAGAATAGGTCCTAAAATTCGAAAGCTAAATGACTTTCCCTTAAAAATTAAGTACAGAACATCTAAAATCTATTACCTACCAATTGAAGCTAAGGATCTCCTAAAAGAACTATGAAATCAAAAGGTACTTATGTAGAATATCAAAAATGTAATTATTTTGGCTTAATTCTAAATATTGATGAATAAATGATTGATCCAACTCTGGTATTTTGAAAATTAGAGGTTAACTGTATGCCCCAGTTGACTGTAAGGTTGTCTCCAACCACTGACTTTGAGCCTTTGTTTATCTTTTGAAAGAAGGTGAGTTTACTGAATGCACTTGAAGTTTGGGTTATGATTTTTAATCCATTTGGCCACTCTGTGTCATTTGATTTGTGAGTTCAATCCATTAATTTTTAGGGTGATTATTGATATGTAGCTGTTTATTGACATTTTATAATTTGTCTCCTGTGTGTTGCTCCAAACAGTGCCTTTGTTCTTCTCTTTCTCTTCTTAGGTTGACTAGGTGTAGTTTTATTTTGATTGGTTTCCCTTTTTGTTCTTTGATTTTTCTCCAAAGGTTGTTTTAAGGTTACCCTGAAGTTGGCATTAAGAATTGTATATTTAGTTCATATTTTTATATGAAATAGATTGGGCTTATACTTATTTTAATCATTCACATTCTCTACTCCCTACTTTTTATATTTTGCTGTCTTTCTGTTATGAAGTGGGTTTCTTTACACTTTATAGAGTACTCTCTAGTATTTTTTAGAGTTGGTTTTGTGGTGATGAATTCCCTTCACTTTGCATATTGGGGAAGATTTTATTCATTTCTTCTGTTCTGAATTGTAATCTTTCATGGTATAGTATCCTAGGTTGAAATACTTTTAGCACTTTGAATATATCATGCCATTCCCTTTTGGCTACAGAGTTTTAGTTAAGAAATAGCTCATAATCTTATGGGAACTTCTTTGTATGTATCTCATTTTTCTCTAGCTGCTTTTAGGTCTTTATCTTGTATTTTTGACATTGGTGACAATGTGTCTTTGTTTAGGTCTATTTTGGTTTCTTTTGTTTGAAACTCTTGGAGCTTTTTGGGTCTGGAGTCTTGCCTCATTACCCAGATTAGAGATTTTCTCAGCTATTATTTATTCAAATACAGATTCTGCCCCCTTTTATCTCGCTTCTCCTTCTGGGACCTCTATGATGTGAACGTTGTTCCTTTGGTTGTTATCCCATAGGTCTCAAATGCTGTCTTCATTTCTGTCCATTCTTTTTTCTCTTTGTTGGTTCATTTTAGTACATTCCTCTACCCTATCTTCTAGCTCACTGATCTTTTGCAAGCTTCACCCATCTTATTTTTGAGTCCCTCTATTGAATTCTTTAGTTCAGCTATCATGTTCTTCATTTCTTTGATATCTTGCCTTATTTCTTCTCTCTTTTTTGTTGTTCTTTTTCCCTCTATCATTTTATTTCCATGAATATATTTATCACTGTTTCCCTAAAATCATCCTCATGTAGCTTGTATACATATGTTGTTTTTAGATTTTCCCCTGGGATTTTCATTGTATTCGTCATTTCACATGTATTTCTCTGTATCTTCTGTTTGGCATTCTGTTTGTTTCTTTGAGTTAGGTTTCCCTGCAGTGATGGCATTATGTAGGGTATCAGATTACACCAGAGAAGTCTGAATCTTGGTGTGAACACTGGGAATTCTTGAGTTTTGTGGCTTCACTATTGGTTGGATTTGGTGAAGCTATTAGTTGAACCCTCACTGGGATCCAGTTGTTCAGACTATGGAGTTGGAGTTTGTGTGGGAGATGCTGAGTCTTCCCCCAGAATCCCAGCTTTGAACAGTAATGACCACCTTGTCATTGGCTATCAGCAATCAGACTCCAGTTCTGCCTCCACAGGGGGCACCAGTGAGCAGTGTTGAAGGCTCTTCCCTTCTGGGAGACTTTCTTCTTCCTTTAAATCTGGGGACCAGCTTTCCATTGGTTTGGCCCTGGGTTCTGGCACAGTACAGTGGGAGGGAGTCAGTGTGGGGAGTTCTACCTTCTGGTTAAGGTGGCACCTTATGTAACCTCCACTGAGGTTCTGGTCATTCTTTCACCCTGTGCCAAGACCCTCTTCCCAGCTCTGTGTCTGGTCCCACTGGGTGGGCTCTCTGCTGCTTTTGGAGCAACTTCTTGGAGGCCCAGTTCTTCCTGAGGCTCAATCCCTTCCACCATGTCTGGAATTCTGAATCTGCCATGTAGCTCTGAACCCTGAGGTTTCGCCTGCACTTTGTGGTGGTAATTGCTTCTCTGTCTCTGTAGCCTCTGCTCCTGCCTTTCCTCAGTGTTTGTGTCTGTAAAATAAGTGATTCATAGTTGCTCTTTAGGGAGGAGTTAAAACTCGCTCCTACCAGGTTGCAGTTCCTTCCATATATTCTTATTGGCTAATTCTATTATTTATTGTGATGCCTAGCTCTGTTTTGTGTTTTTGGCCATTTATTAACTTTTTGTGTTTTAAAAAATATTTATTATTTAAATCCGTTGCTTGTTTTATATGATTTCCTTATTTTACTACCAACTTAGGTCTTTTTTTTAACCATATTCAATAACCCTAATACATAAATTATTATTTAAAATTTCAGTAAGTTTTTAATTTTATCTGATTTTTAAGGAAATGTGCAGGCAGGCAGAAAGAGAGAGAGGAAGAAGCACGTTATTTTTTATTTTTATTTAATGGTTCACAATAGTTGTTTTCCCTCAGACCTGGGACTCAAACCCAGGGATATGTGGTCTGAGCTTCTTCAGAGGGCATAGTCCTAAGTAGTACTCCATCAAGGTGTGCCGCCTGTTTGGTTTTTTAAAAATATATTTTGCGTCTTATTAAAATGACTAGGATTTTTAAAAATAACTGATAGATATTTCAACTCCTGAGTGATGACTGACTTAGTCTGTTGTTAAGATTCTCTCTTTAGGAAATTATACATTTTTCCCCTCTTGGAATGCTACTGGACCCTCCATCTACTTGGTTATTGCTTGTGACATGCCTAGTCCTGACTATTAGAGCCCTTCTATGTGGTTATTCTGAGTGACTGTCAGTGCTGATCCATTTTTCCTTTTCTTAGTACAATCTTTATTTCTTTCATGCCTGCTTGGATTTCCTATATTTTGCTCCTTATTTACACATTTAACAAATACTAATATAGATACTAATATCTATGTCTTCTAAACAGTATTATAATTTATGAGGAAACATAACATTTGTTTGTGTTAACACTGATTGATAGAAACAGTATAATATATAATATATCCATCCACATTTGTATTTTAATTATTTGTGTATGTTTTTATATTTCTCTAGCCACCTCTTATTTAATTTTATTTTATCATTTTATGGTAAGTTGTTGGGACATTCTTGGTCAAACTGAAATGTATGATAATCCTATCATTTTATGCCTAATTATTAGTGATACCATTGTCATTTTATGTTTAAAGGGAATAACTTCACTTGTAACAATGCCATTACATTGACTTCTTTTTAACACTGTCCATGATGTCCTTGAAAACATTACTTTTTTTTTTTTTTGAAAATAGATGAACAAATTTAGAAACCAAAACTTGGGTGTTGTCTTATGGGATGTGAAATTGGGGAAGGAACTGGAAGATGATTAAAATTGTTCTCAGACACTCAGGTAGTAAAATTATGTCTTTAATTCCAGAATCTCAGTTCAGTTCAGTAAGTCTATGTACCAATAATGTCCAGGAAATCACTGAGTCCCACTGTTCTTAGTTGCATTAGTTAAATTTAAATTATATCTTTGACTTTTTTGAATGTATTATTTGTTACCTGTGAAAAATTCATTATAACCCTCTTTTATGGTGCTAGATCCTCCAATTGTTAGTTGGGGCTATGACCAACTAGATTAAGGACAACATTTATTGCTGCTGGGTGTGGCCATAGAACAATGATAGTGTGCTTTCATCAAAGTTTTGTAACCTTACCAGTGTAGATGCAGGCAGGAAGAGAGAGGAAGAATAAATTATTTTATTTAGTTGTTCATCTTGGTTGCTCCCTTGGCCCCAGGACACAAACTGGGATCCTCAAAATGTATGTGGACTGCACCAGTCAAAGGCAGCTCACCAAATTGTTACTTCACAGGGACATGCCTCTGGATACTTTCTTAAAGACATCTTGCTCAAGTACTTTGCTCCCTTTCTGCATGCTGTTTCTTGCCATATTTATATACAGTTTCTCCAGACTTTCATGTAATAAGGAAATTCATTACTAGGAAATTATCGGATTGGAGCCACTAATTGCTTTATGGAACAAGGCTAGGTAGGGAGTCTCGTGAAAGGAAATAAATGCTCCTAGTTGTATTAGTCTACAGAGTGAGTGGCTTAAAACAACAGAAATTTATCACACAGGTTGTGCCCAATTACCAAATATTTAAAGAACTAGCACCAATCCTTTTCAAACTTTCAAAATATAGAGGAAGAAACACTCTCAAGCTGATTTGAAAGTCAGCATTATCCTGATACCAAAGCCAGACAAGGACAATACAAAAAAATTAACAAGCCAATAGTTTTGATGGAACATGGATACAAAATCCTTAACAAGTTATTAAAATGATACACTAGATATGCATTAAAATGATCATATACCATGATCAAGTGGGAGTTATTTCATGGACACAAAGATGATTCAGCATCTGAAAATCAGTGTGACACATAATATTATCAAAATCAAGAGTAAAAATATCCAGATGCAGAAAGAGCATTTGACAGAATTTGACATCCATTCAAGATAACACTGTCAACATAGTAGAAATAGGGGAAATATGCTGCAACATAATAAAGGCCATGTCTGATAAGCCTGCTGGTAATACCATACTCAATGTGAAAAGGTGAAAGCTTACCCCATTAAGAAGAATAAGACAAGGATGCCTGCCTCACCACTTTTATTCAACATAGTACTGGGAGCTCTAGCCAGAGCAAGCAGGCAGGAAACAAATTAAAAGGTATCCAAATTGGAATGGAAGAAGTACAATTTGTCTATTTACAGACTAAAGACAATGCACACAAAAAAATCTGTTAGAACTAGTGGTCAAATTCAGTTGTTTGAGAATACAAATTAATGTATAAAACAGTTATTTTTTACACTAATAATGAACTATCAGAGAAATTAAGAAAACAATTCCATTTACAATGATATGAAAAATAATAAAGTACAAAGGAAAAATTTAAGGAGGTGAATGATCTGTATACTGAAATATAAAATACAGATGGAAGAAATTCAAGAAGATACAAATAAATGGAAAAATATTCCATACTCATATATTGGAATAATTAAAATAGTTTGTTTACATACTATCCAAAGCAATCTCAAGTGTCAAAGAAATCCCTATCAAAATTTCAAAGGCATTTTTCACATAGAAATAATCCTACAATTTTTATGGATTCATAAGAGACCCCAAATAGCCACATCAATCTTGAGAATAAAGAACAAATTTGGAGGCATCATACTTCTGAGTCAAACAATATTACAGAACTATTTTAATCAAAACATTGCCTTTATGCACTAGCATAAAAAACAGACACAGATTAATGGAACAGAAGAGTCCAGAAATAATCCCTATATGGTCAGTTAATTTACATCAAAGGAGCCAAGAGTATACAATGGGGAAAGAATAGTCTCTAATAAATGATGCTGTGGAAACTGGAAGGCCACATGCAAAAGAATGAAACTGAGCCACAATCTTATACCATACACAAAAATCAACTCAAAAGGGACAAAAGACTTGAAACTAAGACCTAAAACTGTAAAACTCCTAGGAGAAAACAATGGCTTAAGTTCTTTGACATTAGTCTTGGCTATTTTTGGATTTGACACCTAAAGCAAAAGCAACAGAAGCAAAAATAAAAAGTGGGACTATAACAAATTAAATAGTTTCTATGCAGTAAAAGAAACCACAACAAAATGAAAAGGCAACCTACGGAATGGGAGAAAATATTTGCAAATTATCTTTCTGATAATGGGTTCATATCCAAAATATATAAACAACTCATACAACTCAATAGGAAAATGATCAGGTAATCATTTTACAATGTATACATATATTAAATCCTGGTAGTCAGTGCTTTTGTGAGCATATAATTCCCTAAATAAACTGAATAGCCAACTGAGTCCAGCCAACAGAGTAGATACATGAAAAGGTGCTCAGCATCATTAATCATCAGGGAAATACAAACCAAAACTGCAATGTCATAATGATTTATCACAAAGACAAGAGGTAACATATTGGTAAGGGTGGGAGAAAAGGAAACCTTTGTGCATTGTCCCTGGAAATGGAGATTGGTGCCACCACTATGGAAAAATCATAGAGGTTCCTCAAAAAACTATAGACATTACCACCACAGGATCCAGTAATTATTTTCCTGGGTACTCATCCGAAGGAAATGAAGTTACTGAGTCAAAAAGATCTGCCTCCTTATGTTTATTATTTACAAATGTAGTATTATTTATGAGCATTATTTACATGGAAACAGATTAGGTGTTCATCTATAGGTGAATGGATAAAGAAAAATGTATACACACAAAGAAATTCAGCCATAAAAGAAGGAAATCTTGCCATTTGTAACCAGAAGGACGGACTTGAAGAGCATTATGCTAAGTAAATAAGTAGGTGGAGAAGCACAAATACTATATGATTTCATGTATATATGGAATATGTAAAGAATTCACATGGGCACATCCTGGGGCAGCTTAAGTACAGACCATGTAAAGCCTACAAACCTGACCTGGGGCCTAGAGTTAAAAAACCAAACTTTCACAGATTCAGAGAACAGTGGTCATGGTGGGTCCTAGAGGCATGGGGTGAGAGTAGGCTAAATGGGTGAATGTAGTCAAGAGGTACCCATTTTTAGTTAATCAGATAAACAGTCCTGGGGATATCATGCATAGCCTGTTAATGCTAGTATTGTGTTGGATACTTGAAATTTGCTAAATGTATATCTTACAAGTTCTCACTAGGAAAAATGTTTTATAACTCTATATGGTGATGGATATTAACTGAACTGTGGTAAACATTTTGCAATGTATACATATATTAAAGCATAGTAATTAGTGCTTTTGTGAGCATATAACTCCCTGAATTCAGTGCCTTTCTGCTGTTGAAAGACTATTCTCCTAAAAAGAACTCTAATGTTGTGTCAAGTGGCTCAAGGAAATAGAAGCTCAAAAATGGCAATTGGTTATTTTACTTCTTTTGACTAAAAGCATTAATTACCTCACCGTCAATGGAAAATGAAGGACATGGAAACCATGACATTCAGTAGCAAAAAAGCTACTTAAATATCACAGGGATTTGAGTAGAATGCACTGCCTACTGAAAGCAAGGTTTAGAATATCCACGCAGCTGCAGTGTTAGGGCTTTATGTTGGACATGATGAGTACAAGGACTCCGGTGGGTTGACCTCGGACCTCACTGGAAAGATCCCAAATAATAACAAGCTCAGATTGTATATTCTCAGCTCAGTATATCAACAGAAAATTCAATATATTAATGTAAGCAACTAGAAGAATCTTGTTTTCTTGGTTAAACTCAAAGTTAGCCAACATTAAATGAAGTTACATTCTTTAACACTTTTGCTATAATCCTAAGAAAGAATCTATCTCTTAGCTTTAGCCTAGGATGACCCAGAGGGCTTTCCATTTACCAAATAATTAAGAAATAGATTTATCAGGAAAATACTAGTATCCTTGAAATGTTGTATAGTAAAAAAAAAATTGTATAACTAAAACACAATGCTATGTCAATGATATATATTATACATTTAAATTATCTTTACATATATTGTAAATCCCACACTGATGGAGGTAAATCAAAAGGACATAGAAAGTACCTGAAAAGTTTCCCAATAGCTAACACTGAAACAACTTAAGAAACAAAGTTATACTGCATTATAGCCCAAAGTATAAAATCAATGCACAGAGGTACATAATGTAAATCTATAATTTAATAAATGACTAAATGGAGGAGAATAAGTAAATCTCCCAGTCAGAAGAATTTCAAGCAATGTCAGTAGATACTCCACCCTCAAGGAGATGAAGCATAACTTCCCATTCTCCACATGTGCGCTCTGCACAATGACTTCAGATCCTGGTTTGAATCTCGATCCCATCAATTCATCCATTTACCATCCCCCATTAAAATAGCTATCCATTAGAGAGAAATAGTACTATGTTCCAGGATCTGTGTTATGCATTTCACTAAGATAGGCATAATCATCATTTTACCTTAAATCAAGAACTAAGATTAAAGACCAAGTACATGATGGAGCAAGAACTGGTATGAGTTCTGAATTCAAAGCTGGTATTTTAAACCATTTTTCTACTCTATCCCCATTATGTAGATGAGTCTACTGAGACTTGAGATGTTCAGGTACTTAAGACTGATGTTTGTAAAGGAGCAAAATTATGCATCTTTTTTGCTTCCTCACCTATTAATGTTAAATAAATAAAAGTCTACCTGTGACCGACATCCCCTGCAAGCTCCTTGAGGAAAGAAAATAGTGGTTAAATACTTTGAGTGTCAGGCCAGATTTTTCTATCAAAACTCATCAAATACTGACCCCAACCGCCAAAGAATGTAACCCACTCACTGAAAAAGTTGTTCCTCTTTGGAACAAGATTATCTCTTTTCTCTGGATACTTTCTAGGGGATTTAAGGTTTGTGGAGGAAGAGAAATAAGCCAGAATGTTTGTCTAAAATGAGAAGTGTAGTTTTATTCAGTACACATAGTAGTCTTCTGAGGCTGAATGAAGAGAAATCCTTGTCTTGCCCACAGTGAAGTGGGGAACAGGTAAAGAGGTTTAAAATCTGTGTCCCAGGCTTGTTTTCCAACAAGACACTGAAGTACTAATATTAGGCCAAATCAGAGAGTAGGAGTAGGGAGGTTGGGGGGCCTCTCAATAAAGGAAGGATTGACTTGTGGTAAGCTTTTCCAGGCAAGTTCTAGAAACCCATACTGGGCAATGCCCATAGATTGGATAGTATGCACTTTGTTTTTCCCACTCAGGGGCACAACATCCTGGAACTTGAGACCTGCAGGGGCCTGGGAACTACCACAGAACAGGTCATAGAATACCCGTTCACTAAGCACCAGCTCCTGGGTTTTCAGGGCCTTTTTGTAGATGCTCTCTTGTGGCTGGAGTTTCTCTCTTTGCAGCAACTCCAGTAGAAGCCTCTGGATTCGGGGGGACTTTAGCTGGTACAGGTCCATGAGCTGATGGAACTGTTCCATCCAAGCAGCACTATCTTTTGCATATCGCTCCTGCAACATCCGCAAAATGTAGTACAGAGCCACAAATGTCTCCCATAGAGGCACCTCTTCCTTCTCCCTAGAGATGGGCTGTGCCTTCTTCTCCAACTCGGGTAACTTGGGTAACCTACCTTTACTCTTAACATCCCTGAGATCCTTCTGAAACATCAGTGCCAGAGTTTGTCTGTCCACAGTGGCATGGACACCTGTGAAAATGTCTCTTGTGGCAGGATAAAAATGTCGCATTTCCATCTCTTTGAGAGCACTGGATAACTGCTGTGTCCGTGTACTCCTGTGAGGTTCTCCTAGAAGATGCCAATTTGTAGCCTTTGGGACTTGAATCCTCCTGGTGGTTGATGGTGGTCTGGGTGCAGGAATGGGCACTGCTTTCCCTGCCTTATGGAATTTGGGGAGCTCAGGCCTCCCCCTCAGGGCCCTAAAGTCCTTCTGGATTATCAAAGACAGGAATTTTTTATCCACAGAGGGATGGACAGCTGTAGGAACATCTTTTCTGATTGGATGAATGTGTTTTCTCTCCTTGACAGTAGTGGGTAACTGTTGTGCCTGCTTCTTTCTATAGGACTCAACTAAGAGATGCCAGGCAAGAGATTCTGGGGTTGGAGTCCTCTTGGTTGCTGATGGTAACACTGGTTTAGGGATAGGAAATGGCTTTAACCAGCTCTCTTTTTCTTTTCTTCTAATTGGGGGGATCACTTTTAAATGCTTTGGACCTAAAACATCTTTATAGGGTTGTGATATACCTGTTTGACTTAACTGTAGGTTTTGATTGAGGTGTTTAGCAATGGTTTGAAGATTGAACACAGGCATCCATTTCAAATTCTCCTTTGAACGGAAGTCTCTGTGGAGCTGACTCTGTCTATGGAAACTGTCTCTGAAAAGTTGCTCTATTGCTTCTAGTCTTTTTAAGGCATTATTTATCCAGTCCTCCTCTGAGGATTCCATTTTATCTGGCATAGAGATAAAGGATGGGGCTAGGGCTGGGGTGTGGTCCACAGTTTCCCTCACCCTGGAATCATGATACTTTAAAGACCACTTCCACTTGTCATCTTTGATCCCACCTTTGGGTTTCTGAATATCAGGTAAATGGGACTCTGACCTGTGGAGGACTTCTGGGATCTGGGTCTCTAAGCCTGTTTCCATGACTTGTAAAAACATCTTTCTGGCTTTCTCCAAGAGCCCGTCCTCTTGTCTTTCTCGTGAGCTTGTCACAGGGTGTGCTCCAAGTGCTTGACGCTCTTGTTCTTTCGAATCCAAATGATCCCCCAAAACGTTTAAGGGCATACCCTCTTTTTTCTCCATGGCTTTTGGGAGTGATACTTTGAAGGGGTCCTTTAGAACTGTTGGCCATATAGCTGCATCCTTAAATATGAGATCTCTCCTCCCAACAAGTGATCTTTCTTTCTTCAAAGGCATTCCCTTTATAGTTTTACCCTTTCCTCGGCAAGAATTTCAGCTTCTGTTGCTGGCTTCCCTAGGTTCTCTTCTTTCTTTAAGGGCTCTATTTTTAACCCTTGCTCTTCTGAGAGCTTCACCTCCATGATTCTGCTCTCTTTTTCCTTCTCTTTACTCTTCAAGCTCACCATATCCTGCAGCCTTTCCTCCCCTTCCTTCTCCTCTCTCAGATTCTCCTCTTCCTTGTTCAGGCTCTCCTCCTCTTCCTGCTCCATGCTCAGGGGCTCCTCTTCCTCACTTGGGCCTTCTGTTTCTTCCTTACACAGCCTCTCTGTCTCCTTCAGTTTCTTTTCCTTTTTCTTTCTTGGAGTTAAACTCTTGTACTCCTTAGCCAAGTTGTCTTCCAATTTCTCTTCACTCAGGCTTACCTTCTTCTTTATTAGATATTTCCCTTTTTCCTGCTTGAGTAGAGTTTCCTCCTCTTCTTCCTCGATGAGGCTCTCCTCCAGTTTCTCTTCCTTAGTTAGACCTTCCTCTATTTTCTTCTCAGTCGTGCTCTCCGGTAAGCTCTCAAATAGTATATCTCTGGTGTTTTCTAATAACCATTTTACCTGGATCTCTTCTGATTTATTCTCCACAATTCTCTTAAGCAGCTCCTTTAGCTGCTTCTTTTGAAACAGTGTTTGCTCCTGGACCTCCTTTAATATATTCTCTACTTGTTTTTTGTCTAATAGTATCCCTTCTTGAAACTTCTCTAATAACCTTTGGTCTTCCTTCAAGCCCTCTTCCTCAGGCAATGTTTTCTCTATGGCAGCCAGTCTATCACCTAGTCCACTCTCAGTCAGCTCCTGGTCTTCTTTAGTTAATTCCTCTTGTTTCTTAAAAAATTCCCACCTCTGGCCACCGATTTCACTCCTTTCCATAGTGAATGATCTCTCCTTGTTAGGTATTTTTATTTCTTTCAGTGGCTCAGTACTCATTTTTCTGATTGTTTTAGCCAGGATACTCAACAAATGTCTCTCTTTCTCCATGGAACTAACCTCTTTTTCTTTCAGACGAATCCCCTCTTCCATATCCAGCTTCCCTGTTACTTGTGTTCTTTCCCCTTTGGTTATTTGCTCTTGTTCCTTGGCAGCACCTGTATCCTTGGTCCTAATGTCATAGGCCAGTGTTTTCTCTTCCTGGGACAATTTATCCTCTTCTGTCATCATTTCTTTCTCTTCCTCAGTTATTTCTTTGCTAGTTATGCCAGTTTCCCCCATGGTTACTTGCCTTTCTTTCTTAGCAATATGCCTCTCTTCCTTGAACAGTTTACTCTCTTTCTGGGTCAGCCTTTTCTCTACTTCACCAGCTTGTTTCTCTTTTTGTTGGGACAATTTCTCTTTTTCCCAGACCCATCGTTTTTCTTCCTCAATGGCTTTCTTATCTTTCCTAATGCCTTTCTCCTCTTTCTTGCCTTGTTTCTCTTTTTCCATGGTCTGTTTCTCTTCTTTTGGGGATACTTTTTCAAGTTCTTCTACTTTTTTCTCTTCTGGGACCCTTTTAATTTTTCCTCTGACCCCTTTTTTCCCCTCAGCCTTTTTCTCCCCTTTTAGAGTCATTTTTTCCTTTTTCTGATCCTGTCTCTTTTCTTCCTGGACCTGTTGTTCTTTTTCCTCAATTGTTTTCTCCTCTTTCTGGGCCCTTCTCTCCTTTTCCCAAGGCTTTTCCCCCTTTTCCTGAGTCTGTTTAGCCTCTTGTAACAGTTTCTCCATCTCCCCAAATTCTTCCTCTTCTTCTAGGTCCATCTCCCCAAATTCTTCCTCTTCTTCTAGGTCCACTTTATTTCTTTTCTGGGATAATTGTTTGTCCTCGGCTTCTTTCTTAGTCTGCCTCTCTTTTTGATTTTCTTTTTCCTGTTCCTCAATTCTTTTCATTTTTTGGTTTTGTTCCTTTTCATGAACCACTTTTTTCTCCTTTGCTGACCATTTCTTTTCTTGAGTTGATTGAATCATTTGCTCTGCCAAGATGTGTCTTTCTAATGCCTCTTTTTCCTCTTTCTCAGATAGTCTTTCCTCTTCTCTAGACAAATGTTTCTCTTCCTGGGCCAATTTCTCCTTTTTTTGTGTCTTTTTCTTCTCTTTTGGGGATATTTTCTCCCTTTCTTCAGCTTGTTTCCCTATGTCCAAGGTTAGTTCTTCATCTTTAGCCATTTCCTCTTCCTTTCCTTTCAGCTCCTCCTTTTTCTTGCCCATCTCCGTATCCTCCTCTTCCTCACCCTGCTCTTCCTTGCCCAGCTCCTCCTTGCCCAGCTCCTCCTCTTCCTCTCTGAGCTCCTCCTCTTCCTCTCCCAGCTCCAACTCCTCCTCTTCCTCGCCCAGCTCCTCCTCTTCCTCGCCCACCTCCTCTTCCTTGCCTAGCTCCTCCTCTTCCTCGCCCACCTCCTCCTCTTCCTCACCCAGCTCTTCCTCTTCCTCGCCCACCTCCTCCTCTTCCTCTCCCAGCTCCTCCTCTTTCTTACCCAGTTCCAGCTTCTCCTCCTCCTCACCCAGCTTCTCCTCTTCCTGGCCCAGCTCCAGCTTCTCTTTCTCACCCAGCTCCTCTTCCTCACCCAGCTCCATCTTCAGTTTCTCACCCAGCTCCTCCTCTTCCTCACCCAGCTCTAGTTTCTCTTTCTTGCCCAGCTCCTCCTCTTTCTCATTCAGCTCCTGCCTCTCCTCTTCCTCACCCAGCTCAGGCTTCTCCTCTTTCTTGCCCAGCTTCTCTTTCTTGGCCAGCTCCTGCCTCTCCTGTTCCTTGCCCAGCTCCATCTTCTCCTCTTCCTCACCCAACTCCAGCTCCTCCTTTTCTTCATCCAACTCCTTCTCCCCTTCCTCACCAAGCTCCTCCTCTTCTTTTCCCAGTTCCAGCTCCTCCTCTTCCTCATGCAGGTCCTGCTCTTCCTTGCCCATCTCCTCCTCTTCCTTGCCCAGCATCTCTTCTTTCTTACCCAGTTCCTCCTTTTCCTTGTCTGGCATCTCTTCTTTCTTACCCAGCTCCTCCTCCTTGCCCAGCTCCTCTTCTTTTTTACCCACCTCCTCCTCTTCCTTGCCCAGCATCTCCTCTTCCTTACCCAGCATCTCCTCTTCCTTACCCAGCATCTCCTCTTCCTTACCCAGCATCTCCTCTTCCTTACCCAGCATCTCCTCTTCCTTGCCCAGCAACTCCTCTTCCTTACCCAGCTCCTTCTCTTTCTTACCCAGTTCCTCCTCTTTCTGGGCCCACATGTCTTCTTTCTGGATCAGAAAAGTCTCCTGGTCTAACTTCTTCCATTCCAGGATTGACTCTCGCTCTTTCCAGGTCACTGTCTTTCCTTTCCCTAGTAATTTCTCCTCTTTTTCAGCCTGTTTCCTCTTTCCTAAGACTAACTTCTGCTTTTCCTTGGTTAATTTTTTTTGTTGGAAAGCTGATATTTTTTCTTCATAAGTCAATTTTTCTTTTTTATAGATCGGTATCTCCTTTTCCTGCATTAATTTCTTCCCTGGCTTATTTAGTTCCCATTCTTTCTGAGCTATTTTCCTTTTTGCCTGGCCAATTTCCTTATCTCCTTTTTAAATGTCCCTTTCTCTAATACTAGGTCATCTAGCAAAATAGATTTCTTTTTCTTGACTTCTTCAGATAATGCCTTTTCCTTCTCTAATTCTTTTTTATCCTCTTTTTCTCCCAACACTTCTGTCTCTTCTTCCATGACAACGTGTTCAACTACTTTTTCTGTTATAATAGGTGGTTCTTCCACCTGTCTGTCATCCAATTTTGATGAGTCCTTTAACAGGGGACAGATCTCTTGGAAGAGGTCCCAGCTGGGCTGTCTAGAAACAAGCATCACCCTAGCCAAGTCTACCAATTCTTGACCAAGATCCCTTAACAGTCCTGGATGGGAACCTGCTATCCTGGAAGTGACAAGAGAACATATGTCCTCTCGCCAAGACCCAGAGTCTGATTTACTTATGTGTCCAGGGATCCCAGCCAAACCCCGGCCCCTCTTTTTAAGTTTCTTCCTTATATCTTCTTGCTTAGTAACCTGTATGACTTTTTCCTCAGGCTTTTTTTCAGTAGTCTCTGAAGTAGGCTTCAACTTTTTTTTCTCTTTCAACTTCATAACTGCCTTTAAATGGCTTTTCCAAAGATCTTTTTTGTGTTCTCGACCTTCCTTCATAATCATTTTTCCAGAAACTTTCCTGCCATGTTGACTTGTGGGCTTTAGTTTCTCTGTGACCTCCAGGGCTTCTCTTGTTTCTACAGGTTCTGTGGCCACCCCTCTGGTTTCAGCATCCTCTAAGGGTTTGGCCTGACTGAGAGCACTCAGTGGCAGATCTAGTTCTAAGGCTTGGGTGTCAATTTTCCCTGATTTCCTGACCTCTCTTTGTTTTCCTTCATCCTCTGAAAGCACCAATATAGACTTAGACTTCTCAGATTCTTTCTGCTTCCTGGAGACTCTCAGTTTCTCTTTAACTGCAGAAATATTAGGAGGAAAAAGAGTTAAGAAAAACAGACTCTGAGTGAGATCCTTGGTGATGTCTAATTCACTAAATTGACATGTACGGTACAAAGGCAAAGGCAACTGAGACTTTATGAGGCAGAAATGTTTACTGTTTTAGCCCATACACTAAAGAAATAAAACTTTGGTATTGGTTGTGGCACAGATCATTCCTAGGGAGGTTTTCCTTATTTAACTGTTTCCATTGGTATCTTTTTGTCTACCTTGGTCTTATTAACCCTTCCTTCTGGGGCCCTGAGGTGAGTCCCAAATACACCCCATGTGTCATCCCCATACATACAACGCTTTTTGCTCTTTGCTTGAGCATATCTCATTCTTTTCCTTAGTTTGCTGGTCCTTTCATGTTGCAATAAAGGTGTAGGTATTTGTTTGTTAAGGTCCTCATGTCCAGCTACTAATTCATCAAATAATTTTTGGTCTTTATGTGACAAGCCCAGATTTTCATTTAGCTGTTGATCCACCGCAATAAGCAAGTGCTGGATATCTTTAACTTCAAGCCCCAGCATCTCATCTAGAGAGGTTTCTCCAATGAACTCCTGCCTACAAAAGTGAAGGAAAAGAAAGATAATACTGAGCCAGTGATAAAACAAAATTCAAAGAAATAAAAGGAGAAGTAAGAGATGGGGAAGGGGAAAGGAAGGAGAAAGAATAATGGAAAAGGCAGGGATAAGGTAGCCATTTAGGACAGAATAGGCTAAAGTTAAGGAAGAATAAAGAAGGAAGCATCAAAGATAGCAAGGAATAGAGTAGTCAGCATGACACAAATGCTTCTTAGGTTGGGAGATTTCTGGACTTGAATATTGAGGAATCTTAACGAGGTGAGAAAATGATGGAATGGCAGGCCAGCCAAGATCAGAAAGAAAAGGGGTAGGCACTTTAGGGTGGGGGTAGGGGGCAGGAATCAAGTAGAAACAGAGCTTAGAAGAAAGAAAACAGTTGTAGAAAAGGAGGAGGAATCAGATTCTTGAGGTAAGAAGCTCAAAGGAACAGAAGAAGGGAAGGCCACCAACCCCAACTTACTGCATTTCCTGGAAAATATCTCGTTTCCTCAGCAGGCCTAAAAGCATGGTCTTAGTTTCAATGCCTGAGATTGTTCTCAAAAGGGATAAGGCCTTAATCCGTACATTTTCATCAGTGTCCATTAATCCCATAGCCAGTGGAATAGCAAAGAGACAGCTCATAATGCCCAGCTTCTCTAGCCCCTCCCAGGCTAGTGCACGAATTTGTGGATTGCAATGGGTTATATCTTCCAAGAAGCGAAAGGCAGCCTCAGAGTACAATCCCGAAGGTATTTGATAAGCAGCAAAAATTTGTTCCAGGACACTAATACAGGTCTTGTACTGATCTACAGAACAGCAGACAGTGAGGTTGAGGATGGCCTCAATTAAATTATTTATAAATCCTTCATCAAATCTTTTTCCCATCCAATTTTTGTTCTTCAGGTTTATGAGAACATCAAAATAAGTTTGTTTCAACTCCTGTTTAGTCCCTGAGATTTCCTCTTTTGCTGCAGCCTTTGATGACATTGCCCATTGTCTGAAGAGCTCAGCTATGTCTTTATCTAGGTGGGATTGGTGCACATCACAACTTAGGAATATTGGGGTGCCCTCAGGCCAAAGACGACCCCGGACCACTGAGTTGGGGATGTATCCATCAGGAGCAAAGGGCCACTGCCACCCCTGACCAAAGAATCTCTGTAATGTATGGTGGGTGTTAACTCTGTCCCAGCCAACGACCTGTAACTGAGCAGGAACCACTTGAGAAGGACGATTAGGTGTGGGGTGAGGAGTTGGCAAATCTGTATCCTTATCCTCCAAAATACATTGTTTGTGTCCCCTGTGAGCCACGGAGGGCACAGGTCTCTGTTCCTCTACAACGTGGGGCACGGCATTGTCAAAGGCAATGACTCGATCGTTAACAAGGGGCTCCAGCCCTTGTAATTGCTGCTGCCCTTGTTCCAGGTAGACCAATTTGGGTACCAATACTGTTTCAAATGAAAAGAAGAAGCTAGGCAGGAAGGGTTTAGGGACTTCTTGTATTTGATCTGCATGGCTTAGGATAGATAGATAAACCAGCTGAGCTGGAGGGAGCAACTTTAAGCAGGAGACTAGGTAAATGCTCTGGTTGAAAGTCAAAAGCAGATCACCTCGATTATTGGCAAAAGAGTGGGCCAAAATGCAAGGCCGAGTTCAGCTCAGTTATGAGTCTGCCATTGAAGTCCCAGATCCGGACTTTGCCATCGATGGCCCCTGTGACAAAAATTTTCAGGGAAAGGCAAACATCAAATGAAGTGATGGCACACTGGTGCAGACACTTTCCCTCTTTAAACACAGAGTTTTGTTGCGGTTCTGAAGATGTCATGAAATCCTGGTAGTGCCAGAGACACCAGCAGTGGTTCTCAGTGACGGCGCCCACAGAACCTGGCAGGAGGATCACGTGTTTTAGGGAGCAACTGCAGGGAATCTTGCTGACAGGCTGCAGGACCACCTTGTTCTCCCGAAGCACGACTTCCGTCAGGTGTACGATGTTATCCAAGCCATAGGAACAGAGCAAGGAGTTTTCCTGAGGTCCTTCTAGGGTGGAGAGTGCCAATACTGCCCCGGAGTGAACAGTTTTCTCAACTCAGGCATGACTGTAGCGTGAGAGGATTCTCACAGCACCACTGTCGTGCCCACAGAACATCAGTCCTCCTAGACCTCTCCCCAGAGGGGACTCCTGTAGGCCAGACATCTTACTGTGTCCCCTGGATTTACTGAGGTGCACACAACATACTCGACTGTGCAAGGAGAGCGTGTAGCATCAAGTACCAGCACATCTGAGCTACCTGTTGCCACACAAAGCTCCTCTCTGTCTGAGTCATAGGCCCACGCCACAGCCTTATCCATGACAAGTAGAGGCCAGGTGATTAAAAGGAGCTCTCCTGTCACAGGAGACAAGAAGCGCAACAAGCCATCCTTGGTGGCACACAGGATCCTAGTCCACTTATGGCCACAGAAGACCCGCTGCACCTTCTGGGGAGCAGAACCACAGACATTGAAGAGGCTATAAAAGTAGGGCAGACTGTACAGTGAGAAAGCCTGGGTGGTCTGGCAGAAAAAAGTGGTGTGATCGATAAATTGAAGTTGTTGCAGATCTTTATCAACATTCAGTTGCCGCAGCAAGTTTCCAAATGTAAGATTCCATTCTTTCACTGCACCCTCACTGCCTGCTGTGAGTAAGGTGTGGATCTCTGGTCGGCTGTGGACACATATTACTGGTGAAGAATGAGCCTGGAAGCTGTGGAGGAAGTTACCTGACTCCAGACCCCAAGCGTGGATCTCTCCGTTTCTGTTTCCAGCATAGAAATAGCCCTGAGAAATGCAAGTGAACGAGCAGGTAATGGAGGATCCAGTGACTATTGAAGTGAACTTCTTTACTTCTTCCAGCTGGCCCTGACCCTGGTGAATGAATGCCCTTGCCTTATTCTCACAAAAAGCCAAGATAAAGCCATGGGGTCCATTCAGGGAAAATCCCTGTACAAGTTCATTATCAGGCATGGGCAATATTTGTGCCATCTGGAGGCCACTATCATTTGGTAAGATAAACCAGGTCACCACTGCCCCCAAGGTACCAGAGAGCAGCATCTCATATTCTGAGTCATAACAGAGGCAACTGATGGAGAAATGACAGGGCACTGTACCTAAAGATGTGAATGCTTGATGGTGGTCTCCAAAGAGCCACAGGTGCATGTCGCCACAGTAGGCAATTAACATATGGTGGGAACATATATGAACCATTGCTTCTATGGGTGGCACTTGATCCATTTTGTGAAAATTCATCTTCTCTATCATTCCTTTAGTTTCTGGGTCTTGTTTCTGTATCCAAAGTACTGCCTACAAGAAATGAAACAGGAAAGGTCTGATCATAGAGAGAGATTATCTCTCAAAAGTGAGGGGTAGGAACTGGAAATTGCCTAAGTGCCCAACATCAGATGAATGGATAAAGAAGGTGTGGTCCATACACACAATAGAATACTACACAGCCCTTAGAAGAGATGAAACCCTGTCATTTGAATCAACATGGATGGAACTAGGGGGGATTCTGCTAAGTGAAGCAAGTCAAAAGAAGAAAGACATATACAGGTGACCTCACACATAGGTGGAATGTGAATAGACAAAACATAGGAACAGATGAAGCATAACCAACAATGAAACATTTGCAACTGAACTGAGGTAACCAAAAGGGATTGGGGCGGGTGCAGGGAATATGGTAGTAGAGCCCACTGGACAATGGGGAAAAACACTTGGTGATTTGGTTGAGGGCATGGTGTGTTGAAACATAACTAAGAAATTGGGAACCTATACATAGAAAATTATTTTAATGTGTTTAATAATCACTATCATAAAAATAAAAAAATAAAGAAAAATAAGGGGTAAGAAGGGATTAAATATTTAGATCCATGCTCCCTCTTCTGGGACTAAAGAAAGACTCCTTCGGGGAGTTTCCTGGTACTAAGAGTTGGATATGTGATAGAAGCATCATACCTCAGAAATTCTTTCCTTGACCTGCAGGCTACTTTCTGGGGAATATAAATTCTGTAAACCTGATGTCAAGAGGTAAAGAAGAATCACTATGTCCAGGTTAAACTGGGCTATGGAGACAGATGTTAAAATGAGCTAAGTCAGGATCACCCTAATCATTCTGAGATGAGGGAAGTTTAGGTATGATGCATGTAAAGTGAATTTAAAGGGTGAGGGAAACAAGGTAGCTTTACCTGCATTTCTGTTGAATGTGGTTCTGACCAGTTTAAGGAGACAAAATAGTTGACATTGAGAGAGTAGGAGCAGATGTAAGGTGTTATCTGGGGATGGTGAGGATCTTTATATAGAATCTCCGGCCAGTCACTCAGTACAATCACTCCATGCCCTGTTTTTCCAAAAACCTGAGAAAGAAGAGTGGCCTGAGCTAAGAGACCTGAGTATCCACTCACTTGTTCATTTAATAAATAATTACTGAGGGATTAGTGGACATTCATTTTCTAGATAGCCAATATTTATTCACCCTACTACTAGAAAACACTGTTTGGAGAAGTCATCTATCCCTCCCCCTCAGTTTGCAGCAGAAACATTCTAACTCATGAAAGGCACCTTCCACTCTTTCTCAACTAAGGTTTCATTAGAGAAGTTGATTCTAATGTCTAAAATATTCATTCTGTGATGAATTAACTTCTCCCCTATACATCTAGATTGCTACTAGTTATGTGCCATCCTTAAGGGAACTGAGAAAATATTTCCTCAAATCATTTTGTGTGTTCCTAGGTGCAGGTGGGGAACCACAGTTGAGAAAGACTGGTATGTTCTCTGACAGTCATTTAATAATGAGCAAAGGAGACATGGCTTTGACTCTCAAGAGGTAAGAGTTCAGTGGGTGAAATAGGCATTCAACAAAAAACTAACAATGACTGTACAAAATAAATACATGCTACAAAAGAGTATAATCCTATATGAGTGTAACAAAGAAACCCAACCATGGCAAATACCTCTATCGGTCACAGTTGGAATAACTCTTCTAAGTTTCTTTCAACACCCAACGGACCACTCCTATCATGATCACATTCATGGTATATGGCCTATAGGGAACTCATACTTCACAGACATAAAATGCCCTGAATTTTAGTGCTATAGTGTTCATCTCCTTCACTATTTTTATATGCGTTCAAGGGAAAAGTGTGCTACTTAACATGACATTAGCTGTACTTCAGACCTACCAGCCTCTGTTCTGAGTGGAGTTTTCTTTCGAGAGATATATACCTTTTAACATATTACACAGTAGAACATGTACAATACATGTTATCTTGCAGTAATGTAACATGTATCTAAGGATATAAGTACATGAGTGCCTCACACTCGTCAGCCAAAACAGGTTTTTGAAGATTACTTTTGAGGACCCTCTTCTCAGCAGATACTTGTATTATACCTGCCACTAACAATGGTCCATGAATCTAACTCTCCATGTTTCTCTGAATCAGAATTTGTCCCACGACACTAAGTTGGAAAGTAAAAGGTAAAAAAACTGAAGTATTAATACTGATTTATTCAAAATGTTCATCATGCCTTCTTCCAACATTCATAAAAAATGTGAGACTAAACTGAGGACAAAATCTGTACCTCAGAATCTGTCTTCTCCCTATATTTCTAATTTTCAGATCTTCTGTATCTGAGAAAATATAGAATACAGAGAGCTGATGAGCTTCTAGACCCCACTGGCATAGTTGATTCAGTGATAGCAGCAGAGTTGGGATTAAGAGCCCTGGTGTCCGACTTCCCAATCCCCCATTCCTCTTCATTGAGTCAGAAAGCTCATTTACATGCCCCTTATCCAATTCTTCTCTCCTTTCCAGATTTCATGTGCAAATAATTCATTTACTCATTCAGCAATATCAGTGCTTCTCAACAGGGAACTAGAATACTAACAATATCTTAAACCCATTGTACCTGTGCCTAGCACTACTATTGCTTACTCCATATCAATTTTCTTCCTCTCACCCCTCCTGATCTTGTTTTTGGTGATCATGGACCCAGAAATTCTGGAACCAGAAAGTCAGTATGGTCCTTCAGGGCTGGTACAGCCCTATGCCCTCTGACCTCTCTTCTACCTACTTGCAATTTAACTGGTACCTAACCATAGTTTTAAGTGTACCAACTGTCTTAGAACTTTAAGGTAATAGACTAAAATATTAAGGATGATGTAACAGAAAGAAAGAACACGGGTCCCTGATAACATGTAAGACAAAGATGGCTCTTGTTTAATTCATGTAAGTATTTTTTATTTTTTGGTTTCTTTGATTTTACAGCAAAACATACTCGAATTATAACAATGTTATCATATTAATCTAGAAGGGGGAGTCATTTAGTGATATAAAAAGACCTTCCAAGGATGCTCACATCTTGCCCGTGCCACAGCCTGCCTGGGTAGGGAGAGATTACTAGTGCACATCTCTTGTACTCATCACCTTGACATTCTTTATATTCTTCAGGATATTATCTATGAGAACTTTCAAGTCCTTCCACTCAGGAATAAGTCTGTGTGAAGACAATATCCTTGTTGTATCCCAACTCTTTACAGACATCTTGGATTACAGAATCTGTGGAAAGTAACAGTGACTTAATCACATCTGGTGTTTGACTAGAAACTAGATAATTCAGAGAGAGAAGAGCAACATGAGTAGAGAAGGAAAGAATTAAAATACTCTTTTAGAAACAGGAGAAACTCGTTGCAAAAAAGATAGGGGTATAGCATGCCCTGGTGGCTTCATGGTTAAGTCCACCTGATGTAGCCCACATGCACCTGAGTTCATGATGGGGTCAGGGGGTGTAGGGGGAGGGGGCGGGGAGAACAACCAAGAGGAACAACTAGATAAAAGAAAATGCTTCTTTCTCCTCTCCCTTCCTGCCTGACTTTGCTCACCTTCATTCCTGCCTGCAGCTTTCCTTAAAAAAAAAAATAGGGGTGAGATAAACTACTGATACTTGCAGCAATATGTATGAATCTCAAAAACATTAAAATTGAGTAGGGGGTAAGAGTCAAATGAAGTTTCTATGAAGTGTAGAAATGGAAAAACGCAGCAGAAGAGAGCTGTGAGGTAAACTTGGGTGAGTCAGTTGTAGCATGGCTGAAATAACACAGGAGCCTGACTTTCCAGCCCTCCTGTAACTCTGAAGCCTTTATATGTAAAAGCCACTTGTCTGACAAATGTTCACACAGTGTTCATCATGCAAGGTTCTGTGCTGAATGCTAGAGATAAATATGAACAAGAATGATTATCTACCTGCATGAAGTGTACTCTCTAATATGGAAGGCAAACACTGAACAAGCTAATATAGAATCTGTTTATGGTAAGATATCAGACTATAGTAGCTGAAATCCTCCCACAACAAGCTCATTTTAAAATAAGGCAAGTCATCAAAATAAAGAGGGTATTAGATAGTCATAAAGGGGTTCAGTTGTCCAAGAAGACATAACACTTCATGTATGTGCCTAAAACAGACTCAAACTACCTGAGTCAAAAGCTGATAGAATTGCAAAGAGAACAAAATAAATCCACTTATCATAACTGGAGACTTCGCTTTCAGAAATGGACAGATCCCACAGGAAGAAAATCAGTAAAGACATAGGTGAACTCCAGCGCACCATCAATCAATTACATACACTATCATCCCTCAACAGCAGAATACACATTCTTCCTAAGTGCAACATGTGTTCCAAAGTGAAACATTCACCAAAATAGACATATTTTGGCTATAAAACATACCTTTACAAATTTAAAAGAAATTCAACAATGTCTGTTCTCAGACCACATTGAAATCAGTAACAGAAATAAGCTGGAAAATCTCAGAATATTTGGATATTGAACACACTCTTGAATAACTTGGTTTGTAACCTTGGGAGTTATCTGGGTAAAATTTGAAACTGGCATGAGGGCAAGAAGGAATAGAAGAAAGAGGCCACTCCAGATTTAAGGTTGCAATTTTGATAAGCAAGGGATCATTTATGCAAGACTCATCTTGGGTTGCTGTAAAATCAGTGGCGCTTTGTACACACCTGCTAGAATCTTAAGAATTTATATAGATACCAGCAGGCTAAGAGTGGGTAGGGAACAGGGACTGAAGGAGTTAATATGGTAGTGGTAAAGGGCACTATAACTCTGGTGGTGGGAATGGTATGAAATGCATGGACCGAGGTGTGAATTCAATATTCTAAAAATCATATAGCAATATAAACTAAAGAAAAAAACAATTTATATTAAAAAGTTGCCCTTTCCCACGCCACCCTCTCCATGACCCAGATGATTAAGGTGTAGGCTATGAAAGCCATGGACTTCAGTTTAAGACCCAGGACCAAGGGTCAGAAAAATAAATGTCAGAAATTTTTCAAAAAATTTCATAGAAGCTTTCATAGTGTTCTATCACATGTACAGTTCAGATGGTCTCAATGATACATTAATTTCTGAAGGTTACGTCCTTCTGCAGGTTATGTTCCTAGTTTGGGAACATTGGGCAGAATATATATTCAAAGGACGTGGGAGCAGAGTAAAGTGCTTCTGATTGCTCAGGTCCAGCTTATAGGTCAATTGGTAGTCATATCCTCTTGATGACCTCCTTCAACAAAAACACACGGGTCAAAAAAGGAATCTCAAGAAAAATGAAAAGTATTTGGAATTAAATAAAAATGAAAGTATAACTCATCAGAAGCAGGGTTTAAAGGGCAACTTATAGCAGTGAATGCATATATTAGAAAAACCAATTAAGTTTCCATCTTTGGAAATGAGTCAATTAGATCCAAAGTAAGCAAAATAAAAGAAATAAGAATTAGAACAGAAACAAAATGAAAACAAAAAAGAGAAAAATCAATTAAACCAAAATCTCATTCTTTGAAAAGATCAATAAAATCAATAAGCCTCTGAAAGGACACAAATTACTAATATCAGAAATGGAAGAAGGCACATCATTACAGACCACATGGACATTAAAAGCATAATAAAGGAACACTATTAATAACTAATATAAGCCCATAAGTTTGATATATACATGAAATGATCCAATTCCTTGAAAGACATAATCTGCCATCACACATCAAACACAAAAAATGCATAAGATTTATATGAAGAAAATTCAAAATTACAAAATTCTGATGGATGTAGTCAAAGACAACTAAATAAATGGAAAGCTTCCATGCTCATGGATAGGAACACTAAATATGGTGAAAAAGTCAGTTCACAATTTCTTCCATATATTCAATACAGTCAGTAAAAATCCCAGCAATTTATTTTGTGAATATTAGCCAAATGATTTCTAAAGTTTATATGGATAGGCAAGAGACCCAGAATAGCTAACACAACACTAAAGAACAAAGTTGGAAGAATGATACTATCCAGTTTTAAGACTTATTATACATGTACAGTAATCAAGACAGTGGTGAAATAACAGACAAATACATCAATGAACTGAATAGAGTCCAGATACAGATGCCTATAAACATACTCAACTGACGTTTGATAATGGAACAAAGATAACACAATGGAGCAAAGATAGTCTCTTCAACAAATGGTGTTAGAACATTCAATAAAATGAATATAGACCCCTTACACTTTTCACAAAAATTAACTCAAAATGGACAATAGATCTAATTATAAAATGCAAAATACAAAATTTCTAGATGAAAACATAGGTTCTACAATCACAGGAAACTGGATTTTACCAGCAATCTGAACGATACTGGGAGCAGATTCTTTCCAGAACTTCTAATTGTGAATCCAGTGTGCCAACTCCTTGATTTCAACTTTCAGAAACCGAGCAGAGAAAATAGTGAAACGTTCTTTGACTTCTGAATTAACAGAACTATGAGAAAGTCAAATTATGTTGCTTAAAGTAGATTTGTGGTCATTTGTTATAGCAGCAATAGAAAATAAATGCAGGAACAACTTTAAAAATTTGCTTAGCATCAAGTGCTTTGCGTATATCATCTCATTTAATAATAATGACTTTCTGAATAGTTAGACTTACTCGCATCTGCAAAAGAAGTTAATTAGCTTAGCACACCCCAGTGGACTAGTGGATAGGTCCACCACCTCTCACTGACATAGTCCACATACATCCCAAGGACTGGAATTCATGACCTGGGACTGGTGCTGAACAACCAAGATGAACAACTAAATAAAGGAAATGACTATTTTAAAAAGAGTTAGCTTGCCTACAGTCACACAATAATTAAGTGGTAAAACCAGGATTCAAACCCAGGAAAAAAGACTACAGGATGCATCCTTTGAACTACTGAGCTATACAGCTTTCCTAGCTCCCGTCAGTGGAGCTCACAGAGCTTGTATTGTGTCCAAAGTGAAACCCTACCTAATTAGCTGAACTCAAAAGTTAGCCAAGTTTGTCTGAATTCAAAAATGCTAACTCCAAAACATTCAACATTTGAAATTTGACCTTAAAATGCATATTTTTGCTATCCTCTGGGTATCTTAAAAAACAAAAACAGGCATTGTCCTCAAGGAACTTCAGTTGTTAAAATTTGGTATTTGCTGCACAGGGCACCTGAAGCTGCATAATGCATGACAGAAGACTCTGGAGAGCAAACACTGGCACTAAGCACAGGAGTCTCATGAGGAGGTTTCCAGGAAGAGAGGCTTTACCAAAGTATCTTGGGGGAGAAAGTTACACATACTTAAGAGTATAATTTGTGCCATAAACTTCATAGGATATAAATATTCTAAGATCATCAAGTTTAAGAAGACAGCAGAAGAAAATTGCAAGGTTCAATACTAATTGCCATACTAAAGAGTTCAATTTTTATCATAAGTAGGTATTAGAGGAAAAATGAAAACAAATTTATCGGAGAGTTATGTTGTCAGGACTATTTAGGATTTTCACTCATGTAGCCTACAGGAAAGGCCATCAGCAAGGAGACTATTCCAACAGTAGGTCAAAGATAAATATATATATTTTTATTTAGAGCAGTGGAAAGGAAAAGTAAATGATGTGAACAACTTAACATCTTTATGGAGAAGAGTCTATGAGTCTTGGAAGATTAAATGGGTTTAGAGAGTAAGGAAAAGAGAAATCTAGAATTGTCCCTGGATTTATAAATTAGATCCTGAATGAAATTTGATGCATTCAAATGAACCAAAGAAAAGAAAGAGCATGTTTGTAGGTGAGATCAGTTTGGATTTGTTGGGTTGGTTATGGAATATCCAAATGCAGACAAGATGTGTGGGCCTGGAGATTAGGAAACTGTCTGGGTTGGAACAAATATATAAAAAGGATCAACTTCTAGGAATAGTTGAAGTCAGCTATCTGGAGGACTATACCCACAGGGAAGTATGCAGCATGAGACATATTTGCTAACCAGATCATTATGGGAAATCACATTCAAAAGAAGATACTAGAGATGATGTGCTCTCAGAAATAAACAATGTTTCATAAAGGTAGGTCTATTGTAGCAGGACAAATAAGATCAAAAAATAGATTTGAATTGAGATTCAAGACAGTGACCTGGAAGGGACAAGATTCAGATCCTCCCCACAGAGCAACACGGAATTCACCTATTTTCCAGAAACAAATACTGAGGAAAACCAGGTGCAGAGGCTATAGAGACGCAACAGCAATCGCAATGACAAAGGGTAGGCAAAAACGTCCTTCAGAGCTACACAGCAGATCTGGGACTCAGGATTCAGGCCATGGTGGAAGAGCGGGTATAACCATAGGAAGAAATGGACCTCTGGAGAGTAGCAGCAAAGCACCTGCCCAGGGGCACTGGGGCACAGAGGGGGAGAGATGGTCTTTGCCCAGGGCAGAAGGAGAACCAGCACCCTGGCAGTCTGAGCTTGAGCCCATG